>JAKWIY010003055.1:5965403-6418939 GCA_027704805.1 Solanum corneliomulleri | reverse complement strand
ATGAGAGACTATTTTGAGCCTATCCTCTATTTTTATCCTTTTAATTTTAATACATTTTATTTAAAATGGAAGAAAGATCATTTTATTTAAGAAAAAAATAGAATATTATAGACTTTTTAAGTTTTTGGCCAGATTTTCTGATCATTTAGCATTATAAATAATTTTTGTTGTAATTAATTAACAGCAATAACTTAATTATCGCTAAGTATATTTTTTTAAGTGATAATGAACACTCTTTGTAAATATCTCTAAATTTCATAATGACATTATAATAATGACAATCAACTAATATCAATAAAAACTTTTTAAAACTCTTTGTTAAATAGATATTTATTATCACAGAAAGCTATTTTTATCATAATAAATTTACTTCTAAGAACATAGTTTATTGATAGTTTTTCTTTTTAATTTTTTTGTAAGTATGACATTTGCATTAACAATTACTTTATTTTCTTAATGACTCTTTTGATATTTAATATAGAAGTACACATCCATTCTTAATTTAAACTTATTTATTTCTCTCTTTATTGGATAATTCTATATCTGAACATGTTATATATTAAATTAACATTTAATCTCTAATTTTAATATTTTTTCAGAAAAAAATTATTATTTTTAATATCAGAATTTCAACCTGAAAATTAACTACTAATTATATAATTTTCATATAATGAGTATTTAAAAACAAGGACAACATATGGAAACATAATTTCTTTTCTATTCAGTATTCAATATTTACGTTAAAATTCGAACTATTTTAAGTTCGTGTCATATAAATTGAATTGACCCAACAACAAACATATAAATCTTTTGATAGAATTTAAAGCAGCAGAAGTAGAAATAGTGCTATGATAATGTATAATAATTAAAAACTATTTTTAATTTGTCAACCAAAAACTATAGGGTGGCCCCTCTATTTTTAGGACTCATTAACTTTAATACACATATTTTTTTCATTTATTAAAATCTGCCCCTTCTGTCCACCGACGCTTTTATAGTAGCCCCACCGTTTACTCATTATTACAACAATTGTCCTTTTTAAAAAATTTAATTTAACAAATTATTTTTTCAATAAAATGTTCATTTTGATTTTGAAATAAGAATATTGTTTTGTTTTTTTAACTTTTTATGTCCAAAATTGTCACTTCAAGAGTCAAATGAAATTTTTGGCATTAATCTAGGGAAAAAATGTATTTGGTTTAAAAGGTAATTTTAACATATCGATTATAGATGATAGTAAAAATCGAATTTAAAATATTTAAACTATTTAATATCATGTCAAATAATTTTATTGGTTACCTCATGTAAAACTTTATAGAATGTGTAACTTTTAGTGGTAAAGAATTTTGATTAACCTAATTGATCCCTAAAAAGGAAGACATAAATTCGAGGGTATATATATTTATAATGTAAACTTAAATCACTTTGAAAATTTCACTTCAAATTTTATTATGCATTAAAAAATGTAAGAATTATTTGAAATTAAGTAAGAATAAATATTTAATTATTATTATTATATTAATATATTAATTTAAAAACTATAAATATGAATATAGGTTAATTGAAATTAGTCTATAATAATAAATACATAAAAACTTCAAATATAATTTAATCATAAGCCTAACTATTCCAAATTATGATTACGACTATGCTTGAAATTGATCTAGAAACTCATAAAATTTTAAATTTTAATTTGATATTGATCGAATAGATTTCAAATTCTGAATGATCAAATTGAATCTATTAACTTATAAATTTTAAATTATGATTCGGACTCTGATCGAAATTAATCTAGAAACTAAAAAACTGTAAATTTAAAATTCAATTGTTATTGAAATTGATTTAAAAATCTACATACTTCAAAATCTTAACCTGACTAATAATTAATCAAGAAACCTATCGACTTTGAATTCTTAATCTAATTTGAATCAAAATAAAATCTAAATACCTTTATACCTTAAATTTTAAACTCCGAACTTAAAATTCTGAATCCGATTATATTATTCATACAAAGTCCCCCTTGGTACCTCACATTCATTTCCATCACTAATTACACCTTTGTAGAAAGAGACAATAGAGAAACTTCACTCACATAACTTCCATATTTATACATGGAGGTGCAAAGATTGATAGCTACTTCTAGAGAGAGAGAGTGAAATCTAGAGAGAGAAAGTGATAATATGGGTATGGGATTCACACCAAAATCTAAAGTAAACAACACCAATAATAGTAGTGAAAATTGGGGAATGGGTTTTCTCTTCATATTCTTCCCTGAAGAAGAAGAAGAAGAGCAGAAAAAACCCAATTTCTCTTTCACTAATTCTTCTTCTTCTTCTTCGTCTTCTTCGTTGTTGCCTTCGTTTTCATTCAAATCGATTAATGCAATTCGTAATCGTTCCACTTCATCTCATCTCATCTCAAAAGCACAATCCACGATTTCAATTTGTGTATTGTTGATTTTCATCACTCTTTTACTCTTCACTCTATCAACTTTTGAACCCAACAATTCGTTAAATCAAAAACGAAAACCCCCAATTCTTAATTTCCAAGAGAAATTGATTTTCGCACCTGCATTGCAAGGTATGGGTTCGTTGTATCGAAGAGGAACAAGGGCTATGAATGACTTAATCGTAGCTCATGTAATCGAATCCGTAACGGAGATCGAACTGAAAATGTTCCTCAGATTACTCCACAGATCCGGAATCACTTCAAAATCAGACATATTGTTCCTATTTTCATCGAAATCAAGCTCGTTGGATCACGCCATTGTTGAAGAGAACAACTCCTTTTTGAAGCTCATCAATGGCTACTACAAATACATTAATAACTCAAGTTCTGACCCGACCCGATTTGTCAATTCAACTTTTGACCCGACCCAGTTTGTGATTTCGAGTAAGAAAGAGAAGGAAAGTGGAGAACCCATTTGGGGTAAGAAAATTCGAGTTTATGAGGATTTTGGTAACTCAACCGAGTTAAGTCTAACTCGGTTGAGTTATGGTTCGGTGGTGGGTTTCGATACGGGTGAACTTGACCCGGAGAACTCGTTATCCGGGTTCTTGGATCATGTTCCAATGAGTTTAAGAAGATGGGCTTGTTACCCGATGTTATTGGGTCGGGTACGGAGAAATTACAAACATGTCCTTTTAGTAGACCTAAAGGAATATCTCATACTTGGTGATTCACTAAGCCAACTCAAGAATCGTAGTCCGGAGTCCGTTATACTAACCACATTACCTACTCGAAAAAAGAACTCCGAGAAAAAACCTGTTAACTCGGGTTTTATATTCGGTGGTGCACGTGGAGTGAGACGATTGGCTAATGCAATGTTAACGGAAATCGTTCGAGCCATAACACAACATAAGAAGAGAAACGTGGTGTCCGAATCAACATTGTTCAATCAACTTGTTGCGAATGAGTTTATGTTGAAGAATGTGAATTTGATTGTATCGAGTGAGTCAACTCATGAACTTAGTTCACTCACCGGGTTAATGAACTCGAACTCGAAATCGGGTTCGAGTTCATT
Organism: Solanum corneliomulleri; assembly: GCA_027704805.1. Lineage (NCBI taxonomy): Eukaryota > Viridiplantae > Streptophyta > Magnoliopsida > Solanales > Solanaceae > Solanum > Solanum corneliomulleri. The sequence continues at coordinate 6,415,416 of JAKWIY010003055.1, read as the reverse complement.
TTCTATTTCTAAATTTCCTATAGTTAGGCGTGGGAATAGTAATTTGGATATTAGTTATGTTTTTAAGAAGTATTTATGTTCTTCTCCTTTGGATTCTATAGCTTATAGTGATTGCTGGTAGTAAAAAGAAAAAGAAAAAATATCATAGGTTTATATATTTATTTATATTTGTATTTTTTCGGAGAGGTTTTGTAATATTTTGTTCATAATACAATTTGTTAAATAATATTTGATATTAGTGTTGAACTTGTAAAAAAAAAATTCTCTTGTGTAACTTATTATGCAAAAAAGAAAAGGAGCAAAAAAAAGTGATATTAATAGTGGCGTTATTAGAATTTTTATTGAAATGAGTTTTTAATTTTTACTAATAGGTTCACTGCTCTTAATGAATAGTTAAATTCCTTCTCTAAATTAACTACTAACTGAAATTTCCAAAAATATTAATAATAATTAACTATTCCAACATGTACAAACTACAAAGTAATTGCAGAATTTAGTGAGGGGAACTAACCTCCATTAAATGCTTTGGCATTTATAAATTACTTATTTTTGGCAGAAAGTTGCTGTTATTCATAATGAGGGACAGTCTTAAGTATTTAGCATTTTATAGAACTCTAACTATAGCTTTAATTCTACTTTTAGGCTTTTTGTACCATCCAACACTATTTGTTTTTAAAAACTCCCCTTGAAACTTTAGCAAAATGTTTCGAGATTCAAGTGTGGGATTTTGCTATGTAAGATCTGACTGTACTTTCTAAGCACGTCCAACGCTCAACGCTTGAGGCTTGTCTAATAGATGATCTTACACAAATTATGTGTCAAAATCTTTAGTTAACATTGTTGACCCTCATAATAATTGAATGATTGGATGATACATAATAAATTATATTTGTAGAGATTAAAAAAGATTGAGAAAAACTCAAATAACAAGTTTTAGTATCGGATCTTTCGTATTTGATAAAACTATCAAAGTAATTATATATTACGTAACATTTCTTTATAAGTACGTAACAAAATTTTACTATTTCACTTATCATTACTCTTCATGGTTTTGTTATATGTCTCAAAATTATTATATTTTATTTAGCTATTTGAAATTAACAATTTTTATTCATGATGCAATGATATTTTCATTATAACACTAGTAAGAGACTATTAATTATTTTCTATTTTTGGGGTAAATTAATCGTATAGTATGATAATGGGATGAACCTGACACTGATAACATGTAAAGATATAACACTAGAATCTAACTCAATCTCCAAAACTAGTTCACGAGAGAATCATTGCTCAAGCCCAAATAAAGACATCATCATTCCATTCGGCAATTAACGTGTGACTTTTACTCACTCTAACCTATCGTCGGATTGAAAAATATATGCACCATGTGAATTTATGCTCTTTCTTTCATTGTCACTTTGAAGAATTTGCCTAAGACTTCATGTGCAATCTCCTTGATTTATTTCAATCAATTGTTTTTTATCATTTTTAAAATTCAAACTTTAAAATTCTAAATTTCACTATGTTATTTACGCATAGTATTTAACATTTAAATAATAATATATGAAAATTAATCAACACCATAATTACCACTCTTTTTCCCTAACATGATTCAATCATGGATTTACAAAAACTAATTTAACTAACTACTTATGACTGTTTCCCGCCACTCAAAAAAAATCATTGTTGCCCTTTCACCTAGAAAAAAGTACTTATGTTTTTTTAATAATAAAAAAATTACTAAATGATATCACTCTTTTTATTTTAAAACATCCTAAAATATTTAGAAATCGTTCTACTAGTAAGATTATGATTTACATAAAGTTTATATTTCGAACATATTTGTCCTTTTAGAAAATCAAGTACTATAATTTATACTAGATTTGATAAATTGAAAATAATTACTCCCTTGATTACATTTACGTAATACTCATTTCTTTTTATTATATTAAAAATAATTACTTTACATTTTTGGTTTTACCCTTAATTACAAAGTTTAGCAATTAAAAAAATATTTATAATATCTTTGAACTCTTAATTTTTATTTTAATTTTTTAAATTTTATATCAAATCAAATAAAAGAGTCACGGAGGGAATGTGAGGTTGCTAAGGCTCTTTGTTGATTGGGAAATGGGAAATACATTAATTGAAACCATGTGTTATGTAAACACATTTCCACCTATTTTTTTCCTCTTTATTTCCTTTTCTTTCCACACTTTTTTGACTAAAAATGTATTAAAGGAGAAAAAGAAAAGAAAATAATAGAGGTAAAAATAATGGAGGAAACGTGATTAATTTAATTTTCATACCTTTTTACAGCTTTATCCAGCTAAACAAACAAGACTTTATTTTAACCTATCAAAGTTGGATAAATGAAATTTCTTTATCTTCGATAGGAAAAATAATTTATGATCGAAATTTCAGAGACACATTTGTATTATAATAAGGTTTTATTGTCCTTCTGAACTTATTTTATAAATAATTTTCTACTCCTTTACGGCTTACGTGATACTATCTTGTGACTCCAGCGCGTGTTGACATTTTTTTTTCCAAACTAGTGTCACGTAGCCGAAAAGAGATAGAAAATTATTTATAAAATAAGTTCAGGGAATAATAAAACCTTAGTATAGTATAAGTGAGTTCCTAGGATTCTGGGCATAGATTAAGGAATACTTATGCGTTTTTTCTTTTCGATATGAAATTTTTAAATATTTAAGAAAATTATTTTTTTAAGAGTATAATCCAGCGTTTCATTGTTTTTCAAATTGCCCTAGTAATTGAGAAATAAAATGAGTGTTTAAAGCTAATTATTTAAGAAAAATAGGAAATTAAATAAAGAGAAAAGGATTAAATTACATTAATTTATTATGATTAAGTATCTAAGACGAAAATATATATTGTACGAAACAAGGGCAATATAACTTATTTTCATAAAAGAGCGTCAAATACGATCTTAATTATTAACGAATGACAAATTTAGAGAGAAATACTTTATTTATACCTTTTTTTTTTTGTAAAAAAATATAATAAGAAAAATAAATAAATATAATTTTTTATAAATTTCACTTTTCTCTATGCTGATCTCTCTTTCCTCGAATGATCTAAATTGTTATTATTAATTTTTTATCATGCATTGAGATTAACAAAAGAATTATCCCTTGATTACGCAAACTCTATTAAATTAATTGCATCTCAAATATACTTTATTTAAAGTTTTAGAAAATTAAAATATTAATTGTTACTGATCAAATCTTTGCACAACCCAAGTCAACTTTAAATACATTAATTTAACTATATCCTTAATTAATCCCATATATATTATTTAAATGATGCTTATCATGCTATATGTTGCTAATTAGGTCAAACTATAATGACAAAAGGTGAAGGAAAGATAATCATATATTGTTAAACACCTTTTGGGTAATTAGCACTAGTTTAGCACTAATTAATCATACATCTTTGCAAAATGTTACTTTAGTGAAATGTTAATTATCACATTGATGTTAAGGTTAGGACGATAAGCGAAAGGGATCCATCTGAATTCTTATCGTTAAAAATCACACACTCTATATATAAGATTAATTTTAAAAATATTATATATATTTCACTGGTTATGGCACATCATGAATTCGAATTCAATTACAAATTTAAAAAATTAAATTTAAATAAAAAGAATAAGGAAGTGAATTCATTATTCACCGATTTATAACTTGTTTGGATGTTTGTTATATTGTACTATTGGTGTCATTACAAAATGAGGAATAACGATATAATTCATCCATGTGTTATATATTTATCAAAATAATACTATAAATATAATATAATATGACATCAGATGCAATGAATCATTATGTAACAGTCATACAAACAAATTATTCTAAGAGATTTTTCTTCGTTATAAATTAATTATCATATTTAGTTGCTCGATTATTATTTTGTTCTTGCATAGTGTTGGCCTAGGATGCCAAATCTAATGAGTGCTTCATGATATATAGATATAAGAAATAGCCAATAGCCACCGACAGTCATAATTGTGCCACATTTCAAACACTCAATTGATAATAAAAGATAAATACCTAAAAATAAAATAAAATAAAGAGAATATTAACACTTTATAATTTTTGGCTTTTTAGAGTGTGCATGTAATTGGTGGGGTCCAATTTTGTTTTAATTTTTTTATTGGCAATTTTATTCCAAGTGGGAATATTGAGGAAGAAGATTTATTGGTTGTGTGAGACATCATCCACAGAAATTGGGATAAAAAAGATTTTTCAAAAAAAGTTTTGATTTTTTTGAGTGGATTAAAAAAGAAGTTGACATTGAGCAAGAAGAGAACAAATTATGGTCCCTAACATATCTTTCTTCATAATTTTATTTGGGAGAATAGTATTTTTGGTCTCTTTTACTTTGGAAATAAGTAATTTTTGGATTGTTTTTAAAAGTATATTATCTTTAGAGATCGAATTAGAATAAAAAGTTGATAGATGATAAAATGTTGTCTTGCTCATTCCGTCATACTAGCTAGTTTAGTAGTATTACTTTTGTAGTTTGTTGTGTTTCAATTATGATATTGTTTGGTTGTAGTCACTGTCCTTATTTGCAAAATACTTGTCATGCTTTCTAGAGTACTTTTAATCTCTTTACGTAGGAAATATGTAATATTTCGATTGTTCAAAAAGTATATTATCGTAAGATATTGAATTAGGATAGGAAGTTAGTAGGTAGTAGAAAGTTATCTCGCTTATTCTTCTATATTAGCTAGTTGTCATAGTATTACTCTTGTGGTTTGTCGTGCATCAATTATCATATTGTTTTGTTCTGCTCCTTTCTACAAAATCTTTTATCATGTTTTCTATAATATTTTGCGATGGATACTTATTTTTGTTAAAAAAAAGATCCAGACTTTTTTAAATACTTTACCTTTAATAAAGGATATAGAATTAATCTCTCGACCTTCCAAGATAAGGTTAAAACTTGTGTATAATTTATATTTTCTAGACCTTATTCATGGAATTACGCCCAATAAATTATTATTGTTGTTATTTGTTGTATTACGCTCCTATATATGTGGAGCAATAATACGCACTTTATATCACATATGGGTAATCAAATGGTAAAATGATTAATAATTACAAGGGTTTAAAAGTGCATATTTAAATTATTTAAAAATTCAATATACTTAATTAAATATTACAAGGACTTCAATTAGAATTTGATAATAATCAAGCCATCAAAAGTGTTTTTAATTCATTTTCCCAACCCTTTTTAGAAATTAACTCAAAGTTAAACTTAAATAAAAAGTAAAGATTCGTATATCTGATAAATTTAATTAAAGATAAAAAAATCTCAATTATCGTATCATAATTCGAGATTTTTGATTATATAGATGTTGCATTAATTAAGCTTTTAACAACTTGGACTGAACTGCAATTGCATTAGGGGTGACTCGACAATGTTAAAAAGAAAGACATGTGCCTTAGGTCCCAAAATCTAAGAGGCCTCATTTTTAATAATAATAGGTTATAAGTTATTATTTTTTAACAAACATTGAATACTAATTGTAGAAAAAGTAAAATTTTCATGAAAATGAAGGAATTATTAGGACAAAGACATATTTGGAGTACTATATCTCATGAAAAATAATTTAAAATAAGTTGTTATATTATCAATTAAAAATTAGAAAAATCATTTATGTAAATGTTATTAACAATTCATGTTTAAAATCCTGTTTGATTTTTGTCTTAGACCATTAATATACTTGAACCGCTCCTGAATTGCATTATTCTTTTTGGATGTATAAAGATCAATTGAATTCTAGCTAGTAAATAATCTGTAACGACCTGTTTAGTCGTTTTGAGCAACAGATTTTATTTCTGGAAAAACTGGCTGGGACGACGGACCGTCGTGGTCACGACGGCCCGTCGAGGAGGTTTCGTTCCATGACACTTAGAATTCTGAAATTGGATACTAAAAATCGACTCTCTGTAAATTGTGACGGACCTGCAGGACGTGCCGTCACATCCACGACGAACCGTCGTGAGTTCCCGTTGCAAAACACTTCAACTTTTGAGAATTTGGTACGAGAAACGAGTTTCTGACCGTCAGGACGGAGGTGCAGGACGGACCGTCACAGGGGTGACGGACCGTCACAGCTCACCTGGATTTTGGGAGGCTGCGACGACCTGCGTGACGGACCGTCGCAGGCACGACGGGCCGTCACAGGTTGCGCAAATCCCAGGCAGAATGGGATTTCTCTACACGTTTTAAGGGACATTTTGGACTATTCTTTCCTTAATTATAAAGATTGAGGGTTAATATTAATAAGTCTAATTACTTGGGGGGTTAAAAGAGGTAACCTTAAGTTAATTAGTGGGTTCTATTGTCCTCTTTTAGTCTTAATTATATGATAATTAGGGTAAAGGAAAGAGGGTTTGAATAAAACAAAACAGAAAGAACCAAGAGAAAGAGAGGAATCGATCGAGAGGCTGAGGAGAAAACAAAGCTTTGGGAATTCTTGCTTGATCACTAGTCTTCGGTGGAGGTAGGTTATGGTTATTTTACGATATTCGTAGTGAACTCTTAATAGTGAATGATATGTATTAGTGGTATTGTAAACCTGTCTATATGCTTAATTGTATGCTTGCATGAATATGATTATGTGATTTTGATAAAACAAGCATGATGAAAACCATTGAATCCCAAATCTTGAAAGAAACTTTAATCTACGATATTAATGATGATGCCTTGGTATAAAAGAAGGCTTGATGAATTAAAGTAATGGGATTGATGATGCCTTGGTATAGAGAAGGCTTGATGAATGGATAGAATGAGATTAGTGGATCGGAGTGTCACGTTCCGACACATAGTATTAGTGGATCGGAGTGTCACGTTCCGACACATAGTATTAGTGGATCGGAGTGTCACGTTCCGACACATAGTAATAGTGGGACGGGTGTCACGAACCGACACGTAGATATAGGGGATCGGAGTGTCACGTACCGACACATATAGGGGATCGGAGTGTCACGTTCCGACACATATAGGGGATCGAAGTGTCACGTACCGACACATATAGGGGATCGGGTGTCACGAACCGACACGTAGAATTAGGGGATCGGAGTGTCACGTACCGACACATAGTGGTAGGGGATCGGAGTGTCACGTACCGACACAAGAGGAAGAAAGATAATGAATCTTGAAAGATGATAATATACTCACATAATGAACTTATTTCCCAAATGAGTATGGTATTGAGGCTTGAGTCCTCATGGATGAACTTGATGGTATTTATTGACGATTATAATACATTGTTGTTGCTACATGTTGAGCTTATAGTTGATTTATAATATTACTTGATATATATTATCTTCTATTTTGAGTTGGCCGATGATATCTACTCAGTACTTGTGGTTGTACTGACCCCCCCTACTTTTATGTTTTCTTCTTTGTGTTTGTGTAATGCAGCGAACGTTCCGTCAACTTCAACACAACAGTAATTCGAGCCAGTCTTCACTACCTTCGGAAAATTCAGGGTGAGCTAATGCTTCTAGCTTGGACTGGATCTTCTTCTTCAAGTCTTGATGACTTGAGCTTCCGGCATGGACTAGCTAGTATTTGTTTTAGCTTCTTAGACAGTTTTTAGTTTAGTAATTTGATCGTAGATGTTCTTGTGATGATGACTTCCAGATTTTGGGGATATTAATAATAGTTTTGAATTGTTTTATTAATGAGTTTAAGTCTTCCGCATTATTTTCTGTTGATAGACATTGAAATGTTAAGGGTTAAATTGGTTGGTTCGCTCACATAGGAGGGTAAATGTGGGTGCCAGTCGCGGCCCCGATTTGGGTCGTGACAAACTTGGTATCAGAGCATTAGGTTCATTGGTCTCATCACACAAGAACAGGTCTAGTAGAGTCTTAAGGAACGGTAGGGGGACGCCTTTACTTTTCTTTGAGAGGCTATAAGACTTTAGGAAAATTCCATTCTTTCATTCTTCTTTCGTGCTACTACTTGAGTCCAATTGGTATCTAGGTGATACCAATTGGTATCTGACCATCTTCATTCTATTTCGCAGATGGTTAGAACTAGAGCAACGACCGCACCAGCAGCAACAACGGAAAGACAAGAAACGACTGAGCCAGCCACTGGGGCTGTAGCTCGAGGAAGAGCAGCGGCAAGAGGCCGTGGAAGAGGTCTTGGGAGGACGTCCTCTAGAGGGAGAGGACGAGCCCCTAGCCCATCTGATACTAGGGCGGTGACTCCTCCACCGACCGAGGATGTGATAAGAGAGGGTGAGGAAGGGGAGAATGAACAAGTGCAACATGAGGGATTGCCACCCCAACCTACCCCAGTGATGATCAACCAAGTACTTGCTTATCTTAGCGGATTATCTGATCAGGGTCAGGCACCTCCAGTGGTTTCTGCACCAACACCCCCGGTTTCAGAGATACGACATGCGGCTACTATGGCTCCCCGCATGGATGCAACATTGGAGATAGGCACATTTCCACGTCTGACTACTGGGCCTATAATGACAAACGATCAGCATGAACTTTTCAGTAAGTTCTTGAAATTGAAACCTCCAGTCTTTAAGGGTGCAGAATCAGAGGATGCCTACGATTTTCTGGTTGATTGTCATGAGCTACTACACAAGATGGGTATAGTAGAGAGGTTTGGTGTCGAGTTCGTGAGCTATCAGTTTCAAGGGAACGCCAAAATGTGGTGGCGTTCACATGTTGAGTGTCAACCAACAGAGGCACCACCTATGACTTGGGAATCATTTCCAAGCTTGTTTATGGAGAAGTATATCCCAAGGACTTTGAGAGATAGAAAAAGGGATGAGTTCTTGAGTCTTGAGCAAGGAAGGATGACGGTTAATGCATATGAGACTAAATTCCGCGCATTATCTAGGTATGCCACCCAACTTTGTTTCAGTCCATAAGAACGGATCCGCCGTTTTGTGAAGGGGTTGAGGTCAGAATTGCGGATTTCAGCCTTACAGATAGCGGCAACGGCAACATCCTTCCAAGAGGTGGTAGACTTTGTGATAGAGGTGGAAGGAGTGAAACCAGATGACTTCACCACGACATCGACATTAAAAAGGTTTCGAAGGGGAGGTGAGTTTAATGGTTCTTACTCTAGAGGACAGAACTCCGGAGGTCACTCAGTTCGACCAATTCAGTCTTCACTATAAGACTGTAGTTGGGGGTCCACCTCAGAACGGTCAACACCACTCCGAGAGACCTATGCCTGACTCCAGAGAGTGATATGGATGTGGGGAGATTGGACATATTAGGAGGAATTGTCCAAAACAGAGTTACAGACCCCCAATAGCTAGAGGTAGAGGTGGTCATGGTAGAGGCCGCTTTTCTGGAGGACGTGGTGGCCGAGGTAATGGTGGTCACCACAACGGCAGAGGTGATGGGCAAACTGGAGCCACTATAACACAACATGGTAGGGGCAACGGACAGACAAGTAATGGGGCTCATTGTTACGCTTTCCCTGGGAGATCTGAAGCGGAGGCGTCTGATGCTGTTATCACAGGTAATCTTTTGGTTTGTGATTGCATGGCATCTGTATTATTTGACCCTGGATCCACGTTTTCATATGTATCTTCATCATTTGCTAATGGTCTAAATTTGCATTGTGAATTACTTGACATGCCTATTCGTGTTTCTACTCCGGTGGGTAAGTCTGTGGTAGTTAAAAAGGTATATAGGTCTTGCTTGGTGAATTTTGTGGGGAGCAACACTTATGTAGATTTGGTTATTTTAGAAATGGGTGACTTTGATGTAATTCTGGGTATGACTTGGCTTTCTCCGAATTTTGCGATTTTGGATTGTAATGCTAAAACTGTGACGTTAGCCAAGCCTGGGGCAGATCCGTTAGTGTGGGAGGGTGACTACACTTCCAATCTGGTGCGTATCATCTCCTTTCTTCGCGCTAAGAAAATGGTGAGTAAAGGGTGTTTAGCTTTCTTGGCACATCTCAAGGATGACACTACTCAAGTACCTTCGATTGAGTCGGTTTCGGTAGTCTGTGAGTTTTTGGATGTGTTCCCTGCAGATCTTCCTGGTATGCCACCAGATAGGGATATTGACTTCTGTATCGATCTTGAACCGGGTACTCGCCCCATTTCTATACCCCCTTATAGAATGGCTCCCGCGGAGTTAAGAGAGTTAATGGCACAACTTCAAGAGTTGTTGAGCAAAGGCTTCATTAGACCAAGTGCATCTCCTTGGGGTGCTCCGGTTTTGTTTGTGAAGAAGAAGGATGGGAGTTTTCGGATGTGCATAGACTACAGACAACTGAACAAAGTAACTATTAAGAACAGTACCCCTACCCCATTCCTCGCATTGATGACTTGTTCGATCAGTTACAAGGTGCTTGTGTCTTCTCTAAGATCGACTTGAGATCCGTTATCATCAATTGAAAATACGGGCAACGGATGTGCCAAAGACTGCTTTTCGGACTAGGTATGGGCACTATGAATTTGTGGTAATGTCGTTTGGTCTTACTAATCCCCTGCTGCTTTCATGAGCTTGATGAATGGGATTTTCAAGCCATATTTGGACCTCTTTGTGATCGTGTTTATTGATGATATACTGATATACTCCAAGAGTAAGAAGGAACATGAGGAGCACTTGAGAACGGTGTTAGAGTTATTGAGGAAGAAGAAGCTTTATGCGAAATTCTCTAAGTGTGAGTTTTGGCTAGATGCAGTGTCCTTCTTGGGGCACGTGGTTTCTAAGGATGGAGTGATGGTGGATCCATCTAAGATTGAGACGGTAAAGAATTGGGCAAGACCTACTGTTGACACCCAATTTTGACCGACCTTTGAACATTTTTAGAAATACTATTCGATTAAATACGTATTTTAAATTTTCGAATTTTTAGTCGACTTTGCTTGAAAATTATATATTTTAGTATGTTCTACTTTATAAAATTATCGTAGATATTATTATAATATTTTAAAATTATTAATGAATTTCAAATGTTTTAAAGTTTAAATGATTTTGTCAATTAAAATGTTTTGGCTCTTAAAATAAGAATAAGTTTAATTGATTTATTTTTTTTTCTTATTTTTAAATTCACTAATTTATTCTTACTTGTTTATATTTGGTAATGGAATATATTAAAATATTTTCTGATTTGGATATCCTTTAAAATAAGGAAAATTGTATTATAATTGATTCCTTGAAATATTTATTTCCCTTATTTGTTCCCCCCTCCTCTACTATATAAAGAGACTCATTTTATTCATTCAGACACCCATTCACTCTCAACCACAAATCCTCTCATCACTCTCCCTTCTCTCATTGCTCTCTTGCTACTTTAACAACACATTAATATTTCGGTAATTATTCAAGGGTTCTTCTTGGCTATTTTCCTACTTTGTTCAAGTAAAAGGTGAATCAATTTGTTTTGCTTAACAGGTTTCATACTTGAAGTTCAAGTTGAAGATTAACTGAAGAAGGATTTATTTATTTTTTTGAATGTATATATATATCTATATATTTTTATTTTTTTTCTATTTTATTTATTCGAACGTTGTAACAATTGTAACCCTAAAGATCATATAATAAATTTATTTGGGGGTCGTCTAGGGGAGGGGGATTTATATGCTTATTTGTTCGTTATATTTTTTTTAGAAATCATGCCTATAGGTTTGTCTTTAACCACCTAGATTTAATGTTTATAGGTGTTATAATCTAATCAATTTTCAATTTGCTTGATGCTTTGTCAATAAGTCTAAAAAATAATAAATTAGATTCCGTTAATTTTTTTAATGTTAAAATAAAATCATAATAATTAAGTAGGCCGATTAGGTGTTTTAACAATGTTATAATTTAGCATCATCTTGTCATATAGAAACCATGTCTAAGGTTTGATTTTGTTCATAACATTTAAATTTTACAAAATTATGCATATATGTGTTACCTTTTTGAAACACCTAGAAATCATGTCTATAGGCTTGTAAATAAACTCTTAACATATCCATAAAAATGAAGATTTCTGCATTCCTTGCAATATGTTATTTTCTTAAATTTTAATGATACTAAATCATTTCATGCATTTAACAAATTATTTGGCTTTAAATATATTTCGTCTTAAAACCTTTGCATTTAATAAATTTACCACCTTAATGTTCTACTAGCTTTTAGTACTTACAAAGTTTTGCAACATATTTTTAAAAGTCATCATTCAAAATTTTGGATTGACTATGACATTATTTTTTTTTAATTACAAGTACTGTCTCCTAACCTATCGTTAGTGGGAAAGTCAAAGGAACTACGAGGTCTAGTTCCAAATTTTTTAAACCCGACGCGTCCCCGGAAGTACCACCTACCCATGGATTTCAAAAGAAATTATGTGCATTTATATGTAAATGTTTATGTGCTTACGTGTGAACTAAATCTTTTAAATCATTTTCAAAAACATAAACTATTTTTAGACCGACCTCAAATCAAAATTGTTTCTATGGTGGAGGAGCGCGATCAACAATATCGTGGCATCATCCCTATAAAGAAACAAACATTTTTTTTTAAAATAAAAAATTCATATTCAAAACTTGCTCAATTTTTAAACTTTACTTTCTCACATATTAATTGCTTAATATTTACAAATTTTGTTTATAACATAGTTTCATATGCTTAAATAAATAAAACTTGATTGTTTATTTATTGCCATCACCTAGCCTTGCATGCTTAAATTAATAGTATTAATTGTTTTATATTTGTTATCACTTAGTAAGATTAAATAAATTAATAAATTAAACGACCTTGATTGCTACTTGTACCCCCCACATAGATTGCATGAGATACGGCCGGGACCCACACATGTGGACCTCGAGGGATGCCTAACACCTTCCCCTCGAGGTAATTTGAACCCTTACCCTAATCTCTGGCCCGTTGACCTTAGTTAGACTTAGTTAGGTTAGATAGGTGCCCTAACGCGCCTTAATTCGTTAGGTGGCGACTCCAAAACTCAAAATCCCAAAAGAGTTGTTAGGTCGTGCACAAAACCCGTTTTCCTGCGAAAATGGGGCGCGACACCTACTAATGTGTCAGAAATAAGGAGTTTTGTGGGGTTAGCTAGCTACTACCCTAAGACCACTACCCACCGATTCGTCAAGGGATTCTCTTCTATTGCTTCCCAATTGACGAACTTGACGAAGCAGAATGTTCCATTTGTATGGTCAGATGAATGTGAGGAAAGCTTTCAGAAGCTTAAGACCTTGTTGACTACCGCACCAATTCTTACCTTGCCGGTGGAAGGTAAGAAATTCATCGTCTATTGTGATGCGTCCTATACGGGTTTGGGTGCAGTGCTAATGCAAGAGAAGAACGTGATTGCTTATGCTTCAAGACAGTTAAAAGTGCATGGACGTAACTATCCAACCCACGATTTGGAGTTGGCCACGGTAGTATTTGCACTAAAGCAATGGAGACATTATTTGTACGGGGTTAAGTGCGAAATCTATACGGATCATTGTAGTCTACAGTATGTCTTTACTCAGAAAGATTTGAACTTGAGACAGAGGAGATGGATGGAACTACTGAAGGACTACGACATCACTATCTTGTATCATCCGGGGAAGGCGAACGTTGTGGCAGATGCTTTGAGTAGAAAGGCGGGAAGCATGGGAAGTCTAGCTCACTTGCAAGCTTCGAGACGTCCATTAGCTAAAGAAGTGCAGATTTTGGCTAATGACCTCATGAGGCTAGAAGTAAATAAGAAGGGAGGATTGTTAGCTTGTGTGGAAGCAAGATCCTCCTTCCTTGACAAGATCAAGGGAAAACAGTTTGATGATGAGAAACTAGGTCGAATTCGAGATAAAGTGTTGCGAGGAGAGGCTAAGGAAGCAATAATTGATGAGAAAGGTGTTTTGAGGATCAAGGGAAGGGTATGTGTACCCCGCATCGATGATTTGATCACCACTATTCTTACAGAAGCTCATAGTTTCGGATATTCTATACATCCTGGTGCAACCAAGATGTATCGTGACCTAAAGCAACACTTCTGGTGGAGTAGAATGAAACGAGATATTGTTGAGTTTATTGCCAAATGTCCAAATTGTCAACAAGTAAAGTATGAACACCAGAGGCCCGAGGAACACTTCAGAGAATGCCCATTCCTGAATGGAAGTGGGAGAGAATCGCAATGGATTTTGTGGTTGGTCTTCCAAAGACCTTGGGTAGTATGACTCTATTTGGGTGATTGTTGATAGGTTAACTAAGTCTGCTCACTTCATTCCGGTCAAGGTGACCTACAATGCAGAGAAGTTAGCCAAATCTACATCTCAGAAATCGTTCGGTTGCATGGAGTTCCACTCTCCATCATATCAGATAGAGGTACGCAGTTTACTTCTAAGTTTTGGAGAACATTGCATGCGGAATTAGGTACTAGGTTGGACCTTAGTACTGCGTTTCACCCTCAGACTGATGGTCAGTCTGAGCGAACGATTCAAGTGTTGGAAGATATGCTTCGTGCATGTGTGATAGAGTTTGGTGGCCATTGAGATAGCTTCTTACCTTTGGCAGAGTTTTCATACAATAATAGCTATCACTCCAGTATTGATATGGCTCCATTTGAAGCATTGTATGGGAGGAGGTGTAGATCTCCCATTGGGTGGTTTGATGCATTTGAGGTTAGACATTGGGGTACTGACCTCTTGAGGGATTCGTTAGATAAGGTGAAGCGCATTCAATAAAAGCTTCTAGCGGCGCAAAGTAGACAAAAGGAGTATGCAGACCGAAAGGTTAGAGACTTGGAGTTCATGGAAGGTGAACAAGTCTTGTTGAAGGTTTCACCCATGAAAGGGGTGATGCGGTTTGGCAAAAGGTAAGCTAAGTCCAAGGTATATTGGACCATTCGAGGTACTAAAGCGAATAGGGGAGGTGGCTTATGAATTAGCCTTGCCCCAGGGCTGTCCGGAGTGCATCCGGTGTTTCATGTGTCCATGTTGAAGAGATACCACGAGATGGAAACTACATCATCCGTTGGGATTCAGTTTTGTTGGATGAGAACTTGACTTATGAAGAGGAACCGGTTGCTATATTAGATAGAGAGGTTCGCAAGTTGAGGTCGAGAGAGATTGCATCCATCAAAGTTCAATGGAAGAATCGACCGGTTGAAGAGGCTACTTGGGAGAAGGAGGCAGATATGCAAGAAAAATACCCACATCTGTTTTACAGATTCAGGTACTCTTTTTCGCCACTGTTTTTCTTCTTTTGATCGTTCGGGGACGAACGATGGGTAAATTGGTATCTATTGTAAGGACCTGTTTAGTCGTTTTGAGCAACAGATTTTATTTCTGGAAAAACTGGCTGGGACGACGGACCGTCGTGGTCACGACGGCCCGTCGAGGAGGTTTCGTTCCATGACACTTAGAATTCTGAAATTGGATACTAAAAATCGACTCTCTGTAAATTGTGACGGACCTGCAGGACGTGCCGTCACATCCACGACGAACCGTCGTGAGTTCCCGTTGCAAAACACTTCAACTTTTGAGAATTTGGTACAAGAAACGAGTTTCTGACCGTCAGGACGGAGGTGCAGGACGGACCGTCACAGGGGTGACGGGCCGTCACAGCTCACCTGGATTTTGGGAGGCTGCGACGACCTGCGTGACGGACCGTCGTGACCACGTTATGCAAATCCCAGGCAGAATGGGATTTCTCTACACGTTTTAAGGGACGTTTTGGACTATTCTTTCCTTAATTATAAAGATTGAGGGTTAATATTAATAAGTCTAATTACTTGGGGGGTTAAAAGAGGTAACCTTAAGTTAATTAGTGGGTTCTATTGTCCTCTTTTAGTCTTAATTATATGATAATTAGGGTAAAGGAAAGAGGGTTTGAATAAAACAAAACAGAAAGAACCAAGAGAAAGAGAGGAATCGATCGAGAGCTGATGAGAAGAGAAAAAAAAGCTTTGGGAATTCTTGCTTGATCACTAGTCTTCGGTGGAGGTAGGTTATGGTTATTTTACGATATTCGTAGTGAACTCTTAATAGTGAATGATATGTATAGTGGTATTGTAAACCTGTCTATATGCTTAATTGTATGCTTGCATGAATATGATTATGTGATTTTGATAAAACAAGCATGATGAAAACCATTGAATCCCAAATCTTGAAAGAAACTTTAATCTACGATATTAATGATGATGCCTTGGTATAAAAGAAGGCTTGATGAATTAAAGTAATGGGATTGATGATGCCTTGGTATAGAGAAGGCTTGATGAACGGATAGAATGAGATTAGTGGATCGGAGTGTCACGTTCCGACACATAGTATTAGTGGATCGGAGTGTCCACGTTCCGACACATAGTATTAGTGGATCGGAGTGTCACGTTCCGACACATAGTAATAGTGGGACGGGTGTCACGAACCGACACGTAGATATAGGGGATCGGAGTGTCACGTACCGACACATAGGGGATCGGAGTGTCACGTTCGTTCCGACACATATAGGGGATCGGAGTGTCACGTACCGACACATATAGGGGATCGGGTGTCACGAACCGACACGTAGAATTAGGGGATCGGAGTGTCACGTACCGACACATAGTGGTAGGGGATCGGAGTGTCACGTACCGACACAAGAGGAAGAAAGATAATGAATCTTGAAAGATGATAATATACTCAACATAATGAACTTATTTCCCAATGAGTATGGTATTGAGGCTTGAGTCCTCATGGATGAACTTGATGGTATTTATTGACGATTATAATACATTGTTGTTGCTACATGTTGAGCTTATAGTTGATTTATAATATTACTTGATATATATATCTTCTATTTTGATTTGTTTGCCGATGATATCTACTCAGTACTTGTGTTGTACTGACCCCCCCTACTTTTATTTTTTCTTCTTTGTGTTTGTGTAATGCAGCGAACGTTCCGTCAACTTCAACACAACAGTAATTCGAGCCAGTCTTCACTACCTTCGGAAAATTCAGGGTGAGCTAATGCTTCTAGCTTGGACTGGATCTTCTTCTTCAAGTCTTGATGCCTTGAGCTTCCGGCATGGACTAGCTAGTATTTGTTTTAGCTTCTTAGACAGTTTTTAGTTTAGTAATTTGATCGTAGATGTTCTTGTGATGATGACTTCCAGATTTTGGGGATATTAATAATAGATTTTGAATTGTTTTATTAATGAGTTTAAGTCTTCCGCATTATTTTCTGTTGATAGACATTGAAATGTTAAGGGTTAAATTGGTTGGTTCGCTCACATAGGAGGGTAAATGTGGGTGCCAGTCGCGGCCCCGATTTGGGTCGTGACATAATCTTCTTTTAAATTATTATAGTAAACTACAAAAAATAATTTATGTCCCACTTTGCTTCAAATAATTGAGAATCGTAGAGATTTATATGTTTTCCCCACATGAAAACATTCAAAGAAATAAATAATAAAAACAATACAAAAACATAATTCTAATTAGCCGTCCAAGTTGAATTATATATTGGTTCTAATTATGGACGCGTCATAGATTTAAATTTAAATAAATCTTATAAAAGATTTTATTGATCGTTAATTAAAGTCGGACAACTAAGTTGAGAAAAATCAATATGTATTAACACACACGAGAAATAATAAAATATATGAATTCAAGTTTTATGACTCGAAAATGACTAAATAAACAATGTTAGTCACAATCGAACATGATAAGTATTATTTAATGGATCGTTTTCAGTGGATTTAGTAATTTTTAAGCTAATTCAAATCGTCAACGAAATTCAGCAAAAACCAACATATACTAATCCACAAAAAAAAAAAATTAAATACATGAATTTGAATTTCAAAACTCAAAAGGACGAACATAATAAATATTGGTTAGCAAATCTTCTCAAACTAATCCACTATATTTCAGATCAATCTGAATTTGTCAATTAAATTTAGAAAAATAAGCTTATAGTTTAAGCCCTATGATTTAAGTTTCAAATCAAATGCCGTACTTATCAATTTTTTTAATATTGATTTTGATACATGATTATGACATAGCATATTATAAATATAAAAAATAAAAAGATGATTATTGATTTTATTTCTTATTTTTTGGGAAGAAGATTCTTTCTACCATGTTAGAGAATTTTAATACGTAAAACCAAAGTCCTTATTATATTTAATTGATTGTATTGTTACATATAATTTGATGACCGCCGCATATCTCTATTTTATTATTATTCGATAGGTAAAGTTTATTTATTTGATTAATTTAAATTTAAATTATATAATTTTTTATAAGTCGTAAAATACTTTTTGTAAGAATATTCAATTTTCAAAAACTATTTAAAATTTAGTCAATATGACAAATTTCAAACTTGGCTATCGCAGGATTCATTCTGTACACTCCTTCTGTCCATTTTGAATTATCATGTTATATTTTTCAAAAGTCTGAGAGCCCAAACATACTATAAATTTTGTGCTTCGTTAGTCAAAGATTGTATAGTATAAAGATAGTTTCCACGGAAATTGATACAAATACTAATTCGATTGAATCTTTCTAACTATTATTCAGGTGATCAAAAGAAAAGAGTTGATTGTGGTTATGAACCACTTTTATAAACTAAATGATAATAAAATCAATTGGTAACTATGAAGTTTAATATCAATACTAAAACATAGGGTACAAGACTAAACAAGTGCATGATGATAGTTGGGATTTGACTACATTCATTTATCACATCTAAAGTTCTATCGATTTTCTCGAATTTGATAGCTTATTAGAGTATCCTTAAAACTTAGATATTTCTTTCGAATAAATCTCAAGTTAAAGAATACACCAATTATATCCAAGTGATTCTAATATGCAAAAAGATGTTAATGATTGTTCATAAGGAAGTAACGTCCTTCGATTATTTTTCATTGAGATTTAATCAATAATTACAACAAGCTCCTTCGATTACTTTAGAGAAAATATATTGATTCAATCCAACAAAATTATGCAACAATATTCACCAAGATATTCCTCTTTCGAATAAATAAAATAATGAACAAGGTTGAAATTTAATTTAAATTCCCATAACAAGTTCAAGCATACGAATGAAAATCAAAATCGCAACAAATTCATCGATACAACATGTTGTCAAATACCCTCTAAGAATTTACTCCATGGATGAGAATAAGTTTATTAAGATAAGTTTATTAAGAACAAAAGAAAAAAAGAAAACATAGCCATCAAACTTTGAATCCCAACTTCCGTTTTGAACTCGAGTAATGTACCGCGTCTTCCCCTTTCTCTTCTCTTCGTCGCTCTTTCTTCTCTTTTTATCGATGATCATCAGCCCTAGGGCAAGCTACAACATCATATAGCATAGGATTCCCTTTGAAATATCAAAAGTACCTTCATTTAATGATTTCACACCCAGGGCGCACCGCCAAGAGCCAGAGGTGCGACCACTGCGCGGTCATATAGCTTAGTAGATGCACATTTTTGTTCTTTTTTTCTTTCTTTAGTATTCATGTTGGCCTTTCTCACTAATCATGTTTAACACTTGAAATTATACACCTACACATATGAAACATAGACAATTAATAAAAAAGTTCACATTCAAAACTTGTCTAAATTCATTTCATTAAATTACTCATCAAAGTTAATTTGACTAATTTTTAAAATTAAATTAAATTATATTAATTCGATATTTTAAACAAAAGAAAATAAAAAAAACTATAAGAAAAGTACTATAAATTTCATTTTTTGGCATATCAATATGATGAAAAATATATCGTGAAGTTTAGTCAATGTTATTATTGTTTGACTCTAAAAAAACTATGTAACGACTTATTCCTGTTATTATAGAAAAGTCAATGAGAAAAGAATTTGGGCCAGAAAACTTTTGAGTAGTGATTTGAAAATTTCTATCTTAATCCAGATTCGGAGGAAATTTGAGTCATGCGATGTCTAGGGAAATCTGCTAATGAATGAGAGATTTAATAATGAATTTGATTACATGAGTAGATAGCTAAGATGTTAAGGAATCCGTACAACTTTACAGAATCAAATTCGGGCTAGTGGAACTTTCGAAACTGATCTTAGCGTGATAGGATATATATATATAGTCTTCGAACATTATGGGTTGAAGGTGTTGTGAAATAGGAGTTTGGGACTCAATTTTTGACTCTCTGTCTCTGTGAAAGGCGTTGGGGCGGAATTATTTCCACCAGGGCGGGTTGGGTCACGCTACGGCGGGCCAATCTTGACTTAAGTCAAATATTAAATCCCCAAAATATTATTTTCTGCAAGTTTTGTTCTTGAGAGCTGAGAGATAACCTAGAGATATTTCTCGAAGGTTTTCCACCTCTTCTAGCAGTAAAACTAAAAACTTTATTCCCCTAATCCATTTTTCGATCTATAGAATTTAGATCTGTGGGTAATTATTTAATGGAGAGGTTTTAATTTGAAGTTAATGGTGAAAAACCGCTAAAGTGGGGATTGAAATCATGGGTTGATCTTGGGTTATTGCATTTGCTATAATCTGAATAATTAGACCTTAAATTATTGATTCTTGCGTATATATTATTTGTAGACCTAAAACAAACACAAAGAATTTCAAGTGTCTTAAGAGGATTCCAGCTTGGTTTCGAGGTAGGTGATAGTTTGATTTCATGTTTTGCGTGATGTATGTTGGTAATTGCTTCATTGTAATGCATGTATATGTGTGAATGACGCCTCGTTGATCAAACCTAATGAAATGAGTAAGAATGAACAAATGTATGCCATGATTCAACACTTTGTTATAAGTATGTACATATGAGTGTAAGTATAATTATGGTTGTGTTGAATGGATCGGATGTCACGTTTAGAGACACTAATTGAGATCGGGTGACACGCTCTGACACTTATATTGGAGTAAGTGTCACGTTTTGACACACTAATTTGGGATCGGGTGTCACTTTCCGGCACACTAACAGTTTGGGTATGATTACATGAGAGGACCACTGATTTGTCATATTTACTTGTTATTGAGAATGGATAATTGTACATTGCTCCTGAAATGATAAGCAATGTGTATATATGTTCAGTACATGTCATGTTTACTATGTTGTGACTGTCTATATATGTTTCGCTTACTGGAATAGCGCGTGATCCTACCATTATATCTTGATTGTGTACTGATACTGCACCTGCTCGTTCTTTGTTGAGTACAAGGTATCTTTAGACAGCTACTGATAGACCTAATCTGAAAGATCAGTGATCAAGACCGAATTTAAGGGTGAGCCAATTCTTCCAAGCTGCCATTAGTTCTCCTTTTACTTAGCCCATTTTCTGCTGACTTAGATTAGTACTTTAGATATTCGTTTGTTTCATTTTGGGGTTGTGCCCTCTCCGTAGACTTGTTGAACTTTAGAGTTTTGTACATTGACTTTCAGGTTCTAGACCTTGTTTCTGCAAATGTTTAGTAATGGTTTGTTAAACTTTCGAAGATTATAGGAACTCCAGTTTGTTTCCGTATTTAAATCTGCTTCTGTATTTTCGAATGTCTTAATTTTCATAAGATTCGCTACACTAGTTATAATAATAGTGCTCTCATTGGAGGGTTAGTATGAGTGTCAATCACAACGATTTAAATCGTGACAGTATGAATATTAAAAGTGGACAGATAATAAATCTTTTTTCAAATATTTCCAAACGACCATTTATATTTTATGCACTTATCCCAATATTTCCCATATATTATATATGTTGAGCTATGAAATTCAAACATCACCTTTCTATTATAAAAAAAATGTTAACCATGGCCAAGTAGAAGCAGATGAGACAATTTACCTACCCATTCATAATTCCATTTTATTTGTGCACTTTGGTGGATAATTTTTTATTTCTTTTACATTAAAAATAAAATAAAATGTGTTTTGGTGTGAGTGATGATGGAAAAGGATAAGCTTCCAAAAGAATTAAATAAATAGGAATCTTTGATCCTCCAATATATATAATTTGTTTGCACATGAAGAATATGTATAAACTATATATGAGAATTGGAGTATGAACAATTATCTGAATAATGAACAAAACTCCAAATTCTTTGTGTGACCACAAGGCACAAGATTTTAATATTTAAATAGACCTATGTGACGTCCCGCCACAATTCTAGCCAGATTTCACGTCCAGACGGGGGAGGAGGAGCTAGAATCTTGTAGAGGTTTGTAAGAAGGCTCTAGAACCTTCTAGTTTTGTGGAGAAGACTAGAGAATTCTCTAGAATTCTCTAGAACACTTTAGAGTCTTGTAGAAGACTTTAGCATATTCTAGAGAATTGTGGAATTCTCTAGAATATGGACCAAAGTGTAAATAGAGGAAGGACTTGTATAGTAAATTTATTTACACAAAGGCCCTTAGGATTGTAGTATAAATAGGAGGGCCATTTCATTTGTAAATCATCCAAGAATCCAACCAAGTAAAGAAGTAATACAAAGTTCCTTCTTCTAAAGTTCTCTTTGCCTTTTTCTAAGTCTTTCTTTGCATTCTCTTAGCGTTCCGAATTTAAAGGCTTACTTGAGCTTACGAGATCGTGAAAGAATCGTGAGTAAGTTGTCAAGTGCCGCACGGAGTCTTAGCAAATACTCTAAGTCCGTGACAGAGTGGTATCAGAGCAGGTTGATCGTAAGAGAATGGCCAACGAAGGAGAGGTAAACGGCGCCAGCACCAGCAACGTCCGCATGGATGGAGGTAAGAAGAACCGAAAGGTGAAGAAGAATCAGAAGGGTAACGAGGAAATGCTGCCAGAAATCGCACCTAGCGAGGCGCTAACATCTCATCCACCCTCGACTGTCGGGGCGAGTGACGAAGAAGTAGGCGAGGATGCCATAGACGTCACTGCCGGAGAAGACTGGGTCGCAAGGGTAGAATTGGCTAGGCGAGCCGTGGAGATCTTAGGCCGGCGTGTGAACGCGAGTGACAGTAAGTTCAAGACCCTTGAAGACTTCACCCTTGAGGAGAACGACAACATCCGGAAAGAGTTGGAGGCACGCCAACGGGTCGAGTTTGAAATGAAGGAGGCGATTACATCCTTGGAGTGTCGGCTTATGGACGCGCTCAACATGATTGAGGCATTGAAGGCCGAAGTAAACGCGCTCAAGGAATAAAGAGAGGTTGGTGGATCGACATCACTTGACCGGGAAAGGGAGGCCAGAGTCGAGGCTCCCAGGCCACCTATATTCAAAGGCGTCCGTGACGCGCAAGAGGTGGAAAATTTCCTATGGCACTTGGAGAACTACTTCAAGTGTAATCGGGTGCGAAGTGATGAGAACAAGATCAACACGGCTGTGTTGTATCTTTCGGAGATGGCCATGCTATGGTGGAGGCGTAAAGAGTCCGACATCAAGAGGGGGACGTGTACCATGAACACGTGGGCAATTTCGCGAAGAGTCCAAAGGCGTTCTTCCCCAACAACGTCATCTATGAGGCTAAGCGCAAGTTTAGGGGTTAAAGCAAAAGGGCAGCATACGCGCGTATGTTCGAGAGTTCACCACCCTTACGCTTCAGATTCCCAACCTCCCGGATGAAGACATGTTATTCCACTTCCTGGATGGGCTGCGAAATTGGGCCAGGACGGAATTGGAACGGCGACAGGTCAGGACTATTGATGAAGCCATCACCCAGGCCGAAGCTTTGACAGACTTCAGGCAGGAGAAGTCTTACAGTGCCGAGGAGGACGACGAAGGAGGTAGTCATGATAATGGTGGGGGAGATTGTGGCGAATACGAGGAGCAACGGCCACAACCCAAGAGGCGAGGCGAGGTGCAACGGCCTCACAGGCATGATACCTATAGGTCCAACGGCAAGAAGTCTGGAGATCATGGCAACGCGGCGAGAAAGACGCAGGTTGCCAAGGGAGATGGTTGCTATATATGTGGTGGGCCGCATATTTATGCAAAGTGCCTTGAACTGAAAAACCTTGGTGCTATCCTCCGAGAGCGGAAGGAGAAGGAAGCACAAGAGGAAGGTGAAGTCGAAGAGACTAAGCAGTTGGGCTTGATAAGTCTATGCGGAGCTGTCACCAAGCAACCACCGAAGCCACCGAGGCAAGAGAAGCCAAGGCAAGAAAAGCTGAGGCATGAAGAACAGAAGCACGTGGAACATGGGCCTGCGAAGTCTAAGGCATGCGCTCAATACGTCGACATCACGATCAATGGAAGGCGTGCTCGTGCGTTGGTCGACACAGGTGCAGAGGTCAATCTCATGACCAAGACGGCAGCAACGAGGTTGGGGTTGCGTTACAGTCCAAGCAACGTCCAAATCAGAACGGTCAATGCACCACCAACTCCCGTGGATGGAGTTGCGCACGGAGTGAGCATCACGATAGGCGATTGGCAAGGTAAAACCAACTTCACCGTCGCTCCCTTAGATATCTTTGATATAATTCTTGGACAGGAGTTCTTCCAGCAGTGCCATGCGGTGATCGATCCTTATCTCCAACAACTGATGGTCATGGAGAAAGGAGGAACATGTATGGTTCCCATGGTGAAGGCACAGAAGACGGAGGGACAAGTCCGGCTGACGGCCATGAAGCTCGAGAGGGTCGACGAGGGAAAGAAGATGACATCGGCAGCAACCATTGCAAGTTCGGAAGAAGACAATGGTGCTGAGAAGTCCTTGCCACTGCGCACGAAGAAGGTTCCAAGAAGGAACGCTGCCGTGATGAAAGAGAAGCCGCCGAGGCACTTGCCTCCTATGAAGGAGGAAGTTCGAAAGATCGGGTCGAGAGAGATCGGGCAACCGATGAGGAGGCTGCTCGAAGGAATTGATCGAGTGCGTGAATTGATGATTGCACGACAAAACTCGGACGCCGATACAGCCGCAATGCGACGCGGTCGTCGCATCAATAGGTGGGGGAGAGTGTGACGTCCCGCCACAATTCTAGCCAGATTTCCTTCACGTCCAGACGGGGGAGGAGGAGCTAGAATCTTTAGAGGTTTGTAAGAAGGCTCTAGAACTTCTAGTTTTGTGGAGAAGACTAGAGAATTCTCTAGATTCTCTAGAACACTTTAGAGTCTTGTAGAACTTTAGCATATTCTAGAGAATGTGGAATTCTCTAGAATATGGACCAAAGTGTAAATAGAGGAGGACTTGTATAGTAAATTTTATTTACACAAAGGCCCTTAGGATGTAGTATAAATAGGAGGGCCATTTCATTTGTAAATCATCCAAGAATCCAACCAAGTAAAGAAGTAATACAAAGTTCCTTCTTCTAAAGTTCTCTTTGCCTTTTTCTAAGTCTTTCTTTGCATTCTCTTAGCGTTCCGAATTTAAAGGCTTACTTGAGCTTACGAGATCGTGAAAGAATCGTGAGTAAGTTGTCAAGTGCCGCACGGAGTCTTAGCAAATACTCTAAGTCTGTGACACCTAGCTGATAATGACACATTAAAACCAATTGAATAAAAAATTAATGAAATTTTGTTAGTATTAAAATTTTAAATCCGCTATTTTATTTTATAAGAAGAATGAGTTTAATATTACAAAAAAAATGA
The DNA here is from genome assembly GCA_027704805.1 of Solanum corneliomulleri. Taxonomy (NCBI): domain Eukaryota; kingdom Viridiplantae; phylum Streptophyta; class Magnoliopsida; order Solanales; family Solanaceae; genus Solanum; species Solanum corneliomulleri. The sequence goes on along the minus strand of JAKWIY010003055.1, from coordinate 6,389,941 downwards.
AGACTGATTTTATTAATATCGAATTTTGTATATGATTTTTATTATTAAATATATAAAAAATGTTATATTTGTGAGTATTCTATGAAGCTCATAGGCTCTTTTTGTTTTTCATCGAGGCGAGAAAATTTCACTATAAAAATAATCAAAGTGCTTCTTACAAAATATAATTATAAAATTTCTAATTAAAATGAAAAATTATTAATTATCATTCCACGATATTACACCTATCTACACTATAACAAAAATAACTTTTAGTGGTATTAAATATTGACACTAATAAAAAGTGTTAAAATATTTATCGATATTAATTAAGTGTCATTAGAATCAATATCGCTAAAGAATTTAGGAATATATACAAAGAGTAACAATTGCCACTAAAAATACATATTTAAAGACAATTAAAAATTTAATCCGCTAATGATCATTTTTATTACAGTGCTATAGGTTTAGGAATGAGTTTTCTACTAGTACTATACTACTTTATAAATTTTCTCAATATTTTTCTATAATATTTGAATATCAATCATACAAAAGCTACATAATTTAATATCTGGCCTACCTTAAATTAAATAATTGATGAAATTTCTGGAGATTTTATTTTATATTAAAGTTAGCCTACGTGGGCACACAAGAGCAATCACAAAAATAAATCAAACTAAATTTGTGTTGACATCTCATATGAAACAATTTTTGGCCTTTGTGCTGGACAAATTATAGAAAACAACGTGTACAATTTTTTAATTGTAGTGAAATTTTTTAAATAAAATAATACTTTATGCGCCGTTAGAGTTAATAATTTTTAATTTCTAAATTAGAAGGATATAGAAGTCAATGATTAAGTCGGACAATTAGTAAATAATCGAGCGTTATTTAGTTTTATTTATCAATATTGTTATTTTTACTCTCTTATGTATTATCATATTTCATATTTTCAGTTGTTGTATCATGGAAAAATTTATTTATACTGAATGTTCATATTAAATCAATGCAAATTTTATTATTATATGATTTAATGAAGTAAAATACATATTAATTAATTATGATCAAGTAAAATGAACTATAAGTTTAAACAGTTGTCATGCATATCAAATATTGACTTATTACTATTGCTCTTTCATCCTTTTATTTTTTTGCCGGACTTTTGGTTGTTGTATTTTCTTTTCTACTTGATTTCGATATTTCGTAATTACTGTGATGGTCTATTGAAAATAATATCTCAATCTTTATAAACAAGAACAAAACTTCATATACACATTTTCTTCTCCTGATCTTATTGAATAGTGAATATGATATTATTGGTGAAACTTACATAGATATACTATATTTAAAAATATATTTATAGCAATAATATTTTTTTTTACTTTGATCACTTTTAATACAGTTTACAAAGAACTTTTTATTATTCACAATTACAAATTTTATTGATGGATAATATATTTATCACACATTTTAATACACTTATAACACAGTGTATCAATTATTTACAAAACAAGCATAATATTATTTTAAAAAATAATTATAAACATATATATTACATACATGATCCACTTTTAATACATATTATAAATTTTGATATGTATTACTATAAGTGATAATAAATAAAAATATCGCTAAAATTAATAATAATTTATTGAAAGATAGCGATCCAACTAATTTTTCCATGGTGGTAATAGAGCACACAATGATTTAGTTGTGCAAGTTAGTTTGCATTTAAAATAATAATCCAAAAAATGATAGCTGTTGTGGATAAGTGATAAGAAATTAGTATATAATTTGAGATAAGAACAAAGTATAAAAGCACAAAAATATAATAATGATGTAATCCATGGGCCAGAACCTTAAATGGATGTTATTACAAACATAATTGTTAGGTAAAGAGTTCTTTTCTTTCCTTTTTTCTTTTTTTATTTATTTTTATTGTTGGATATCTATATTAAAATTTGATTAATTTAAATTTGTATTGTATAATCGGTAAAGAGTTCTTTTCTATAGTGCTATCGTTTCCCTTCCTATTCTTAGCTATTAATTCCTTTTACCGTCTTTACGTGGAAACTATTGCTCTTTTCTCCTTTATTTTTAACACGATTTCATTATTACTACATTAATTTCTTTTCATACTTAATTTTTAAGACTGTTACTTGAGTCGAAAATCTATCGAAAATAGGAGTAAAACTACGTACTTTACTTATGAAATTATACTAAATATATTATTATATTCGGAGATTTATTCTCACCTTGTAGTCCCCCTTTTCTTCATTTTTCTATTTGATGTTTTGTCCATATTGTTTACCAAGAAACATCTTTTTTTTTCCCTTTTGGCATTTAGAAACCACTATTAGTTCTTTTATCGTGTCACAACATACTTAGGTTAGATTCTAAAAGAAAATATTATACATGCTGCCTAACATGCTTAATATTCTTTTTTCCAATGTTTTTTTCTCTGAGAGACGAAACTATGATAAGTGAAAGTGTTAAACGAAATTTACGTAAATTAAAATGACACGTAAAAAACTTCATTTTCTTTAAATCAATACAGACTTTACTAAAGATAAAGATAAGATGAACGAATTTTTTTTTTATATAGGTGATATCTCCGAAGTGAAAATTTAGTCTCACGTTGGTTTTGGACATTGTTATTGGAAAAATTACATAAATTGATATATTTTAAAAAATAATTACAAATTTTAGCTATACTTTTTATTTATTACCATTTATAGCAATACTACATTAAATCTGCAATATGTATTAAAATTGAATTATGCATGTAATTTATATGAATTATAATTATTTTTTGAAATATATTATATTTTTTTGGTAAAATTAGACACATTGTATTATAAGTGTATTAAAATGTGTGATAAATGTATTAACTATCATTAAAACTTGTATTATAAGTAAATGATAAATTGTTCTTTGTAATATGTATTAAACTTGTATTATAAATGAATTAAAAGTGATTAAATGGAAAAAAAATATTATTGCTATAAATGGTAAATATTTTTTGTTAGTTTATAATAAAAAATATTTACCATTTGTAGCAATATTATATTTTTTTCACTTGGTCACTTTTAATTCATTTATAATACAAGTTTAGTATATATTACAAAGAATAATTTATTATTCACATATAATACAAATTTTAATGATGAATAATACATTTATCACACATTTTAATACACTTATAATACAATGTGAAATTTTTTACCAAACAAACATGATATATTTCAAAAATAATTAGAATTCATATATATTGCATACATAATTCACTTTTAATACATATTACAAATTTAACAAAACATTACTATAAATGGTAATAAATAAAAAGTATCGCTAAAATCAGTAATTATTTTTTAAAATGTATTGATTTATGTAATTTTTCCTTCTAAAAAATATTTGATTGTAAAAACAAGAAGTTACAATACTATTGCTATTATAAATAGCAATTTATATACATATTTATCTTGATTATTACAAATATTTTTATTTGGTACATAATATGAGTTGAAAGCTTGTTTTGGATTTGAGGCATAGCTTACGGACTAAGGTTGCATACAATAAACCCTTTAATCTAAACCCTCGGGACTAAGGGAAAGAGAAAATAGAGGTATTGCACAAAGCTCAATACTTGATCCCAAAAGAATTAAAAATTTTAAAAAATTGTTAAAAGCAACACCACTTAATTATAAATGTAAATCTTTAAACATTAACAAAGTTGTTCAACAAAACTCTCCAATAATGGAATTGCAAACCACCAAGAGATTTAACTCTTGATACAATGCCCTTTGATTTAGCAACCAAACAAACCTCAAATACATATGATATAAATATCTATGGCCAATATGTGAACTTATAAGTAATTCAGGAACCAAAGCATCCCCCTCGGTGGAATAGTCGAGTTGCATGCAAGCTGGCCTGGGATACAACCGTTTAAAAAACGAAAACAAGAGCAGAGCCACAAAGGTCTCTTGATGGCAAACCTCAAATGTTATATTCCTTTTTGTATAGGTTACAACATAATGTATACACCCTTTAATTAACAAAATACATGACTTCAATGAACACAAACTCGGATACACTGATCAAATCAAAGAATCAACCACCTGACTGATGATTTCCAATCGAAAAAAACCAAACTTCAAGCAGGCATCACAAAATCGAAAAAATAAAACTACCAGGAGCTATGGTCATTGAGAGAAGCAAATGAAAAAAATGCTACATACACAATCCAGGCAATATGTACCTATAAAAGTAGGTTGCTCTGGCAAGAAACATGGGAACGAATGTCGAGAATTGCAACAACAAGATAGCAAGAGGCCATTTGGTTTCTCCGATGCAGGGTCTAGAAGAGATCGGTTTTCCTTTTGTGCATATCTTGTTTCCATTTAGGCAACTTGTAGAATGCTTCTTTTTTCATACCAAGTACAGACATAAATTCTTCATCCGATAGATAGGCCTGGAAGAGACGATCAGAAAAGAAAGATGGAGCTCAGCGATGTTGTAGGACTTAAAAGTAGGCATTATACATAAAACATACACTCAAACTTGAACTTGACCTCAGCTGACGAGAAAACACTCCAATTTTAAGTATGCACATCCAAACACCTCAACTTGTCTCCACAGAGCCAGTTGAACACCAACTCACAAAATGCTTATCTAGACACCTCCAAAATTTATGTGTCACGTTAACGTCAGGAGTCCACGAGAAACAGTGGGGACAAGTTGAAGAGTTTAGTTGTCAGTTGAGACCAAGTCGAATGTTTGATTATGTATTATGCCTTAAAAAGTATTTGAGTATTTATTGTATTAGTGCAAAGAGATATTGGCTTCAGATTCGACTGATTTTATGGACTTGTGAGAACTATTTGTTATATGATATGTATAGGAGTAATTACATCATATGAGGAATGCCAAAGAATGGTTGAGCTACAAACCTCTCTTCGCTTAAAATCAATCCCGGTGACAGGGTTGTCAGATTTAGCCTTCAGCTGTTCATAACTAAATATAGCTTGACCACTTTCATTTCCACCCTCATCCTGCTCTGGTTCTGACCCATTAGTTTCAGCGGGCTCAACAATCTCCTTAGGTTCTGAAACTTTTTCGGAATCTTGGACCTCAGCAGTAGAAAGATCACTTTCTGCTTTGGTGGAAAAGTAAACATTGAGGTATGTCAAACCACTTAAAGAGCTGAACTTAAAGTAATTTTAAGTAGAATGATTCGATTTTCCATAAAAACAGTCAACTTTCACTTTTCATGCAGCCAATACTTCCCTCAATAACATCAACTGATAGCATAAGCACAATAATTTTTGTAAATGCATGCACAAGCACTTAAAATTATGAATCAAAAGCACAAGATTAAGAGAAAAAAGAGATTTTGAAGTCGGTATAATAGCAAAAGGAAGAGCAAAACAGATTTTAATACCAGCAGGGCCCGAGTCTACTGATCGAACAGGAGAGCTTCTGCTTGATCGTACAGGTGAGCTTCTGTTTGATTGGACAGGAGAACCACTCTCACTCGACTGCTTTTTCTCAGCTGTAAGAACGTTAGATAATGCAGCTATTGCAGCTGCTCTTTGTGAAGAAGCCTGACTTGCTCCAGCAGGCCTCGGTGCAGAACCAGATTTTGGGGGAGATGGGGAACTGAAAGCCGAGTTTAAAGCAGCTAACGCTGAAGCCCTTTGGGTTGGCCCACCTGCCCCATTTGACCTTTGCTGATTCTGAAATATAGAGCAGGCTGTTAGCACACTGGGATTTTTTGAACATCTGAGATTTATCGCATTCCACATTTGATTGATAATGACAGAATCAACCGTTAACAACTACTGCTTAATAACCATGATATCTACACAGAATATTTTACTTATGTACACACTCATAATCTGTAACATTTTGGTACCCAAATATCCATTGCATTTTTTGGCAATTGTCGTTCCTACTCCTATTCCACGGTCTTTGTTTTCTAATATCACTTTCTTTTAGTTTTTCTATTTAACCACCCCAAAGGGGAGAGGGAGGGGGCTCTATATTATGATTCTAAAGAAAACCCACACAGAGATATGACACTTGCACAACCAAAAAGATTTTCTTCATTCTACAATGGCCAGCTTAGACAGGAAAAAGTAGTCACATATGCTATACATTGGTCTCTGAAAGGAATCATAAATTACATGATTCACAGATTTCAGTAGTATTACAATGACAGAAATGGAAATGAGAAAACATTTGCAAATACGAAAAAAATTGGGCATAAACCCATCATTGCTTAAATGAAGTCAAGAAATTACCTCTGAAGCATGACCAACCCCAAAGAGTAGCATAACCTTCTTCTGGAATGAGTTTCCATGAGCCTGGTTAAATAGGAAGGTTAGTGCAATATACAGATTATAGAACTATTAGAGGTGAGATAATTGATGAACCAATAAGTTACAACCACAAATATATTGTAGTTAAAATGACTAATTAAAAGTTTCACCCTCATGGAAAGTAACTTTGCTTTCAACAGTGAGAAAGAAGAAGCTTCAATATGTTTGTTTAGTCCCTACTTCAAAGCTATTGTCTGAGATCTTCTCTAAGAGAGATCATTCAGTATCTTGTACAAGATGATTTATAATAACTGCATGATTTTGGTTCAAGGATCAGAAACAGGTATCCAAATATGTCATCAGTCTATCGTTATCAGTTGTTCAAAAACACATATACAAATACTGCAGGTCTAGTCATCAAAGCTGAAATGGTAATTGAGTTCAGCATGCAAATACAATACTGTACAACTTATCAGTTCCATGTAAAATTGCACCTCATCTCCCCATCCTCTCCGAAATCATAAAAGAAATGTTTAAATAAAGGATGACTAATGGAACTCTTCTATGGCATCAACATAGTGTCTACGAGTCATGCCAGGAGGACTCATAATGACAATCAGACGAGAGGTTTAGTCACTTACACTGGCTTTTGCAGGATCCCATGAGAAAAATGTTGTAAAGAAGCAAGGTTCATTTCCTTCTGTGATTTTATAGAGTGGAACATTTGGTGATAATCCTTCCAAAGATGCAGCCATCTCCACGTATTTCTGTAATCATATTAGTGGATTAAAATGTTAATTAAAAACATGCTTACATAATTGTAAATGCCTATGATAGCCTTGTGAATTACCTGTCCAATTTCAAAAGCGCTCTGCTTTTCTTTGGAGTCTGCTGACTGACCAACCCAAACAAACACTTCAGCATGTGTGTCGAGTAGTAAGACATCCTCGGTCAATAAATCATCTTGAGCAAAGTTGTAGATTTCTTCAACCTATCAAATGAGTAGAGAACAAATTTTAAAAACACAGTAAAAGGATGGAGCAGAAAGTGAGAAATTTTACACTTGTACTGTAGAACATTACCTCAAATTTTCCTGGATATCAATGTGATAACATGCAAATCATTAAAAAGATCGTTAGCAGATGAAAGCTAATAAAAAATCAAAAGAATTATAGAATAATGGGCATACCTTTATTAAATGAATAAGCAAACAAGTGGGGATCCCTGGAGACTTCTGGAGCCACTTTCTTGCTGGTATAACTTTGTTTTCCTCCAAGGGCAAACCAGAAAGCAGAGCTCTCTGTTCCTTCTTTAGTGTGTTTCACTGTCGCTCCTGGCTGAAGTTGCACAAAAAATTAAGTACATTAGTCCAGTGCAGGACATACTAAGACAAACATGAGGCATATCGATTGGGAATATCTTCTTCACAATTGCATAGTGGATGTCAATATGCATGTGGATACTTAAAACTACACAACCGGTACAACGCACAAATCAAAGCTATGCTATCTGCTACAAGCTAGAAATCATAAAAGTATACGCTTAATATCCACGAAACTAAGTAATGAAACTTCAGCCTTTTGTGATTGCAACGAAAAGTCAGCGGCAAGAACAATCATATGAAATTTGAGGTTGGCAGCCACTTTCTTGATTATTTCATTATTCATTCCAGGTAAAAAAGAAAAGCTGAAACACTAGTCAAAACCAATGAAGATGAAGAGGTGTCCATGCAATCATTTCTAGCTATAATGCTGTATATTTTGCTAAAATTTCACCACCGTGGATATACATCTTAACAGATGCAGGCTATGCTTACATTTTTCATATTTCAAATAGTTATTTCAGTCACGATGTTACTGTATCACAACCTGACGACTGTAATTTGATCAAGGTAGGTTTATGAAATTTCACTGCATCATCTCTCAATTAGTGCATTTTAAGATGGTTTCGCTTTCTTACAAAGTGCATTTAAATTCGTTCTACAGCATCAAAGTAAAAGAAATGTTTCATGCATATGGAGACATTTATTAATGACTAATGAAAATAGATGCATCCTTCATCAAGCACAGACATAATGATACCATCATACAAGCACAACCAGTCACACAAGGTGAACTCTTATGAACTGAGTGGAATCTGTTCGAGACATTTGCCAAAAAAAAATTACCAAAATTTTAAGCAGGATAAAACGTGACATTTTGTCCAACTGGAGTAGATGATTACCCTCCATGCTAGCACTCAAATGATGAGGATTGCGGGATAACAACTTCAAGCAACTTTCACCATACAAAACTCACATATACTGTAGACAACTATACACTTCATTTCATGGTAATTTATTCTATATCTAGCGGAACTCACATTAACTCAGTGGGGATCTGCCTATGAGAAAAGAAACTTAAATTCACCTCAAGTCTTTGAATATTTCAAATCAAAACCATAAGCAATTTCTCCCGGAGTACTTAAAAGATTGAACCCTTCCTAGTCATAAAGAGAATGATGGGAAAAAGGTGAGAAGTCTTTCCAGTTTCAATAAACATCTCACCTTCAAGAATTCTGCAACCTTTGCTGCTAATTGCTGCTGCTCATAAGAACTCTGGTTACCATGCCAACTGAATAATGAAGAGCCAGATTGCAGAAGAAAACACTCATTAGAGTTCAGTGAACTTGGCACCTGACAGTTCCGACACAGAAAAAAATAAAAATAAGCAATCCCCGTAGAAAATTTTATTTTTATAAGTTCACAGTAATTTGTATACTAAGAGAACTGCAACTTTCACTAATCACAGAATACAGTCATCGACAAAGCCAGACAAGTTGTCTGAATTAGAATTAATGGGCTCTCATCATTACCAACACAATCAAGTATAATTCAATGATATCATAACTGCAAAAAATACAAAAGATTTACATAGTAGACGTCAACGATTGGGATTAAGGCTTTGTAGCTGTACTACACTGATATTCAGTCTGATGTTCGTAAAGAGTTCTTTGTTCTGGTTTGAGAACATAAATGTCCATGTAAGAATCATTCTGGCATTACTGGTTCCTTTTACGGATTATTAAAAATACTTGTACATCAAGAGAACCACTAGTTGCAGAAAATCCGTAATTTGCCCTTGAAGGCATTATTTAGTATTGAAGCAAAATAAGCTCGAGAACAACGGGGTGGATACTGAGGACTAATACCAGATGTGAAAAAGAGATGTGAAGACTCGAAGAAAGATTATATCAAGTTATCAACCTGGGGAATAGCTACTCATCTATCTAAAAACAGGTTGGCATATCATATGAAGTAACATCAACAAGATAATTATAGGAGAACAGGTACTGTAGGAAGAAAGGATATTATCTGCTTCAAATACTAAAACAATTAAGATAATCTGCAACCTTATAGACCAAAACAAGAAGAAAAAGTTGAAGGTCATAAGCTTACAGCATCCACTTGAACCGCTTTGTTATTATGCACAGAAGTTCCAGATAACCGAATAAGTGCAACTGAATCAGCAGTATAGGTTTCATCATTCAAGCCTTTGTCAGCAATATAGTTTTTGTAGCCAGTGCTCAAACCACCCTGAGGAAAATCAAAATTCATCAGGGCTATTGATGATGTAAATCAAGTACTGCAGCAACAGCAGCCTGTATTATGCTGTATGACGATGTACCTTAAGGACCAACATGGGCTGGAAGATTGCAACAAACTGTGGAGGTTCTTTCCCTTGAAACACCCGACCCTGGACAATGTTTAGTGTCGAATTAAAACCTTGCCAACTTTAGAGAGAGACAACCAATATGTGACAAGTAATACCAGCACAGGTCTTCCTTTGAGTGAATTGCACATTGTACTGGCCAATCGAGCAGCCGTGATTTGGTCCTCCTGTATCAAGACACAACTTTATCACATATGGAAACTGGATAAGTCCTTTAGACTCACTACCTATCTCCAAGAAAGCAGAAAGATGGTACACAAACTAAGAAAGGGTACTAGATGAAAGCCATGGCTGGTTTTTTTAGTTCTTTCAATTTCACTTTGACCCCTTCCCCTGGTGGAGAAGATCAGAATCTCCTACCATTTCAAACTAAAACAAATAGTATTATTCCAGTAAATTACTTATTCCTAGAAGTGCATTCTTACTTCAAACCTCACTTTAAAGCACTTTATCTATTATTAAAATCACATCTACCTCACTCTAGTGTAATAAATCCTTTTTTAGGTAAGACTTTCTTTTATAACTATCTCCACGCTGATCAAATTAAAGAACAGTTCACAAGTACAAACATATGAGAATCATTCACACAATTGAAGTTCTTAGATGTACCATTATATTTTTTGGTTTCGTTTCCTTTGCATTACATTTTTTGGTTTCATTTCCTTTTTTCACCAGGTCCATGAAGGGCTAGCTCACAAGCAAGTTAAAACAAATGATAACTATAATTCTCAGATGCATGGCATATCAACTTAATTATCAAATAAAATTTATGGGAAGAAATGCATGGACCCTTGAATTGCAGTGACAATCCACATTACCTCAATACTATCCTTTCCAATCCACCAACATAGATAGTAATCGTCTCTCCTTTCATGAGAATGGTAGTTGTAGAGAACCACATAGCAATCTCCACTGTAGAATTTACCAATATCTTCTTTTGGGACAGGTGTCTTTGCACTACCATTTATGCGCCATACCTAATAAATCTCATATTTTTAGTAAAACAAGCTGGTTATATCAACACACATTGGTGAAGAAATGGAAATAACAGTGCTGATCAGACCTCTGATTTTCCACCCTCTTCAAGCAACGGAGGCACTTCCTCAATTACAGGAGCACTTTTGCTGGCACCTTTGACGCCAGCACCTTGCTGCTTCAGCAAAGCTGTAAAGATGCGAGAACTTAGAACTACTGGCACCAAACAACATTACACTTCACAAGTAGAGAAAAAATTTACCTGCTACTTTTCCTCTTCCCTCTTCAGGGGCAGGTGCAGATCCTGATGGCCAAGAGTCAAAGTTGGACTTGAATGAATGGGTTTCATAACCTTGAATAACCCGGGTTACACGCGTTGCCTTGGGTCTATTTTCAGAGACAAGATATTCCTGGGGATATCACAAGCCATTTAGCAACTAAAAGTCGTATCAAATAACTAACATGTGGACTAAACAATTCTACCTCTGCAGTTTGAATGGCAGCTTTCCTCTCCTCCAGTTGAGTTACACGACCAATCCAAACAAACACCTCAGCACCGCAATCCAAAAGATAGCATTTATTGTTTTCCAAGCTAGACTTTGAAAGTTCACCATCTACAGGACTGACTTGACCATCAGTGATGCTGCAAAATGAGGAAGCAATCAGCTTCAGCAGCAACACCAGCAAAAGGTTGATATAAAAAATTCAGTGATGAGAAAGTAGCAAGCATAAGGGCGTTGCAATAGACATAAAAATGGAAAACACGAGAGGATTAATTAGAGCGATTCAGTGTAAAGATCTTCTACCATGAAGAAGTCATGTTCAGCAGTTCAAGGTCAATCAAGGATGTTAAATAATTTTGATATGCATCATCATAAACCATAGATAGAAAATGAGCTGATAATACACGACATGCACCCAACAAAACAAAATTCCAAATATCCCATCATGCATCTTCATTTCCTTGCTTATTTTTCCGGCCAATACTTATGTATTCACTGTTCCCAAGTCCAAAACATTCAAGCTCCTCTCAGACATTCTACCATTACATCCCTCCCACCCCCCACACAATATCCCAACAAAACAACCTCTTCAAATCTTCCAACAGGGATATTCTCTAGGAGATGTCCAGCAATGATTGCAACCAGCACCATGCAAGAATACATCAACCATAAACTTCTCAAACTTCATCAATGAAAGTTATTCAGTTTTCACATGCCCATGAGTTGATAAGGGATGCAAATCAGAAAGGTAATTCCTCCAATGTCATCCCCGGTCTTCAGGGCCTGAACACAAGGCACATCTCTCAAATTTTATCTTCTTTCTTTTCTTCTTTGTGTCTAACAACATATACCAAGATCAAGGAGATGTGGTTCTAGTGATTTTTCTTTTGATAACTATTATCCCAAACTCGACCATTAACCAGCTAGCTTCGATCACTTCAAATATGCAAGAACCAATTGAATTTGAACGCAAATGATCTCATCTCATAGTTCTTTCAGTTCGTCCGGTTTAATCAGCCCCGAGGATCCAGGCTAGGTATATACTACTTCTATAGAATGACTAATCTTTACCTCTTAGCATCATTGAAAATCTAAAACCATTTCCCTCAAATAAGAACATTTATAATAGCAGTAAGAGACAACAATCCAGAACATGCTAAATCCAGTGTTTTGGACGGCGAAAGGCGACAAGGGCCTGCCTCGCCACGCGGCGAGGCAAGCGGCGAGGCGCTTGCCTTTTTGAATCAAGGCGCCAATGAATACCAAAAATTAAAAATATTTAATTGCATATTTTATCCAAAATCTTAGTAGTAATAACACATATTAGCAAATATTTAATTCAAAAACCAATAGTAGATACTAAAAAGCAGTCGCGCAGCAGCAAATTTGGAAAATAGAAAAAAAAACCTAATTTTGACTAATATCGTTAAGTCAAATCTTTAAAGAAAAATTAAATAAAAAAGGCGGGCCATTTTTGTCGCCATTAGCTCGCCATGGGTCGCCTTTTGTATGTCGCCTCGCCTCTCGCCTTTGGCGATGAGGCGCTCGCCATTCACAACACTGGCTAAATCTAACAAGATAAATCATAAATAGTTTGCTCCTAGATCAACTATGGATCACTCAAGGAACTCAAAGTTCTGCTTTCCTACACCTCAACAGATTAACTTCATAGGGTACTGCTACCTCCTACCACCACGAGTATCACATAACATTGTCAACTAAGGGTTGGATACATTGGAATAAATCACCTAGTATTTTTGTTTCCACTGGGATTTGAACTTGAGACCTCATGGGTCTCAACCCACATCATTGATCACTAAGCCACACATGTAGCGTGCAGAACTAAAAAATGTCCTTTGACTATCCCCCAAAAAAAGGGGACTCAAAGTTGCCAATATGAATTACTAACAAGTTACAATTGAGTCACCAACCTAATAACAAACATAAGATAAAAGGAGGCAACAATACCTGCTAAGTTTAGGAGGTGTCTTCTCGGGAACAATATCATCTTCAGTAATAACCTTTTTGCTAATTGGAGCAAATCCACCAAACAAAACCCAGAATGATCCAGAATCAGACTCAGCTTGCAAATTTCCATCATCTGAGATATACATAAGAGAAGTAAGAAGGAGTAGTCAAGCCCAGAGTTATTTCGTAAAAATTTAGGGAGTAACAAAAGAGTGATAGGTTAGGCGCCACACATGATGGATAAACGAACATATTGACTCTATTTAACCCAATCTGCATGGTGTTGACATCATAATGATAGATTATTCCCCCTATAGCTTTCTAAGTTTTAATGTTTGTTCCCTATCTTAGTTGATCAGATCTTTTTCATGGGTGTAAGCAGTTTAGTTCCGCCTTTTAGTTGAATCAAATGATTCTCTCCCACAATATCTATTAGCAAAGATATAAAAAATTGTTCTTTCACACAAGAAGCATTCATGTAAAACAAAATTCACCCAAATTTATTAATCACATCTTTTGCACATTTTGAAATATTTTATTCATTGTTCTCATGAATCAAATCAATTGTGGCACACATAATATGCTTAAAAGCATAGAAGCATTCCATAGAGAACACTATTTGAAAACTTTCCACCAAAGGTTTTAAACATAATATCTAGGAACACATTATTTTTATAAGCATAGTATCTCGGAACACATTTGAGAAAAGTTTCAAATATTGTATAAAAATAGTACTTGCTCCATCCATCCCGATATCAGCTTCCTACTTTGATTTTGATGGTCAAATTAACAAAAGTTAAGAATGATATTAGGCAGTTACTTTTCATATGAAAGTACACTTGAAAATTGAAATGCTACCAAATGCTTAAGTATTAGTTGCAAGATATACCAGAATAACCTTTTTACCAATCAGATTCAAACAACGCAAGTTAAATTAAGATAAAGAAAGTGCAGAAATATATTCAACTTGATCCACTTCTCTTATAATTTTCCATGGCAACGTACCAACAATTGCAACATCACACGTCCCCTCATGATATTTTTCCTTCAAAAACTGAATAACTTCCAATGCTTTGGCCCTTTCTTGGATATTGGAGTTTGCACCATTGAATTGATATATCTTGTCTTTAGTGTCCAGAATGAACACATCATCATGATTTAGAGAGGACCGGGAGAATGGAACCTGACAAGTGACAATATTTTCAACTCGGTTATAATCAATTCAACCACAATCCAAATAAACTACGCAAGTCCTGATGATCTCACACACAAGTTGTTAAGACATACCTGCTTCATCCTTACTACTCGTTTACCCTTGCAAATATACAGCTTTGTTTCAAATTCTTCCTCCTCTGGTTTCTTGAACCCAGATGCAACACCACCCTCCAGAGGTATAATACATGGTTTGAAGTATGACAAAAATTTGTCAGTTTCGTGACCTTGGACTTCTCGATACTGTACTGCTCGCCCTCCAAGGACCACATCAAGCTCCACTGTTTTGATAGCTGCAGTTCCAGCTTCATCCTAACAAATCATCCACTTTAAAAAACAGAGAAATAACATAAGCTAATCTATAAGGAAGAATGAAACTGAGTTCATACCTGACTAGTATTCTTTCCAAGCCAGAAATGTATATCATACAAATAAGCACCACCCTTTCCTGAAGTTGTCTGACATATAAATGCAAACATTCCGTAAAGATAACACAGTGTAAAATAAACCAAAAAGTTGTTTATCAATATATGTACCTTCAAGATGATGTATGAATCTCCGGAGTAAAATTTACCATAATCAGATTTTGGCAAAGGAACTGGTTGGAAATCCTCAATTCTCCAAATTTCAGTCCCTCTAGATAAAGTTAAGTTGAAACTGAACTTCAAAATTTCCGAGCAGACCAAGTTTAAATAATAAATAATTAAGAAAAATTACAAGGACTACTAAACAGTCAGACCACAACTAAACACCTTACAACTTCCTGTAAATAGTATGAATTCAAGAAATACCAACGAACCAAACTCGGTTAAGGATACACTCTTTGACCTGCACCCTGAAATGCAGGATCCAAAGTTTTCACAGAGCCAGACATTGTGCAAAGTCCTCCTTGTTACCACTTCTTTCAACAAAGGAAACTGGAATGCTGAAGTTTCTAACCACAGCTATCTCAATATTCTGACAAAACCAACTGTAAAATGGAAAATGAGAGTAATAAGTATTAGTGGAATATAGACCAAATTGAAAATGCAACAACTTAGGAAATAAATTGATGTTTACAGTAACACATCAGAATGAAATCTTCATAAGAACAAATCAATCCTAAAACAGAAAGTTCTTCATATTTGAAGCCATGATACAGTTTCTTCAACTTCCCAATGTTTGTTCCACAACTTATTAAGAAGCTAGAAATCATACTACAAGCACTACTACCACTACTACTACGTGTCAGTCCCATACAAGTTAGAATCAGCTTTATGAATCCTCACCGACCAAGTTTTTTCCCATTTAAGTTCAGATCATGTCATACCATACCAAAAGAAAAACAGAGAAATAAATTATATATACTGAAATCTATGATAAGGTCAAATATCCTACAAAAGCAATAAGCTCAAAATCAACATACTAACAAGACCAAAACCTTTTCTCAACCAGTAGACATCTATATCTTCCATTATAACCTATCTTTACCTAAGTCTGCATTTATTTCAAGAAATTGCAAGTCTTTTGAGACAACTTCCTTCTATGTGATTTTAAATCTACTTCATCCCCTGGAAATCAATACTCTTTCTCCACTCATTGGGAATTCTACCACCTTTCTCCACTCGTTGGAAATTCTACCACTTCTTAGTATTGCATTCAATAGCTCAGTTAGTTATTATACTTCAACCTCTCCGAAACACTTCCATACCCATGAGGGAATACTATTATGCCAACACGCTTTTCTAGTCCTCATATTTCTCATGGCATCATTTACTCTTGTCGGCCTAATTCTACGAGTGTAACTACAGTTTCTATCGTGTACGGACGTGTTGAGGTCCAAAATTTTATTCTTTTGGTTCGAGTTGAACAAGTGATCAACTCTCTATCTCTCATTGACCTATCTACTATCAACACTTGGTGAGAATCATCTTCAATACACTTCCCCATGTTTAAATACTTATCCTTTTTATCAATCAATCATGCTAGTTTAAACATGTCTTTCTCCCCTTCTCGTGTCCCTAACTTTTGGTACCAGCCATCTTGAGCTTCCCCTCTAGCTTTACTCATAGCCTTCTTAGTTTTCCTTTGGCTCTCTTGCACACTTTAAAAGTTCCTCCGTCTTCTGCTTTTGGCAACTTCCTATAGAACTCTCTGTTTTAAAAAACAGACTAACAGTAAATCTATCACCAACATTAATTCACTGCAAATTCCAAACAATTAAGAAACCAGTAAAAGATATACAACAAACATCCTCAATTAACATATCTTCCTCTATGCTCATTGAACCAGCTATGCTCAGAATGAGATGCACTATCAAGGACGCAGAGAAGCATTGTCACATCAGCAACATTGCATGCTTCTTAACTTAACTTTCCTATAGCCCAATCTAAGCAACTACTAGTAGACCTCGATCCCAAGCTAAGCTGGGAACATGAATCCTCAATATCCATTCCGCTCCATTCAAAAACTCAATAATCAGTTCATCAAAACAAATTAGGGATTCACTGAAACTAAAAAGACAAGTGGTAAACATCTAAATTCATACATAACATACACCAGAAAGTAATGATCTTTTGCAAGATCACCTAATAATCAAACATACTCATCCCAAATTCACAAATTTTAACCAAAAAAAAAAGTCAAATGACCATTCTCCAAAACAACATTTGACAAATTTAAACAAAAGAGTTCATCTTTAATCAACCAATACAATGAACAGATCAAACAAAATCCAGCATATCAATTAATCAAATTCCTCAATACCTCAAAACTAAACTAAAGCACAGATCTTCACTCATCAGATTATTCAAAAACAACAACAACAAAATAATTAGACCAAAATAAACACATCACATCAATTCAATTCACAAAAACAAGATCTGAGCAAGGACAATCGAAAAACCCCAAATGATCAAAAACCCTCAAAATGATTAAGAAAACACACCTATTCCTCCTCTACAGAGAGATCTATGCAGCAAAAACTCTCCCTCCACAGAGAAGAAAAACCAAAAGGGTATTCAAAACACAGAAGAAAAAGGGGTTATGCAAAGCTGGCCAAATATGAAAAAGTGGTACACCAAAAAGGAAGTGAATAATTGAAGTAATGGGGTTCCAAGATTGTATATTTTGGACCTCCCCTTTTCTCCCTTTGCCTGGAAAATGATTGTACTGTAGTAATTATTTTTTTGATATTCTTTTTTTTTTTTTGCAGATATACAGAGAGACAGTATATATATATATACGAAAATCAAGAACAAAAAAAAGAAGAAATTTCAGACAAATTTATATATTTTTATGGAGACAGAGGTGTAGAGAGAGAAACTATGAAGAAGAAGATATTAAAATGTTGAAAAAAATTGAGTCTTTGACAGATGAAGAAGGGAGGCACCGGCCATTCTTGTTTTCTTTTTTGGCTATTGTTTTCTTTTTTGGCTATCTTTTTTTTTTTTTGGGATAAAATAGGGTTTAATCGAGGGCTTTGAAGAAATGATAAAATTATCACGTAATTAACATTAATCTTATTGGAATCATAACGCTAGCTAAATACTTTTGTCGAGATTAGGTTGACTACATTTCACTTCTCGGTATAAGATTATTTTCTTGAAATGGAGGAGTATAATATTGTGAAGCATAGATAGTTATATTTCTTGTTCGATTGCTCGTGATGTTTGTGTGTTGTTATTTTTTAAATTAACATGTTAAAGTTATACTTGTATGACCTATAAGTTACATATTTAAGTCGTGAAAGCAGTCATTAATATCTATGACAGAGAATATTGTCTATTCTATATACTCTTTTGGAACAAAAGATGTGGTCTTTTTTTCTGATTACAAAAATTAAGTTTTGAAGCAACGATAAAATTATATTTATGATATATCAATAATGGATTAAAATCATTAATCAATGTTTGTGTTTGAGATAAATT
The DNA here is from genome assembly GCA_027704805.1 of Solanum corneliomulleri. Classification (NCBI taxonomy): domain Eukaryota; kingdom Viridiplantae; phylum Streptophyta; class Magnoliopsida; order Solanales; family Solanaceae; genus Solanum; species Solanum corneliomulleri. The sequence continues at coordinate 6,371,363 of JAKWIY010003055.1, read as the reverse complement.
ATCTACGTGACATCTCTTCATTGTGATCCTTCTAGAAATTTGCATTTACACAAAATGCTTATGCCTAAGATAATATTCATTTAAGTTTATATACATTTTAGTATTTTTTCTGAGTACTTATTTATTATTTATTATGTGAATATAAGTATGACATAACTCTGTTCGACAATACTTAAAGAATAAATATGAAAAAATTTCAAAAAGAGTTTATATTCAAAAAATAAAAATCATAATATGATCTAGTTAAAAATTATATTCAATATTGTAAAGTCAAATGCAATTTTGAATTGTCTTCTCACTCAAAAATCAAATTTAAACAAAAAATCATTAAAAAATTCAGATGAGGAAAATAATATTTGAATTATTAAGATCAATTCAAGAATTATAATTTCTAGTTAGAGTAATTAGGTCAGCAATATCCTTCAAGGTTTTCTCCAATTTCTTTCTTTTACTGTCTTTTAAATATGATAAATATATTATTATCATAATAATACAATAATATAATTTCATAAATAAAATCTAAAAAGAATAAAGTGCACATATATATCACCTTATAAGGATAAGGAGATTGCTTTTAATTAATCATCAACTGAAGAAGAGATGAAGTAAAGAAAATAATTACAAACAATAACAATAGCAAAATAATAAAGTAAACAAAGTAAAATAAACAATGAGATGATATTAGAAATTAATGACTAAGCAAACATAAAAATTAATACTTAAAACAATCAGATAAAATACCAAAGATCAATGAATAAGCAAAATAAAAATAATATAAATACTCATGATACGATAAATATATACGCTCGAAAACTTATTAATCCTTTCCTGATATTCAACCTAACACCCATCTATCAAAGGCCGTGTCACTAGTAAATTGAAGTTGTGTCATATTCGATGTAAACACCTCTCTCTAGACTTCTTAGGCCTACTTTTCCATTTCCTCAGGCCCTTCTTGCACTTTCTCATTGTGTCATCTATATACCTTCTTTGCACATATTCAAACCATCGCAATATTTCTTTTCATATCTTGTACACTAAGAAGGCACTCATATCTTGTCTTGAATCTCGTCATTTCTAATTGTATCTCTTCTGATATACCCATCTCACCATTCTCATTTTTGCTATTTTAATCTTATTGACGTGAGTTTTTTAATGGTCAAACACTTTGTCATACAATATAGTTGATCTAATCAAAGCTTATATTGAAGTCTTGATGACACATTTTTATCACACAAAACAGTGGATGCAAACCTTTATAGCATCAATATGATATGTGATATTAACGTCAATTTCATCATTACTTTGGATTATTGACCCCGTATACTTAAATATATTTATTAAAAGGAAGGGGAAAAAAACATAAACATAATAAATAAACAAAATCATGTGAAAATTCAAATTCTCAAAATTTGTTTTGGATTTGATTTATGAAAATTGATTGAGAAAATATAAGAGACACAAAAACATAGCTGGTTTATGTCATTTTCTCTTCTTTTTTCCCCCCTAAAATGAAATAGGAACTCTATCAATGTCACAAACATGCTTTTTCTTCACTCCAAAAATTAAATAAATTGGTCTTCCACATGATGCTTCATGTGAATTTTGTTTTAATGTTGGTACTTTTTTTTTCTTTTTTCATAGTTGGATTGGAATCAAAATACATATAATATTAGAAAATATGCTTATTCCTCATCGATTAAATATGATTTTTAACAAGATTGTTTTGAAAGAAGCCTAATATGTATACCTTTTATTTAGAGCTAATGTATCACTCATGATGAAAGTGATTTGTGTATACTCCTACTGCTATATAAATGACTTACATATATCTTTTTCTTCTAGCGAAAGTAAAAAATTAATTTTAATTTAATTTTTTATTTCATATGGGTATATTAAGTCCTCCTCACACATAATTATTGTGTAATTTTTTTATTTCAATGACTAATTTATATTTATTATTTTGATAGTAATATTTATATATGTTTCACTAATTTTCTTGTCAAATTTATTATAGATTATCCAAAAAAAAAATTCAAATAGAAAAACTAAATTACAATATAGCCAGCAAAATAGTTTTAAATTATAACATAGTCATAAATAATTAGTTTTAATTTTTTTCTTTACATTAAAGAATGAAAGGGAAAAAATAAAATAAGAATAATAAACTAAAATAATGATAATAAAAAGAAGTCCAAAAATAATTTAACTATGAAAAAGATTAAAATGTACCTTGGACTTTGATAGAAGTATCATATATACTCCTACATTAATTTTTTTAAGTAAAAAAAGGACAAATATACCCCCAAACTATCGTAAATGGCATGGAGATACAGTTCGTCATACTTTTGGGACGTTGGTATCCCTGTCATCCAAAAACTAGAGCATATATGCTCTTCACTCTAACGAAAGACTAAATAGGGACACGTGACACAATTTATTCGTCGATCCAATATTTAATAAATATCGGGTTGGTGGATAAAATTATGACACGTGTATGTTCGGTCGTCTAAGGGATACATATGTTCTAGTTTTTGGACGACATTTGTACCAATGTCCCAAAAGTATAACAGAGAGTATCTGCATACAATTTACGACAGCTATGAGGTATATTGTCTTTTTTTTAAAAAAAAAATAATTAAAAGTCAGAAATATAAATTTAAAACTATTTTTTTCACTTTCGTTGAATGAAGGACATGTGTGAGCTCATTTGTAAGGGTAAAGACATATATGAGCCGTTTGTATAACTATAAAGGTATATTAGCTCCAAATAACAAAATTGAAGGATAATGGGTATATCAAATCATTTTTCTTAAGGTATTTCATATATCATCATAACTACATATTGATATCCATCGAACAATTAGTTTCTCTTATCTTATTTATTATTGTAAGATTTTCTTTCCGTCTCAACTCGACTCATGAAGATGCTCTAAACTTTCTAAAGACCGATTCAAGATTTCAAATTTATATTTTTTTACATTTACCAAAATATATTTTATTATTTATAATATTTTTGGAAGACACCTTGGAGTAGGCCAAAAGTGGTCGGTCTCCATTAACGGATATCCAACCAACTTTTGGTCCTTGCCCATCTATATGGATTTTAAAGAAAAAGACTTTTAAATAATATATTATAAACTTTAGAAAAAATAAAAAATAAAAAATTTACAGATATAAATTATTTTCAAATCACTTTTGCATATAATTGCAACTTATAAGAATAGTTATTGTTTTTATTACATCAAAAATATTTAAATTGTAAATTTAAATGAGGGATTAGTTTTGTGGTAAAAAAAATTCTTACAATAATAAAAGAGTACGACAGAATAGACGGAGGTCTTGAACTGTGGAAAAAAACACATGGTAGTAAGTATGTTTTCTTTAATAGTATTTGCTAGATACGTATATTTGAATCAGTAGAAATCAGATACCAAGTAATTATACTCCAAAAAAAGTAAAAGAAATTTGCAAAGAATATTTTTTTTGTTATAATTATGACTGTACAATCAATTATTCTTTTCAAAGTTATTATTAAAGATAGTAATTATTAGACTTATTTTGAAAAATCAAACAAACATAGAAATATTTTGACAAACAACTAAAGGTTACAATAAGCTCTGCAAATATTTATATGCACCAATTGATTTAAAGTTGTTTTGATTAAATAATTAAACCTTAAGATCAATAAATCAACTGAAAATGCATATTATTTAATTTTGACTAATATTAAAAAATATATACATGCAAAATGTAAATTTACATTTGATATAAATACTCAATACATATAATCTTATATTATTATATTGCACATGATTGAAGAAAAAATAATCTAGAACTCCTTGGGAACCTTAAATTAAAGGTGGTGAAATAGTAAAATGAAATTAAAGTAAGTTCCTTTATGTAATTTCAAGTAAAGTAAATAGACTTAATCAAATTTTTTATACGATGATTGAACTTTTTTCATCTTCAATAAGTAATAATTTTAAATTTAAATTCCAAAATTAAAAAATAATACTATATTAATAAATCACCTTTAAAATAAATTGTATAATACACAAATTTATATTTATCAAACTTCAATATATATATTCAACGAAGACAAAAAGAAAAGTAAATTAATTGACTTAGAAGTTAAAACTTTGATCCATGAAAAGTAGAGCTTCATTTAAATAAATGAGTTCCTTTAACAAATGAATAAGCTTGGCTAAACCTTTTTCAATCATTCCAACTAGTCAAACTAAAATTTTTATTCACCAACGAGGGTTATGATAAAATCGTAAGTATTTCGTCATTTTTAATTAAGAGATTTTGAGTTTGAATCTTCTTAAATATGGAGTCTTCTTCGTTAGAAAATGCTTTATCCTAATATATATGAGATTTTCTGACACAAATTTAAATTTAATCGAATTTTAATACGGTATCACACATCAGATAAGAATAAAATAAATAAATTACCTTTTCGCTTAGCAAAATTATTCGCCAAGTCGTAATAGATTGTAGCTATCGTTAATACATGATAAGTGTATACTAATAAATATGCAATTGGTGTGCAAATTCAAGAACGGAGTTAACCTTCAGATATGACTTAGAGCTAATAAATTAGCTTTGATCCAAATTAAATATTTGTAATTTTAAATATTCATGAATTATGTTCAAAATATAAATTTAAAACTTAATAACTTTTAAACGATTTGAATTTCAAACTTATAACTTCAAGTTTTGATTTCTTCGTTATGTACACCACAATGACAATATGAAAAAACTTTACCGCCACCAAATATTTATATCAACTCTAATGATCAATTTACCACGATTAAATGATAATTATGTATCTATTAATTAGCGAGAAATATAATAGGATAGTTGAAATTTTTCTATAATAAATAAGTTTGAAATTTAAAACTTTTATAATAGAATATATCTTTTTAAAGAATAGAAAACTCTTTACTCCTTTGATAAATCTATTCAATTAAATTCAAATTAATCGAATTCGTAAAGTTTAAATACTAATTAAGTACCTAAAATATACATCATCCTAATATTGAAAAGGAAAAGACCAACACCTTTACATCATGCACAAGTCAATAAAAATTACACAATTATCTTATTAATACTTTAAATTTAAATTATAAAAATTAAGACATTTCTCACAAAGCTTTCATATGATTAGGAATTTAAATAATATAAAACTCCAAATGAAGTGGACGGCTTGGCCGGTTGTACACCACATATGAATAAAATTGACATTTCAAAATTTTAAAAATCAATTAATTAAAAAAATATAAAAACTCAACCTCCAAGTGTAAATTATTAGTAAAGGATCAAAATAAATATTGATGATTAAAAAAATTAAACATTTTTCTAGGAGTATTAAGTAGTGACACTTGTGAGTTTTGACACCATATCTTTTGTGACCAAAAAAAAAATTTATAAATAAATTTAGAGCAAGAAATATAAATTTCACATTTACGAAATCTTATTTTCAACTTTCTATTATTTTTAAAAAATAAAATTCAAATTGTATTTATTTATTTGCATCGATAATTCTTCTTAAACTAGAAATATTATCTTATGTATACGGATATATTAGTAAAAATATAATTATATATAACAGATTAAGTTTTTAGATGATTGAATAAACGTGGTATCATTAAAACAAATAAGATTTTTGCTACTTTTTTTTTCTGAACTTGGAAAAAAATATGGAAACCTTTTTTCCTAAAATTATTTTTGAAAAACTATTTTTTATTTATCTATTATCTTTTCCTTTTTTTGAAAAATAAAATAAATTAAAAAGCTGGCGCAATAAGGGAACAAAATATGGACTTTAGAAGAATTTTCAGTATTGTCTGCCAAGAGAGCTTTACAGTGCATGCTTCTTATTATCCCAAAAAGGCAGTAATAAAAGATAGGAGTAATAAAGCAAATGAGGACCCCCCCACCCCACCCTACACCATTACCCTTTTGTAGTATGTCATTCGATTTTCGATATTAATATTGGAATTATAATCTTAAAGTAGTATTATGTAAATATAATTAAAAATGACTCAGTTCTTATCACGATGTTTTTCAGTATCGTGTAAAAATTATTGCAGATGACTTAATTTTTACCATGATTTCTTTCATACTCACACTATACTATGTCTAGGAAGATTTTGTTGAAATTTAACTTATCAAATAACGTTTTCGAATGATGTACTAGTTAAAATTTTTATCGATGTTATGATAGGAGCGTTCATTAGAATACATTTTTTAGTAATGTCATCGCTTCAATTTGAAATCTCTAGTGACCATCGAATGTCTCATGTATCTCGTGATCCCCTCGATCATTTTGCTATATATTTTCTTTATAATTATCGTTTGTTTTCTTATATTTGTATTAGGGTCTCAATCAATTCAGATTTGCTTTTTGTTACAGAGGATGTTTCTAACCAAGATATCCTTTTTAATACGCATACTATTAAGAATATTTTGTCTTGTCAAAAATGTTTCAGTATACTTTTCATCAAAAAAAATAATTTTATAATTTTAATGGAGTTCTAACGATATTTTTTATAATGTCACAAATCAAACTCGAAAATTTCATAAACAATTAAAGTGCCTACCATACTCTATATATAGTCCCCCCACCCACATTAGGTTGACAAGTACAACACAACCATCAATTTCAATAAAAGAGTAAAATAAAAATCCAGCCTTAAATGGGTTTAATCAACCATATTTATTATATTAAAGCAATATTCAAAGTTTTTATTTTAATTTTTTGGGATAAGAATTTAAATCAGTGGGTGTATAATATAATAATATCACTCACTATTTATTTGCAGAATGTGAGTAAAATTTAGTATAAGTATTGATTTAAAAATGTTTTTGATGGAAACTTGCTACCAAAAACAAAACCTTTTGTATAAGGAAAGAAATAATCATGAATTTTTTAATTTGTATTTATAATTCAGATAGTAACATATGCATTATACTATTACAATTTAACTCGTTAAAAATCTGAAATAAAAATTATATCGATTTAAGAGTTAACTTTGTATAAAATTGTATTAAATGACACCCGCCCTTTCATCGTATTAACAATCTTCAAAATTTTCAAGAATACATGAATTTTTAACGCTAACAATCCGAAAAAATACTAAATAAAGATAATAATATGTTATTAAAGTTATACAATTTTTTTTTTTCCGATTCTAACGAAATATATCAATTGAAACTTATAAAATGAAAAGAGGAAAAAAATATATGCACCAGCCGGGAATCGAACCCGGGTCTGTACCGTGGCAGGGTACTATTCTACCACTAGACCACTGGTGCTTTTTGTTTTTAAATTATCATAATAATATTTTTAATTAGTATTAAATGATCGAAAAGTTTGAAAAAAATCTACCCTACTTAGGTGGTTTGAAAAAATTCTACGTAGAATAATTATCAATAATAATCACATGTAGATATCCTTTAGATGGCTTGCTTGTATGTTTTTGTAAAAAATAAATATCAATCAATGGAAAGAAGTTAAACTCAAGAAAGAAATAAGGGAAACGAAGATGCAATGTCAAATAAAACACATACAAGAATAAAAATGACCAATATATTGCAATGGCACTACAATAAAAATAATTTTTAGCGGAATTAAATATTGATACTAATAAAGAGTGTTAAAGTCTATATCGACATTAGTTAAGTGTCATTAGAACCAATATCACTAAAGGCTTTAGGGACATATAAAAAGAATAATATCCCTTGAGCTACTAATTGGGTTGAAGAAACGTGATGATAAAATGATAAAAAGGGTAAAAATTGCTATTTTGATTCTTCCCATTTTGGCAGTTGAAGAGAGTGGAAACTATATGATATATTTGAATATTTTATGGCTATAAAGTGAAATACAACTAATTGGTCCTCCTTTATATAGAGTTGATCTCGCGGAGATAGAAGACTTATCGAATTAAAAGTGTAGTTTGACATACTAAACTCTTAATATGTGTAGGGTTTGGGAAGAAACGCACCACGCTAGGGATTTTATGCACATATAAGTCATCACATTTCTATAAGAGGTCGTTCTTGAGTTTGAACGTGTGTCACTTAATAACAATTTTTATTGTTTTGCGTGAATATGAGAAAAGATCTGAGTATATGATCTATAATTTTATCTTACATTTTTATAATAAAAAATTGTGTTCATGGCTTGAATCGTTTGTGACCTAGTTATACAATGATAAAGTTTACTATTGACACCAAGATTTTCATTTTATTTCATATTTTCATTTATGTGATACTAGTTCTTTTAACTAGTCTATTTCAAAGCGAAATAACTCATTTTTGTATTTAAAATAATATACAATATAACTTATTCATTTTATCCTTTATTAAGGACATATTTTTATAGTCACACAAATTTGCTATATTTTTTCAGCACTTATAAATTTGAATTTTTTTTTTCAATTTTGTGTTTGATCAATCAAACATGACCACTAAGCCCCTATCTTTGAAAAGAAATTGCCTACTAAGTGTAAATAATTAATGGATCTATAATTTGGCTCGGAATTTTGTGTTTCATGGTAACTTTGATTGTTACTAGGCTATCGAGAAAATCTTTCAACTATTTTGTGTGCGCATGTCCTAAGCACCTATTATTTACTCAAAGTCTGAATTTAATAATTTAATAATTGATTATTGAATAAAGATATTAAATATCAAATTATAAAAATTAATTCGATTTGATAAATGTAACTTCAATTTAAAAATCAACTATTAATGATGTATGGCAAAATTTTGTAGGTCAGAAGCATTTAATTTGGGTCTTTGGGCTTGTACTAATGGGCCTGTGTCTGCATATACCATACTCATACTTATTGACCTTTATTTACTAAAAATAATAAAAATATTTTTTAAAATTTATTATATATCATATATCATATATCAAACAATATTAATATAACATACTTAATCAAATATCATTATTCTAAAATTTTATAGGAGGGGCGAGGATTTTACGTCTGACTTATTGAGTCTAATGCATATAATTAAAAAATGTGACTTATACTACGATTAACTTATCTATATAATGAATATTTAAAATATACAAGAATAACCTTTTCAAAATTTGAGTTAAAAATATTTAATAAAGTCAATATATGACGTATTGACCTCAATCGAAATAGATCATAATTTTTTAATGTTTAAACAAAATTTATTGACAAATTTTAAAAGATATCAATAATAGATTATTAAGATTAGAGTTCTTGATAGGTGTTTTTCTTTATTAAAAAAAATGTTAAAGTTAAAATATTCAAGTGAGTCGATGGTTCATGTGCAACAAGAAGTCGTTGAGTAAAAATATATTTAGATTTTTGATAGATCAAGGATTCATTAATTAGAACTTCATAAAACTATTTTTTTTTATTGATTATAGCAGTAAAATTTATCGATCAAAACTTATAAAAAAAGAAAGAGGAGAAAGTAGATATATTAGTTAGAATTCGAACCCAAGTATGTACTGTGGTGGGGTACTAACGGTCATTATTCACTTGTTCATAAAAATCTCACTGTTATAATAATTAATGAAATTTCAAATGATCGAAAAGTTCGAATAAATTATAACCTACGTAGGTGATTTTAAAAATTCTATATAGAATTATAATCGATAATAATAATATGTAGTTATCCTTTCGATTGTTTGATAGTATATTTTTTTAAAAAATAAGTATTGATCAACATATATAAGTTAAACTCAAAAAAAGAAAGTAAAGTGCACGGGAGATGAAGATGCAATGTCAAATAAAACACATACAAGAATAAATTGACCAATATATATTGCAATGGATCTCTTTAATTTGAAGATGAAATCAAGAGGGATTACTACATTTATATAATTAGAAGGAAATGATTTTATTTATTACGACGATAACAACAACAACAAACTTAGTGCATAATATCATAGGTAGAGTGTATATATAGACTTTGTCTCTATCATTCAAAAGTTAGAAATGATTTTATTAATGACAACAACAAGAACTAGAACAAGAACAATAAAATTACTATAATTCTATAAATATTTGAAGATGATAGAGTGTACGTAGATTTTACGTCTATTTTTGAGGAGACAGAAAGAAATATTATTTATGAAGCCATGTATATTTGTCTACACTAATTATAATATAGTAATATTAAAGCTTCAATTTGCAATGCAACAAGTACAAGAACCACATTGAGGGACACAAACACTACAATAATCACTCTTGCTGATTTTTTGTTGGGATAAGAGGGTTTTGTGTGTAGTTGGTTTATCAATAGTAATATCCCTTGAGCTACTAATTGGGTTGAAGAAAAGTGATGATAAAATGATAAAAAGGGAAAAAATTGCTATTGTGATTCTCCCCATTTTGGCACTTGAAGAGAGTGGAAACTATATGCTATATTTGAATTTTTATGGTTATGAAGTGAAATACAACCAATTGGTCCTTCTTTATATAGAGGAAATCATGTGAAGATAAAAGCCTTATCAAATTAAAAGGGTAGATTGATACAATAATTCTTGGTATGTGTAGGGTTTTGGAAGGAACGACCACACTAGGGATCTTAATGCACATATAAGTCTTCATATTTTTATAAGAGGTTGTCTGTAGTTTAATTAACTGCGTGACTTTCGTCTGGTCATTCAATTATAATTTTTATCGTTATGTATGAATTTGAAAATGGATTTGACTATATTGATTTATAATTTTACTTTTCATTTTTGTAAGAATTTATTTCCGTGGCTTGAATTGGTCGTGACCTAATCATACGATGATAACAATAATTGTTAGCTTCTGATTCATATTCTATTCCATTTATGTAACACTACTTCTTTTACTAGTTCGTTCCAGAGAGGAATGACTCATTTTTATTTTTAAATTAATGAATAATTAAACTTCTCATTTTTATCATTTAGGAAAAATACATAAACATGATTCTTAACTTAACGTCGACTATGACCTTCAACTTTGGATGTGCACAAGTAGACACTTAAACTTGTATAAAATTGAGCAAATGGACACATTTGTCCCACATGGCAATTTTGTATACTACATGGCATCCTACGTGTATTATGCCATGTAAGACACTTGTATCTACTTGTTCAATTTTATAATGATTTAAATGCCTACTTATGCACATTTAAAATTGAAGACACAATTATTCATTAACGCCAAATTAAAAGTTAATATCTATGTATTATGCCTAAGGACACACTTTTATAATCACACAAATTCAAGATAATTTTTTTTGCATTAACAAGTTCTAATTTATTTTTTTCAACTTAGATGTTTGATGACTCAAACATGACCACTAAGCCACTTGGGTGTAGTCAGAAGACTAGAAGGGTCCAGCCCCTATCTCTTTGAAAATAAATTGCCCACTTGCACACTAAATGTAACTAATAGATGAATTTACAAGTTAGCTTTGAATTCCGAGTTAACTGTTGCTGTCATGAATGACATCATTTATTTTAGTTTATTATTTAGCATTCGTATTGATATTAATATTTGATTAAAGTTGAATTTATATTTAAAAGTTGTATAGAAAGATTTTTTAATAAAGATGATCTATATGCATGATTCAAATCTAAATATTTAATTAAAAATAAAAGTATACTTATCATCTAATCTAACTTTGATTGGTACTAGGCTATCAAGGAAATATTTAACTAAACTCACTGGAAAATTTTATTTAAATGATTAATGTATATGTGTTCCAATTGCGTACATGAACATAGAATAAAGTATTTTTATCAGATACTTGTGTTTAATTTTGAAATTCTTTTGCACATGCATATTCTCAAACGCCTATTATGTAATCAAAATTCAAATTCCATAATTTAATAATCGATTATTGAAAATAGATATCAAATATCAAAATTTTAAAACTCAATTTGATTTGATATATCAATCTTCAATTTAATAAATCTTGATAGGATTTTTTGAGATTTACTATTTAAAAATGAACTATTATTAAGGGGAACTTTCACATATAACCAATAAAAAATAGCCTAATTACCCTCCATAACTATATTTTGGTAATTTCAAATCGTAACTACATGTCAGGGGGGTGGGGGGAGAGAGGCGAGAGAGAGAGGGGGAAAAAGTGGGAGAGAGGTGAATTGTATATGTATATTGGTTAGATAATTGTATATTATACATATGTATTTGTATATATGACAAGCGAGAATGGAGAGAGGCGATCGAGATTGGGAGAGGGAGGAGAGAGGCGAGCGAGAGAGGGCAGAGAGTGGGAGAGAGGTAATTGTATATGTATATTGATTAGATAATTGTATATTATACATATGCATTTGTATAAAATAACAAACGAGATTGGGAGAGAGAGGAGAGAGGAGAGCGAGAAAAGGCAGAGAGTGGGAGAGAGGTGAATTATATATGTCTATTGATTAGATAATTGTATATTATACATATGTATTTGTATGTTCTAGCGAATTATACATATACGAATGTGGTTAATTATACAAAGTCGAAGACAATCCACATAGTTAATGTACAATGTTAATCGTGAATAGTAATTACTGCAAACTATAGCTATGAAGAGTAATTAAATAATATAAATTTACTTAAACGCGTAATTTTTCCTTACTAATGTATGACAAAATTTTGTAGCTCACCATGCATTTAATTTGGGCTTGCACTGATGGGCCTGTGTCCATATACCATATTTATACCTAGGATAAATTGGCTAACTAGTCAAAATATTTATCAAGACTTGCCTCCTAATAAAGCGTTGGCAGAGAAGTACCTTGATGACTTGTTGCAGTCAACCCTAGCCTTTTAGTGAATTCATATTTTGTTCTATGCAGAAAATATTTTCTAGTTCTTCAACTTTGATTTGAAAATGTTTATTAAAAAAATATTCAAAAATAGATCTGAATCATATTTTTTAAGTTAGATCTTCACTGAGATCTTCATAAGTTACTATTGAAATATTGTATTTAAATATTAGATGGTCACTGAGGTATTCAATTTGGTTAATCTGTTTGGGATACAAAAAGTGAATGATTGAATTGTTTTTTATTCTTTTTGTATGTTGAATGCTTTGAATACAAAATAATTTGAAATCCTATTTAGTAGATATTCTATATGTTTTATCAAAAGTTACATTTTTCGAAAAGAGTTTGTTTTATTTATCTGGTATTTTCGACTTTAGGAGTCGCCACTTAATTTTTAAGAAAAATCAAGAAAACTCGTTCTCAAAACAATTTAAACAAAAAATTTGTTTTGAAAACATTTTGAGGGTTCGGGATTCCTATTAGTGTCTTAGGAAGGTGTAAGGCACCTAGGACACTCCGCTTAATACGGTTTTCCGGCGATTAACTTATTTGACTATCTTATTTAACTTTTACGAATTTTCGTTTAACTTAACATAGACGAATTTCAATTTTTTGAAATATTTGTTTGTTTATCTTGCGAAATTGCGAATCTGTTTCAAAATTGAATTTCTTAAAGTCTTATTTAGACAAATTTAAAATTTGAAGTACTTGTTGCTTATCTTGTATCTAAAAGAGTTTTATGAGTTTGAAACATTATTGTTTTAAGACTTAGTTTTAGCTAGATAAAAGAGAAAGGCGTTTCAAAGGGGAATTTGGAGTTTTCTAGTCCTAAAACTAACGATAATTTAAGCAAACACACATAAGCAAGTAATAAAGAGAGAGATAGAGAGAGAGACAGAGAGAGAGAGAGAGACTCGGGTCCAACTTCGGTTCTGTTCGCCTTGACCGAATGTTGGACCCACCTGCTTTTGGGTATTTAGCCCATTTTCACCTGTCCTATTCTAGACATATAAAATAAAAATACAAGAAAGTAAATTAACAAGGGGCTTATGCCCATTACAGAAATAACAAAAAAAAACAAAAGGAGGAAGTATTCTAATCCGTTTCGGATTTTCTTCAATCTTCAAGGAGTTGGGGTTGGCGTATGAACGCCTCGATGAGTTAACTTCAAGGACAGTAACGTGTGAGTCTTTACGGCTCTTCTCGGAATGCAAAAGAGGAAAGTCCATGGTGAACTCAAACGGATTTACATGCCACAAAGCCGAATAAAAAAGAAAAAAAAAATAAAAATAAAAAATAAAAAATTAGTATATAATCCAACTAACATACATAGGAAAAAGTAAAATAAATAAGATATTCATTTGTAGTCACTTGAGATCGAAGGTAGTAAACAGTCATCCAAACTCATAACATGTTCATAAATATAGAATTTGGAAGCAACCATACTGACATATTAAACAATCTTAACATGTAGACCTTGATGCATGTTTGAAAGTAAGCAAAATATGAATGATCCAAGTTGAAGCAATATTACAAGGAAATATAAGCGCAACATCGATAATAGACACCACCAGCCCTCGAATCATCTAAGAACATGAATGACTATTGCGAGATTTGATTAACCACGACAAGAAAGTTATTGATACACGAAAACGACGAGGAATACAACCAGAACACACCATCAAGTAGTGAAGAAACAGGAAGATGTCCAGCATGCTCGAAATCAGAACTACATGTACAGTCTATTATTTCAAGCAAAATTCGAAGAAGATTCAGGTAGCTTTCGACATATAATCCCGCCCATGAACACGGTTACAGACATACAATCCTAGAGAAACATTATCTGTCCATTTACTCATGCTTCAGGTTCAAGGATTTACAGTAAAAGACATCGTACCATCCTATAATGCAAGCCACACGCAAATGAAGTATATTAAGGACTAACATAACGAAACTCAACAACTGGTCGCCATTTACAAGCTATTAGATGTGTGACAGTGGACTTAACACTACAGAAAACATGAATGAACCTTTAAGAATGAGAAACAGATTCAAAGTTCCCACCTACTTTGCCGAAAACCAATAACTAACACCAAAAGAAGTCACGATGGTCACGACAACATGAACAGATCGATATCATGACACGGGAATAACGGGGAACACACTTTGAAATTCAGATTAAAGAAAGAAACAAACTATGAAGCGAAGAGATTTCAAGTATAACTATCCTACTAAAGCACGTATCACACCCTAACGAGAAGAACATACATCCGCATGACATCAATGACTGACTATTGAACACCAGTAACAGACCAAATACGAAAGGAAACATAAAAAAAAACATAAGAAGAAACGAGACAATATACACCAGATTGCTATGCCAAGAACATCATTCAGAAATAGGAGAAGAAAACGAGATAATATACCTTCTCCGAGCAGCGAACGGAACAGCGACGCAGCGAGCTGCCCACTTCCACACCCGAACGACAACTCGAACACCCAGAGTCGGAACGAGGGTCGCGGAATCGGATAACTCGCTAATCTCTTTGAAACTCCTTGACTTTCGATAATACGCTTAGTTCTTGCGAAAAGGAAACAGACAGCAAAGACTCAAGGACCTGCTCTGATTTTTAACTCTATGTGGTCGAATCTCTTCTTCGAAAAATCCCAAACTAGATTTTAGACACGAAATTTTCCCTAAAACCAAAACTTGTTTGGAGTTCTCAGCAAACGACAAAGCAGCCCCCGAAAATTTCCCAACCCCCAGTTCTCCCTTTTCTCAAAAAACTTTTTCCAAAAAAAAGAACCCCCGAATCCGAAGCAAGGCTGGGTTTTTTATCGAATGGGGAATTTGGAGTTTTCGATGGGGGAGAGGGCGTGGGGAGCAGGGATCTGGGGTTTGAGAGAGCGTGGGGAGACGTCTGGGAATGAAGGCGTTTTCTGGGTTTCCGTTTCCGCGTGGGGGAAGGGAATCTCTGTTTCTGGTTTTGTCGGGTTTTGGGTAAAGGGGAATCTGTTGGGGTGTGGGGTATGCATGGTGTGAGGGGGAAAGACGGAGAGAGAGGGGGAGAGATCATGGGGGGACGCAGGGAGACGGGGTCGCATCTGGGGAGACGCGGGTGTTCTCTTTCTGTTCGTGGGAATCTATCGAGGGAAAGGAAGAAGAAAGGGAGTAGTTTGGGTCGGGTCGGGTCAGAGCGGGTCGGGGGTTAGCTGGGTTTGGGTCGGGTTGGAGATTTAAGTTAGTGGGTTTTGGGTAAAGGGGAATGGGCTGGATTGGAGTTGGGCCGGCTTATAAGAAAAAGGTGTGGGCTGGAGATAAACAAAAGGGAAATGGGCTGTTGGGTTTGAATTGGGTTGAAATTGGGAGTGGTTTCTAATATACACGGGATATACTGGCTATATACACAACTATGTAAACATTATATCGTTATATTTCGCAAAATTATAAAACTAATTAATCTAAATTAATTGGAGAAATCACGAAGCTCGACAATTAACTTATACCGACGTGGGTCAAAAATTGGGTGTCAACACTATAAATTAGACATTGAATACGATATTTTTAGAATACATAGCAAAAAATAAATATATTTTTAAAAAAATAAAAATTTTGATTGTTACTTTGATTATAAATTTGTATGTTTTGATGACTGAAATACAAATGTTATTGAAATTTTAAGTAAAATTATACAAATCAATGTTGTATCCTTTCTAAATGAACACGAGTTTACATAAGTATATGGATACAAATATGTTTTTTAAGTAACTAGAAATCCAATTGATATACCTATTAGTATGAGTACAAACTAATAAAGAAATACAAATGTCATTATACAAAGTCAAACATGAAAATCACAATGAATACAAATACATGTATCGTACATATATGAATGAATACAATCAATTACTTTCGAAATTGTAATTGATGAAAATTCTGAATAATATATTTCTTTTTTAAAAATATCATCTCCCATGATTTTCTCACTTTTGTTATTAAAAAATGTATTCTTTCAAATCAAACAAATAAAAAAAATTGAAAGGACAACAAAGTAAAATATTGACATTTTTAATAAATATTGAAATGTTGATATAAGATCCCATTAAATGCTAAAATATTGACATTTTGAATTTTTTTATATACTTATTGGCCTTTATTTACAAAAATAAAATAAAATAAAATAGTCAAAATACTCCAACTATCTACAATTGTTTATCAAGGTAACGTCATGCACTCATCTCAAGAAAAATTCAATACAAGGTGTAATTTAACTAATATAACCATATTGTACCAAAAATATCAAAAATCTATATAACTTTTCAATTGAATAAAATGAAGGATTAATTATTAAGGGTAGAATTGAAAAAAATGACTAGTTATTTCTTGATTGTTTAAATTGACAATTAATTTTGAATATCTATTTTTAGTATACCTGCCAAACAACTGTGGACGAAGAAAGTATATCATTAACTTTCTAATTAGACTATAACCAAGTTGATTGCTTAAGAAAAATATAAAAAGGGATGCTCGGTGTACTATAAGCTCGCGGTATGAGCATAGTTGGGGGAAAGGTTGGAGCATAAGAATTTATTGCATGCAGTGTTACCCTACATTTCTGTAAGAGATTGTTTCTACAATTTGAATCGTAATCTTCTGATCACATGATAATTAACTTTATCGGTCACGCTAATTCGTATTATAACATTGTTATAGATGAGTTGTGTTACTTGTTATATTGGATAGGAACATTTGATGTAGTCGTACGTTTAGTTATCTTGATGTATGTTTATTATTAGAGTCCGGAGCCTAAAAGGTAAAAAAATTTGATAAAAATTCCAAAAGGGCACATTAAAATAATTTCTAACCAAAAGGGTAAAATCGCTACTGACATAGCGATTTATTTTAACACCGTTAACAGATGAAAATCGCTGCTCTACAAGCAATTTTGTCCAATTTTTTTTTTTTTTGAAAATCGCTAGCCCTGCAACATTTTTATAATTTTTTTAAAGAAGTTTAAAATCGCTGCTATGACAACGTTTTTATTTTTGAATTGAAATCTCTGCCTTGGCCGATTTTCCTTAATTTCTTTTGTAAAAAAAAATTGCTAGTATTTTTTTTTTGGGAAAATCGGTTCATTGGTAGCGATTTTAATGAATTGAATTTTTTTTTAATAAGAAGATCAAGGCAGCAATTTTAGTGGATTGGAAATTATTTTTTTAAGACATCATTGCCAAGGCAACAGTTTTAGAGGATTTTTTTTTAATAAAAAATATTTTAACAATTTTGAAATTGTAAATCATTTTTGTGAACTTTTTTTTTTAATTTTGTCAATACTTTTTAATTTTTATTTTATTTTATAAATATTCTAGCTAATTATTATCTTAAATCGTATTATACTTTTTATATTCCAACCAATTTATAAAATAAAATAAAAATTAAAAAAGTATGACAATTTTTTTTTCTTCAAAAAAGCAAAAGTTTACAACGCTGCCAAGGTAGCGACTTTATTTTAAAAAGAAAAAAAAATCCTAACTCAATATAGACGCTGCTTTGGTAGCGATTTCAAAAAAAATAATTCTAACCATTCTTCTTTTAAAAAATTAAGGAGAATCGCTGCCAAGGCAGCGATTTCCAATGAAAAAAAAAAGATCTTTTATTAAAAATGCTACCATAGCAGCGATTTTGAACTTTTTTTTAAAAAAAATTGCAAAAATGCTGCAGGGGTAGCGATTTTTTTTTAAAAAAATTGGTCTATTAATGGGTGTTAAAATAAATCGCTACGTCTATAGCGATTTTTCCCTTTTGGTTAGAAAATTTTCTGACGTACCCTTTTGAAACTTTTATCATTTTTTTTGCTCTTTAAACTCCGGACTCTTTATTATTACATATCTTTTCATAATATCTCGTATCATAACATTGTAAATTATAATTACAATTAGATTGTGTTACTTGTTTGCTGGATGAAAACATAATTATCTGTAATATAGTTTGTCTTATTTTTTAAAAATATAAAAACGTTACTTATTTATTGTTGTGTGAGTAAGTCGAATTAATACTCAAAAATGAAATAAAATACCACCTCATAAATAAATAGTTTAAAAATTTTGCTTGAGCAAGGTGGAATAATAAGTTGAAAATTTAATATTCATAAGTTGATAAACCAATGTTTAAGAAAATAACAAATAGAAAAACGTGGGAATTACAAAAGTAATTAAATTATAATTTAGTTGACAAATTGCTCAAACTATTATTATCATTCTAAATAAACTATATTCAAGTTGACAAGTTGCTCAAACTATTATTATCATTCTAAATAAACTATATTCAAGTTGGTTGCTTTAAAAGAAAAAAAATGGATTAAATAAATACAAGAAGTGTCATCTTAGATACTATAAATAGTAGGTCTCAAACTCTCAATTTCATCATAGTTGCACAATATATTTGCTATGGATAGAAAAACTATACTTTTTTTTGCTGCAATTCTTATAATGTTTATTGCAATAAATAGCTATTCTGTCTCCTCCTCTTCTTTATATGATCACATCATGTCCAGAAAAATGTTGTCCCAACTCATGTGTCCTCCATGTTGCGTACAATGTGGGTGCATAAATTGTGCACTTTGTTGTGATGGAGGGAAACATTAACGGTTCTCGATCTATGACATTTTGTCTGTGTTATTTTTTTTTTTGTTGAATAAAAAGTTCACTATATATACCAATATGTAGTTATCTTCATGGTTGTTGTATATCGTTTCATAATGTATCTGCTAAGAGTTCTGTCTTTTACTCATGTTATTCGTCTGTCTTTCTTTATATGTATGTAGTTATCTTGATGATTGTTATACATAATTTCGTAATGTTTTATATTATATTGTGTTGTGCTAAAGTTCTTGTCTTTGTGATCATATTGTGAATCTTATTTTCTAAATAAATTGTCAATTGCATACCTATAGTTATCTTAATGGTTCTGATATATTGTTTCATAATGTATCGTATTGCACTGAAAATCCTTTTTTTTCCGGTTTGTCTTATTTCTGAATAAACAAGTAGCTAAGTACATATAGTTATCTTGATGGTTGTTATATACTGTTTTATAATGTATCATGTTATATTATAGGAAAAATAAGAAAATTCCCCCTGAACTTGATAACAAAACTCACTTTAGCACTTTAATTTTACGGATAATTATTTAGCCCCTAATCTCTTTTAAAGTGGATTAAAATACACCCAAATCGCTGACATGACAAATGAAAAAAATATAAAGCGCGTAAAGGCCAAAATTAAAGAAAAAAAATAAGTGGACCCCAATTATTTTCATTTTATCGAATAATCTTTTTTTCTTCATCTTCTTCATATCCTATCACCCCTAACCTTTACTACCACCAAACCCCCCCCCCCTTCCCGTCACTTCATCTTCCTCACACCCAATCCACCCCCTTCCGCCCTAAACCACCACCTGGTACCCTTGCTTCTTCTTTGACCCCCCACCCCCTTCCTCAACGAACCACTCCTACCCTCTTTATTTTCTTCGAATATCGGTGCTTCACTTAATTTTCTTCTTCTTCTTTTTTTTCTTTGTTGAACTTTTCATACTTTTTCTCCCACCCTCATTTCCTTTAGTTTCTATCAATAAATCCAAAAAATGTGATGAACAAGGAAAAATAGGAAAGTCATCAAATTGTCTTGCTTCAGATTAAAATTAGTCTTTATGGCAAGGTTTGAATGTGATGAACTTGAAGCTCTTTTCAATCAAACTCTACAAATTTTTCATTTCAAATTAAACTTTTAGTTGTTATTATTTATTTGTTTTAATTATATGTCTTTAAAATCGAGTGTTTTGTGAGAATGGTTTTGAGATTTTGAATCTCTTTCAATTGATTTATTTTAAATTATTTTTTTATAATCATGGATTAATTCTTATTTTTTGAGTTTTTTTTTTACTTTCTAAAATTGTGAGTAAATAAAAAGAAACAAAAAGAATTAAAATCAAAATTTGAATATGCTTAATGTGATGTTGATGTAGCAATGGCGTGACACTGACATATCAATGACATAACTCGTGCGAAATGTACTTGCCATTGTGAAACGGGCATTATAATATTGTGGTGTATTTTAATTCACATAAAAAGAGATTGGCGTGGGGTGGGTGGGGGGTTAAATAATTAACCGTAAAGTTAAAGTGCTAAGTAAATTTTTCCGCCAAATCCAATGGGATTTTATGTATTTTCTCTCTCTCTCTCTCTCTCTCTCTATATATATATATATATATATTATATATATATATATATATATACACACACATATATATATATAATATATATATATATATATATATATATATATATATACACCACATATATAATATATATATATATATATATATATATATTATTGTGATGAATACATTGTTTGAATAGATGATATAGTTTTTCATCGTTTAATTATGCCACACACCATCAATCTAAAGACTAATACAAAAATAATAAATTAAGTTACGAGATAAAATTAATATTATAAAGATAAGGTAAATTGTAAAACAAAAATACTAAATAATAAATAAGAGTAAGATACGAGAAATAAAAGATAATAATATAATCATACCAAATCAATTAAAACAATACATTTCACCATTACATATCAACTAATTTCATAATTCGATACCATAAAATAGATAATAACCATCCAAATAAGATGTTAGATTAGGGGTGTACGAAATCGAACAGAAAAATGAATCAAATCGTAAATCGAGTTACATAAATAAAAAAAATTCGACTAGTGATTTGGTATTGAAAAAAACCCCCGACTATATTTTGGTTGGTTTGGTTTTAACTTTAAAAATCCAACCGAGACCAAGCCAACCCGACATTATATATGTACTTTTAAATTTTATAAAAATATTCACTTTGATATAATTTATAATATTTCTTAAACTATTTCATAGTTTTATTTTTAATATATTATTTCATGTTTAAAACTTAGAATTCAGAATGGCCCAATAAAGGATATAGTTCATAGATGTTGATAATTACGATAAAACTTAAATCAAAATCAAACTAATACTAATGCAAAAAGAAAATCAATTCAACACTAAGAATGACAGTAATATTGAATATTTGCTCTTTAATTTAATTTTGGTTTAGACAATTAAAATACATAATCTAATTTTAATTTTCCTCAAATATTTAATAATGTAACTAATACTTATTAAACTTATTTAGCATGATTTCGTATTTTTAAATTATGATCATTTTCATTATGACTTTACAATATTTATATTATATGATGATTTCATTATTATTTTTATTGAATATTTTTATGTCATTAGCACTCATCTCATATTTTGTGTTATTTTTTAAAGAAACACCTTAGATAATTGTATGTTGGTTGGACTAAAGAAATATTTGAAGCACAAATTAATTATATGTTTGCAAGAAAATTTCACCTAAAAAAATATAAAAATCTAAAAAATTTGTGGTTTATTAGTTTGGTTTGATTTATAAATTTAAAAACTCGATACAACGGTTTGGTTTGCTATTTGAAAAATCCGAACCAATCCAAGGTTGAAAAACCCGAATTTTATTAGTTTGATTTGGTTTATAATTTAAATTTTTTACACGAATGATTTGATTTTGATATTTAAAAATCCGAACCAATCCGATCATGTACTATCTCATGCAATGGTGGATCTAGAATAGGTTTAATAACTTTTAAAGTTGTATATGTTTTGAATTGATATTATTATTTATATTATTAGTATATAAAAATTAAACTATTTTATGTTCAACTTTTGTACTTGGCACTCTACATCTGTAAAAGTTCATTATTCCACCCCTCCTCTGCCTTTTTCGGTTACTTTAGAGTTAAATGTTAAAAACATATCTAATGTAGCACGACTTTTTTAGTTTCATATTTGAACTATCAGATTTGTGACTTTTATATATAAATTATCATTAAATATTTATTGAAATACTACTCAACTATCAGTTATTAATTACTTTTTCTACCTACACAATGATAATATTTCACAATAAATTTTACAAATCAAAATACTTTATGAAAGCACAACTTTAGGGACTATCTATAAATTAAACATTTAAAATATAAATATTCAAGTGAGATGGTGTGTGGTTCATGTGCAACATGTTGGTTGCTAATTAAATTATCAACTTGCTAATTAGACAACAATTTAGTTGACTAAGTGATAAAACTGTCATTAACTTTTCTAATTAGACCCAGGCTCGATTCCTGGCTGGTGAATATTTTTTTCTCTTTTTATTTTATAAAAAAAAATCTCAGCGTAAAATATTTTCAGACATGGTTTATAACATTTTTACTTTATTAAGTTTAGATAGGTTATAATAACATTTAAAAAAGGGTTATAATAACATTCATGATTATAGGACTCGATATACTAATTAAAAATATATTAAAAAAGGGTAATTGACCTATCGATGTATAAACTATCCCTCATTCATGCAGGATTCGGGGAAAGACATTAGGACAATACTTTTATTGTATAAAATAGTGAACTTTAATTTAAGTTAAATGCTATAATCATAATTTGATTTATTGTAAACCGTAGCAAATGTTTTTGCAATTTTTTTAAAAAAATTTAAAATCGTTGCAATGACAGCGTTTTTATTTTTTAATAAATTCTTTTTTTTTAAATTGAAAATCACTATCTTGGCCGATTTTCCTTAATTTCTTTTGTAAAAAAAGTTTGTAGATTTATTTTTTTTTTTGAGAAAATCGGTGCCTTGGCAGTGATTTTAATAAACTGAATTTTATTTTTTCTTTTTCTTTTTAAAAAGAAGATCAAGGCAGCAATTTTAGTAGATTAAAAATATTTTTTAAAGACATCATTGCCAAGGCAGCAATTTTAGAGGATTTTTAAAATAAAAATATTTTAATATTTTTGAAATTGTAGTGAACAATTTTTTTAAAAATTTTTGTCAATACTTTTTCATTTTAATTTTATTTTATAAATATTCTAGCCAATTATTATTTAAATCGTGTTATACTTTTTATATTCCAGCCAATTTATAAAATAAAATAAAAATTAAAAAAGTATTGACAATTTTTTTTAAAAAAGAAAAAGAAGTTCACAACGCTTTCAAGGTAGCGACTTCATTTTAAAAAAGAAAAAAAATTCTAACTCAATATAAATGCTGTCTTGGTAGCGATTTTCAAAAAAAAATTCTAACTATTCTTTTTTTAAAAAAATTAAGGATAATTGCTGCCAAGGCAGCGAATTCCAATTAAAAAAAAGATTTTTTAAAATTAAAAACTCTACCATATGAGTGATTTAAAACTTTTTTTAAAATTATTTTGCAAAAACGCTATAGG
Organism: Solanum corneliomulleri; assembly: GCA_027704805.1. Taxonomy (NCBI): domain Eukaryota; kingdom Viridiplantae; phylum Streptophyta; class Magnoliopsida; order Solanales; family Solanaceae; genus Solanum; species Solanum corneliomulleri. The sequence continues at coordinate 6,347,197 of JAKWIY010003055.1, read as the reverse complement.
GGTAGCGATTTTTTTTTAAAAAAATTGGTCTATTAATGGGTGTTAAAATAAATCGCTACGTCTATAGCGATTTTTCCCTTTTGATTAGAAAATTTTCTGACGTACCCTTTTGAAATTTTTATCATTTTTTTTTGCTCTTTAGACTCGGAACTCTTTATTATTACATATCTTTTCATAATATCTCGTATCATTACATTGTAAATTATAATTATAAATAGATTGTGTTACTTGTTGTGCTGGATGAAAACATAATTATCTGTAATAGAGTTTGTCTTTTTTTAAAAAAAATATAAAAACGTTACTTATTTATTGTTGTGTGAGTAAGTCGAAGTTAATACTCAAATAATTTAAAAATTTTACTTGAGCACGGTGGAATAATGAGTTGAAAATTTAATATTCACAAGTTGACAAACGAATGTTTAAGAAAATAACAAATAGAAAAACGTGGGAATTACAAAAGTAGTTAATGAAGAGTAATTAAACTACAATTTAGTTGACAAATTGCTCAAACTATTATTATCATTCTAAATAAACTATATTCAAGTTGGTTGCTTTAAAAGAAAAAAAAATGGATTAAATAAATACAAGAAGTGTCATCTTAGATACTATAAATAGTAGGTCTCAAACTCTCAATTTCATCATAGTTGCACAATATATTTGCTATGGATAGAAAAACTATACTTTTTTTTGCTGCAATTCTTATAATGTTTATTGCAATAAATAGCTATTCTGTCTCCTCCTCTTCTTTATATGATCACATCATGTCCAGAAAAATGTTGTCCCAACTCATGTGTCTTCCATGTTGTGCACCATGTGGGTGCTTTGATTGTGCATTTTGTTGTGATGGAGGGAAACATTAAAGGTTCTAGATCTATGACACGTTGTTTGTCTTATTTATTTTTTTGAATAAAAGTTCACTATATATATCAATATGTAGTTATCTTTATGGTTGTTGTATATCGTTTCATAATGTATCTACTAAGAATTCTGTCTTTTGCTCATGTTGTTCGTCTATCTTACTTTATATGTATGTAGTTATCTTGATGATTGTTATATATTATTTTGTAATGTTTCATATTATATTGTGTTGTTTTAAATTTTGTGTCTTTTGATCTTATTGTGAATCTTATTTTCTAAATAAATTGTCAATTGCGTACCTATAGCTGTCATAATAATATAATCATACCAAATCAATTAAAATAATATATTTTACCCTTACATATCAACTAATTTCATAATTCGATACCATAAAATAGATAATAACCATCCAAATAAGATGTTAGATTAGGGATGTACGAAACTGAACAGAAAAATGAATCAAATTGTAAATCGAGTTAAATAAATAAAAAAAGTTCGACTAGTGATTTGACATTGGAAATAAAAATCCGACTCTATTTTGATTGGTTTGGTTTTAACTAAATAATCCAACCCGAGACCAAACCAATCCGACATTATATATGTAATTTTAATTTTAATTTTTTATAAAAATATTCACTTTGATATAATTTTAAAATATTTCTTAAACTATTTCATAGTTTTATTTTTTAATATATTATTTCATATTTAAAACTTAGAATTCAAAATGGTTCAGTAAAGAATATAGTTCATAGATGCTGATAATTATGATAAAACTTAAATCAAAATCAAACTAATATTAATGCAAAAAGAAAATCAATTCAACACTAAGAATGACAGTAATATTGAATATGTGTTCTTTAATTTAATTTTGGTTTAGACAATTAAAATACATAATTTAATTTTAATTTTCCTTAAATATTTAGTAATGTAATTAATACTTATTAAACTTATTTAACATGATTTCATACTTTTAAATTATGATCATTTTCATTATGACTTTACAATATTATATTATATGATGATTTCATTATTATTTTTATTGAATATTTTTATGTCATTAGCACTCATCTCATATTTTGTGTTATTTTTTAAAGAAACACCTTAGATAATTGTATGTTGGTTGGACTAAAGAAATATTTGAAGCACAAAGTAATTATATATTTGCATGAAAATTTCACCTAAAAAAATATAAAAATCTAAAATATTTGAGGTTTATTAGTTTGGTTTGATTTATAAATTTAAAAACTCGATACAACGGTTTCGTTTGCTATTTGAAAAATCCGAACCAATCCAAGGTTGAAAAACCCGAATTTTATTAGTTTGATTTGGTTTATAAATTTAAATTTTTTACACGAATGATTTGATTTTGATATTTAAAAATCCGAACCAATCCGATCATGTACTATCTCATGCAATGGTGGATCTAGAATAGGTTTAATAACTTTTAAAGTTGTATATGTTTTGAATTGATATTATTATTTATATTATTTAGTGTATAAAAATTAAACTCTTTTATGTTCAACTTTTGAACTTGGGCACTCTTCAATATGTAAAAGTTCATTAATCCCCCACTCCTCTGCCTTATTCGGTTAGTTTAAAGTTAAATGTTTAAAACATATCTAATATAGCACGATTTTTTTTAGTTTTTATATTTGAACTATCAGATTTGTGACTTTTATATATGAACTATCATCAAATATTTATTAAAATACAACTCAACCATCAGTTATTAATTACTTTTCCTATAATATTTCACAATAAATTTTACAAATCAAAATATTTTTATGAATGCACAACTTTAGGGGCTATCTATAAATTAAACATTTAAAATATTAATATTCAAAGTGAGATGGTGTGTGGTTCATGTGCAACATGTTGGTTGCTAACTAAATCATCAACTTGCTAATTAAACAACAATTTAGTTGACTAAGTGATAAAACTATCATTAACTTTTCTAATTAGACCCAAGCTCGATTCCCGGCTGGAGCATATTTTTTTCTCTTTTTATTTTATAAAAAAAAATAACTCTGTGTAAAATATTTTCATACATGGTTTATAATATTTTTACGTTATTAAGCTTAGATAGGTTATAATAACATTTAAAAAAGGGTTATAATAACATTAGTGATTATAGGACTCGATAAACTAATTAAAAAAATGTTACAAAAAAGGGTAATCGACCTATCGATGTATAAAGTATTCCTCATTTATGCAGGATTCGGGGAAGGACATTATGACAATACTTTTATTGTATAAAATAGTGAACTATTAATTTAAGTTAAATGCTATAGACACAATTTTATTTAATTGTAAACCGTAGCAAACAGTTATCATTCACCTCTCTCACCAGCTTTCTGGCTCGCCACTCTCCCTCTCTCGCTCTCCGGTCTCTCCATCCTCTCTCTCACTTTATACAAAAACAAATGTATAAAACAAATTTGTGTTCGTATAAAGTGAGAGAAAAGTGTATATACAAATATAAATATATATATTTTCGTCTTATACAGTTATAATTATACAAATACAGATCTTCCTCTGCCAGTTTTTTTTTGTATTTCTCTCTTTCTCGCTTTATACAAACATAAATTATACAACTTACAATTTATAGTTTGTGTTGTATAAACAGAAAGAGAGACGTGATATACAAATGTTTTATTCCGATTCAATTGTATACAAATTCAAATTTTATGTAGATCTACAAACACATAAAATTGAATTGAGAGACTGCCAACGACTTATGCAAACGAGAGGTTGTCAGCGATTTATACAAATATGAGGCTGCCAATTATTTATACAAATCTGATGCCCCCATCGATTTATACAAATCTGATGCTCCATAGTAAACATAAATTAGTTTGCTATGGAGCGCAATCATACAAACTATAGCTATAACATACAAATATGATTTTTATGTTCGCTAAACGTAAAATCTACTCTACTTTTAAGAGGTATGATGTAGATAATCAATCCTAATATAAATATTTAGTGATTGTAGGACTCAAACACGTAATCTATAAATCACACAAAAGATAACTTTATCATTGGTCCAAAATTCCCTTGTGATGTAACAAAACATTTTCTGATGGTTATGTTTTAGTTATTAGTTAAAGCTTTAGATTTTAAATAATTGCGAAAAAATAATAAAATATACAGTGAAACATAATAATGTTTTTTTTTTTTTAATTTTATATCTAAATCATCAAGTTTGTTGATTCATATATGAACTATCACCAAATGTTTATTGAAACACAACTCAACTGTCAGTTGTTAATTACTTTTCTACTTGCATAATGGTTATATATCACAATAAATTTTACAAATCAAAATATAATTTCACTGAATATACAATTTTATCGAGCTATCTATAAATTAAACGTTTAAAATATAAGTATTCAAGTAATGTTCATGTGCAACATTTGGTTGCTAATTTAATAATCAACTTGTTAATAAAACAAAAATTTAGTTGACTAAGTGATAATACTATCATTAACTTTTCTAATTAAACTATAATCAAGTTGGTTGCTTATAAAAGAAAATATGGATTAAATAAATACAAGAAGGGATATCATACAAACTATAAATTGTAGGTCTTAATTTCATCATAGTTGCACAATATACATTTGCTATGGATAAAAAAACTATACTTCTTTTTGTTACAATTTTGATAATATGTTTTGCAATTAGCACTGCTTCTTCTTCTTCTTCATATGATCAATAATGTCAAGAAAAATGTTGCCTCAACTTATGTGTGGTTGTTGCGTACAATGTGGGTGCGTAGATTGTGACATTTGTTGTTGAGGGAAAACGTTAACGATTGTTGATCTGTAACACGTTGTCTTTCTTATTTTTTTGAATAAACAACTAGCAAATACGTACATGTACTTGTATGTAGCTATCCTAATTATTGATATATGTCGTTATATATAATATTCTGTATTGAACGATGTTATATTGAAATTTCTGTCTTTTATTCGTATTCTCTATCTGTTTATTTGATTATCTTATTTTTTAAATAACATGAGTTAACCACCCACCTATAGTAATTTGTTTTGTTTTAAAATCTTCTACTTAAAATTTTCAATACTCAATTATGTTAAGTCATCCCAAAATGACTCCAAAATAAATAATGTTCTTGAGATATAAAAGTTAAAAGAAAAGAAAATTAATGGTAAAGATTTACCATATAAGGAAAAAGTAAATTGTATTTCTTAAATCAAAATTACTTGTTTTCGCGAGATATTTAATTGTACATAAATTTTAAGAAAGAAAAATAAAGAAAAAAAATCACCGATTCATGAAGAATATGTACGTATAATCAAATGCTCCCTCTGTCACAAATTTTTTTTATTTTATTCAGAATACAAAAATTAAATTAATTAATGTTTGATGTGAACTAAAATATAATATTTTTATTATTTAAAAAAATAATTTATATATTTAAAAAATTATATAAAAAAAATATTATAAGTCACACCTAACTAATAAATTCAAAATTCTTTTAAGAGATTATATAATAAAATAATAACAATTCTTTGGCTATCCCAATTATAACTAATAGTATAATCGTTTGGACATCAATGCCCTTGATGATATCATTCCTGATATCAGCAATATACACAAATTCAAAGCTAGCATGTGAATTCATTTATTACTTACATTATATTATTCAAACAAAGAGGCTTTGGATCAAAGTCTTCCCACAATGACCAAGTTGGTTATAGCTCTAGCCCTCCATTTATCCATAAGCATCATTTGAATATCTAAATCATCCCCCCCCCCCCCACCAATTTATGTGGTTATATTTAATTGATTGATATAAAAGATAAAGTTTCTTTTGGTTTTAATTGAAAAATGTGATTTTAAATTGTTATGATCATAAATACATGATATTTAAGAATAAAATGCGGAGTTTAATGTTAACTTGTATTCGGTTTTACAAATGAGTTATCATTCTTTTTAAAATAGAGTAAATAATTAAGGAAAATAATGTCACATAAATGAAATAGAAAAGGAGGCCTTGGCACAACGACAAATTAAAATTATTATCGTGTGACTAGCAGTTCTTCACTAGTTCAAATTGCAGAAACAACCTCTCACTAAAAACACAGTAAGACCGCGTACACCCCATACCTGACGATGAAAGTTATTATCGTGCAATTAAAAAATTGCGAATTCAATGTGCGGAATACCCTTCTCAAAAATAAAAGATATGATCTGATCATTTTAAAAATTCTATCATAACACAAGTTTAATACACTGAATTGTCCTACCTTTTTATTTTTCACGTAGTTTCCTCTATATAAAGGAGGACCAATGAGTTAATATTTCACTTCATAACTACAAAATATTCAACTATAGCATACAATCTCTACTCTCTTCTAGTGCCAATGGCAAGAACCACAATAGCAATTTTTGCCCTTTTCATTGTTTTATCATCACTTTGCTTCAACCCAATTAATAGCTCAAGGGATATTGCTTTTGATAATCCATTAACACAGAGAAACCTCTTATCCCAAAAGACAAGTGATATTCATCCTGATGTTGTTGCCAATTGTAGAATTTGTATGGAACAATGTGGATCTTGTACTTGTTGCATTGCAAAATTGAAGCATTAATTAATATTACTTATGTTGTAAAACTATATTGTTGTTTGTATTGTTTTTAATACGATTTCTTTATTATTGTATTTGAATTTAATATGTTTTACGTGAATGGAGAGTTTATCAGAAATAATTTTCTATCTTCACAAGGTAGAAGTAAGATTGAGTACACAAAATCTCTCAGACTTCAATTATTTGTGAGATTACAATAAACATGTTTGTAATATTCCATGTTAACAGTTGCCAAATATTTATGGCTTCATATATTTTCCTTTTACTTCTACTTATCTATGTTATGGCTCTCTCATAATTTCATTTTTTAGATCGGATCGATGTTATGAAATTCATTTTTTGATAAGAAAGTCATTTTCTAGTGTTTGACACTGAAAAATCATGTCTTTCCTTGCTTAACAGGAGGATTTTTTTTTATAAGTATCTCCTATTAATGTATTTTCTATTACTTTCTCAAATAACACTTCAACATTATTATTAATTATTATTACTGAAACATTTAATCATAATATATATTCTTCGATGTGCTGCTATTATGATCATTATTATTATTAAGGGAAACTTTCATATAGTCTCTTAAAAATAATTAATTACTCTCCATAGCTATAGTTTGATAATTACATTTTTAGCTACAAGTTATTTGAAGGAGAGAGGCGAGCGAGATTGGGAGAGAGAGGAGAGAGGCGAGAGAGAGGGGGAAAAGTGTGGGAGAAAGGTGAATTGTATATGTATATTGGTTTGATAATTGTATATTATACATATGTAATTGTATATATGAAAAGAGAGATTGGGAGAGGGAGGATAGAGGTGAACGAGACTGGGAGACACAGGAGAGCGGAGAGCGATACCGAGAGAGGCGAGCAAGAGAGGCAGAGAGTGGGAGAGAGGTGAATTGTATTTGTATATAATTGTATATAACTATTATACATATACATTTGTATAAATGACAAACGAGATTAGGAGAGAGAGGAGAGATGCGAGCGAGATTGAGAGAGGAAGGAGAGAGATGAGCGAGAGAGGGCAGAGAGGTGAATTATATATGTATATAGGCTAAAAAATTGTATATAGAAATTGTATATATACATATTTATTTGTATATCCTGGCGAATTACACATATACAAACATGATTAATTATACAAATTCGAAGTAAGCCCACGTAATTAATGTATGATATTAGTCGCGAGTGATAATTATAGCAAATTATAGCTATGATGAGTAATTAAATAATTTAAGCTTGCTTATCCGCGTAATTTTCCTATATTATTATCATCATTGTTATTCATTTATTTATTATTCACCTTGAATAATTGCCTCATGATTTATCAAGTCAAGTAAAATTAAAAAGCAGTAATTGAATATTTCTTATTTATTATTCTAATGCCACCTACAAAATAATCACAAGAATCTTGAAAAAAAAAGACCAAAAAATTATCAACGATGCCTATAAATAAACAACTTGCACGAAGGAAATTAATATCAATAACTTGAATATATATATCAACCATGACAAAAATACTTCAATTTATCACAATTTTCTTAATGACCCTTTTCTTACTTTGTAACTCCTCGTCTAATTATGATAATTCAATCGTTACTGGTGATGATGGTGAATTAACATCGTTTCAAATTATCGAAAATTATGATGATAATATTACTAATGAATTGCGAAGACGAAGAATGGAGCGTTGCCCTTGCTATCCTTGTTGTGCTTTTCCATGTCCATGTTCTTCTTAAAAGAGGAATGTTTCATGATCTTTGTTGTTGTGTTTTTGATAATCCTTTGTTTTTAGAATAAGATTTTGGAGTTTTATGAATAAGAAAATAAATTGATCATGTCATTGATTTGGTGGATTTATGTGAAAAACGTATATGGTGTAATTTATTAAACCTTCTTGAAAATAATAAATCATTTAATTTTTCAATGCATAGAATATGTTAGGGGTGTACATGATCGGTTAGTTTTGGTTTTTCAAATATCAAATCAAACTATTTGTGTCAGATTTTTAAAATTATAAACCAAACCAATAAAACTCAGATTTTTCAACCTCAGATTTTTATGGTATGGTTTTTTTCGTGTTTCCGGGTTTTTTTGTTTTTTTTTGGGTTTTTTCCGCTGAAGTATTCATACAAACATAAAATTTACTTGTACTTCAAATATTTCTTCAGTCTTCCAAAATACAACTATCGAAGGTGTTTCTTAAGAATATAAAACAAACAATGATATGGTTAATGACATTAAAATATCCAAAAAAATATATAATGATAATGAAATCGCGTAAAATAAATATTGCAAATTAACAAGTCATAATGAAAATGATCATAATTTAAAAGTATTATTTTATGCTAAAATATTTTAATAAATATTAGTTACATGACTAAATATTAAAGGAAATTAAAATTAGATTACATATTTTAATTGTCGAAACCAATGTAAAAACAAAGAACAAACATTCAATATTATTGTCATTCTTAGGGTTAAATTGATTTCCTTTTTGCATTACTATTAATTTGATTTTGATTTAAGTTTTATCATAATTACCAACATTTGTGGACTATAATCTTTATGGATCCATTCAAAATTCTAAGTTTAAAACTTGAAATAATATGTTAAAAGATTAAAACTATGAAAAAGTATAAGAAATATTTAAAAATGATATCAAATGAAATATTTTTATGTATAAAATAAAATTGTAAATTATATATATAATGTCGGATTGGTTTGGTCTCGGGTTGGTTTTTTTAGTTAAAACCAAACCAATCCAAATATACTCGAGTATTTTTTTTCAACACCAAACCAAGTCAAACCAATCACTAGTTGGATTTTTTTTTCTCGATTTGACTTGATTTACGATTTGATTCGATTTTCAATTCGATTTTATATACCCCTAGTATGTATTTTATATTTGAGATTGCATCTTCATTTCCTATCCTTCTCTATTGTGTTTTAAATTTGAGATTGCATCTTCATTTCCTATCTTCTCAGCAGAATTTAGTTTTTATACTCTGATAATTATAAAAAGAATAGAGGGTCAAAAATATCCTTACACTATTTGAAATAGCTCAAATATACCCTTGAACTATATTTGGCTCAGAAATACCCTTCCCCTCAAACTATAGGGTCAAAAATACCCTTCCCTTAGAACTTATGTATATATCCTTCCCTTAGAACTTATGTATTTTGTGAAATCGTTCTATGGAAATGGAGAAATGAGGAAAATGGGTTCTATGTTTTTCAATGAAATCGTTTTTAAATTCTACGAAAAATGGAGAAAATTCGGAGAAATTAGGGATAAGTTTTATTGGTCTACGTGGCATGAGTGGAACTCTATTGTCTCATGTGGCATGCCATGTGACATCCACATGACATCTAAGTGATGTTTAACCGATTCTGTTAATGAGAAGGGTATTTTTAACCCAATAGTTTGCCGGTAAGGGTATATTTGAGCCGAAATATACTTCAAGGGTATATTTGAGCTATTTCTGATAGTTCAGGGGTATTTTTGACCCTTTTCAGTTATAAAAATCTTGTATATATTTGGTCATTTATGTCATCTAAAAGATAATTACATATCGATATCCATAATAAGCGAAGCAAGTTACATTGGAAAAATAAGACAATTAATTGATTTACAACAACAATTCGAAGTATAGTGGTAGCTTCAACTTCTTTTAAATAGACGAATGACGGTGCATGTTATAAATGAGGGAAAAGATATAAATATATCGTCGAATGAGCCTCTCTATAACGACATTTCATTAAAACATCATTTTTTGATTTAAAAATCGAACTTACATGTTATATTTTATTATATATTTTCTATAACGACCTTGTAATTGAAAATTTTGATTGTATTAAAAAGAAATAGTTCAATGACAAAAATAAATACGAACATTAACAAAAAGCACCAGTGGTCTAGTGGTAGAATAGTACCCTGCCACGGTACAGACCCGGGTTCGATTCCCGGCTGGTGCAATTTTTTTTCTCTTTTTATTTTCCATTTAATATTTTTTATATAAAAAAAACTTAGTGTAAAAATATTTTTAGATTATGGTTTATGATATTTCTACTTTATTAAGTTTTTATAGGTTGTAATAACATTTATTTTCTTATATAAAGATATGATGCTACTAGTAATAACTTGCGATTAACTAATAAAAATTTGTTGAAAATGGGTAATTGGTCTATCGATGTATAAGTATTCTTCATGCATGAAGGATTCGGGGAAGGACGTTAGGACAAAACTTTTAGGGGTGTGATGTAGATAATACATCGGAATGCGAATATTAATAATTGTAAGATTCAAAACACATAACCTATAAATCACACAAAGATAATTTTATCATTGCTTCGAGACTCCCGTATATTGTATTAGTTTGGATAGAACAAAACTCTTTCTGATGGTTATGTTTTAGTTAAAGCTTTAGAGTTTAAATAATTGTGAAAAAAATGATAAAATATACGCTGAATGATAATAATATTTTTAAAGCTATCAAGTGAAATTTACTTATAGTAATAGTTAATTATGACCTCTATTCTCCATATATACAGATTATAATTTGCTATCCGATTAAAATTACTAATAAAATTAAATTATTTGTTCTTATTCTGCAGTCTGAAAGATTCTTTAAAAATATTATAAGACAAACTTACTTTGTAAATTTAAATTTATTTTTATTATTATACTATACTTCTAATTTCAAAGACATGTCTCTTGTAAATGACAAAATTTTGACCTTTATACCATAAGGGGTCGTTTGGTTACAAAGGATTATTAACGGTTATTTCAATATTAGAATTTGGGATTAAATTTGTTCACCATTTAGTTATGAGCCAATATATATTAGCTTAAACTAGATTAAAATTCATATAAAATCGAAAGATTATTTACCTTAATTTTTTTTTCCAATAGGAAGGGAAAAACACTAGATTTTTTTTTTTTTATCTGTTTAAATTTTGATGGATAAAATTATCTGATACTTGTTCTGGTAACTTGGTAAGAGGTAGCATATATATCTATCCACGAAATTAGTTATGTGTAAACTGATTCAGACACCATGATTATATATATATATATATATATATATATATAGATATATTATATATATATATATATATATAGATATATATATATATATATATATATATATATATATATAAAAGTGAGATTATTTATGCTGAGATATCATAATTTTGAACCAAACGACCCCTAATTTATACTCCATGAAATATACTACTATATAGACACTTGAACATAGGATAAGATTATTCATCTATATAGCTATTTAAACTCTAGAACCATGGCAAACAAAAATTTAGTGTCCATTTTTGCAATTTTCTTGATTTTCCCCCTACTTTTCTTCATTGGAAACTCTTCTTCTTCTACTAATAATTATGATAATTATATAAGTGATAAATTTGAAACTATAGACAATTACTTCACTCCAATATCAAAGGGCTTTTTTGCTGAGCTTCAACGTAGAAAAATGGAAGTTTGCTCATGTACACCTTGTTGTTACATATGCCCATGTCCTACTTCTTAAAAGTGGCTATTTAATAAAGTCGGAGTTCTACTTATATATGTTGATAGTATAAATAATTTTCATGTTACCAAGTCACTTGTATTTGTTTTGGCAAGTTATTATAACATAATTTGTACTGTTTTCAAGATTATAAATCCGACCACTTTATTCATATAGGGTGGTTTAGTGTGGAGATGTCTTTCGAGTGAACTGATTGCGTGAAAAATTATTTACACTGTCGATGAATATTAGTTAAACTCAAAAATACCTTAATGCAATATCATGTACCCCTTGTTTTTGCTTTATTTTCGGATCAAACTATGTAATAATTTTTCCTAGTATGAATAAAAGTTTCCTTTTGGCCAAAAGAAGTGGTCACTCTTATATATATTGAATTGATGTAACGTGCCTTATTTTCAAGATTTTATATTATGTATTCAATTTACGGTGATTATGTAAATATATCTTTTGGGAACGTGATAGCATTTACTTATCTTCACTATCGGTAAATGTTAATTAAATGTTAAAAAAGTTTCCTTTCAACTTTGTCACCTTTTTTTTGGTTCACTAAAAAAAAAATATAAAAGAAAAAGAAAGAGGTTGCCGGGCGCCATAATATGCCTTGTTTTCAAGATTATAAATCAATTTTCTATGAAAAGAGATTATTTACGTGCTAATATCTTTTGAGTAATCTGATATGTGAAAATCAATTACTTTTAATTTTTTGTGTAAAACAATAAATTTGATGGTTTATAGATGAATTAATATTCTATAAACTATCAAGTTCCTAATGTTTGAATTGTATGATTAATTAATTAAGAGAGTATAAAGTTTAAACCCATTTCTGTAAGATCTTTTTGTCCCTTTAAAATAGATACTTCTAATTTTCTACAAAAGAAAATATCAAATTTATCACCAGAGCTACAAAATGGGGTTGGCCCAGTTCGACACAAGTCGTTATTGAGGTAGAGTTATGATATAATTTTTCAAGCTCATTTAAAATTAGTGCCTATAAGTTTGATTCATATAAGTCTTTGATTCTTGAGGCTTGATCGGAACTGAGCCGGATCGGCCTATGGGCAAAAACTATTTATTTAAGGGTAATTTACAGAAATCTCACTAGTGTATGAGCAAATTACATAGATGCACATTATATTGTATTAATATTACAAATCTTATCAAATTTTGATGCATTCAGATAAATGGACTCAAAAATAGGTGTAATTTGTTCGAGATACACTCTATCCAAGTGAAATCGTATGTATCTAGGATACACATACAAATTATGCGCCCTTGCCTCCCCTCCCCCTCCCCCCCCCCCCCCCCCGACACACACACATTTCGCTCGCTACTCTCTTATCTCACTCGCGTATATGATATGCATCACACCAGATACATGTTGTCATGTATCTAGTATCCTAAATACATGCTAAGCACACTAGATCTTTTACTAGTGTTATTGAAACAACACAATTGTTTCCCATATTTAATTAGAAATATGTACACAAGCTTAAGTTTGAAAAGAAAAAAAATGATAAAAAGACGGGCTAGCCCGCCATAAACTGCACGAGCCTTATAGGGTTGGATTGGGTCGGTTGAGCATTTTCAAGCTCAGCCAAATGGAGGACCGACCCGACCTAGCCCATCAAATTCCTTGACCACGAGGCTTGGGCTGGAGGGGCTGACCCTTTTTGACAACTTTATTTGTCACATTCCAATTTTTTTAAGTAAAAATTTAAGGAATCTCATAGTGTAATTCAATAATTACACCCTGTCCCGACAAATTTAGTAATTACTAAAAATCCCTTAAAATTATTGTGCCGTGATACTTTAGACTCTAGTGATACATGGTAAATGATACATGGTAAGTTTAAACTGTTAAGAAAAAAATGGGGAAAAAATGGTACATTTAAACTTGTTAACTAAAATAGCTTAATTTACGGTAACAGATCATTAATCAACATTAAATTAACACGTAATTGGATATTAATTTCAAATTTTGAAAATCAAAGATTATATCATCTATTTTGAATACATTTTTTATGAACAATCTGTTAAACTTCGAACTGCAGTAATTTTATTTTCAAAACCACATGATACATAGAAAAATTATGATACACAACAAATTCATGTATCAATGCATCGTCTAAAACACTATACATACTGATTCAAAATGTATCAGCAAGCACACTTGATGGATTCAAAATGTATCAATGCATCATCTAAAACACTATACACACTTGATGGATTCAAAATGTATCAGCAAACACACTGATTCAAAATGTATCAGCAAACACTTCATGTATCAATGCATCGTCTAAAACACTATACACACTGATTCAAAATGTATCTACAAGCACACTTGATGGCGCAGTTATTGAAATTAATCACTGACACATGATAAAAATTTTCAAAAACCCTTGATACATAGGAAATCATATGATACACATCTAATTCATGTATCAAATCATAGACTAAACATTATAATCCACTTAGTACTTATGTATTAAACCTATTGTCTAATACATGATAATAATTTTCATAACTTTTTGATACATATGGGATTCCTTAAAATTTTTACATATTTCAACAACAATTTTAAAATAAGTATAAAAATACAAACCCGAAACAATGTAGGCCTTACAACAATGTTTGCTGCTTCTTTTTTCTTTTTTTGTTGTATTTTGACAACCTTTGATTTTGATGTTTCGCCAGAGTCTTTGTTTGAATCATTCTGAAGATTCATAGGATCATGCAAAAACTTTTTTCTATTTTCTTTCCAATTTTCATCGTCGGAATCATATATTCTTCTATTAATTAACGGATCCATTACTATGATGTAATAGAACAATTAACCAAAACAAAAAAGGAGGAAAAGAAGAATTGATGATGGAATAATAAGAAAAAGAAGAAACCAATAACAGATGCTGAGTTAAGAAGAAGAAGAAAGACGATGATGGAGTAAGAAGAATTGAAGACGTGATGGAGTAAGAAGAACAATAAGAACGGGAGAGAAATTATGCAGTTTTTTGAAATTTCAAATTTTTTGGATTTTGAAATTCAAAATTTCAAAATTGGGTGTTTTAATTAAAATTAATTAAAATTAATAATTCAAAATCCAAAAACTGATTTAGAAGATTGAGTGTTTTAGTGGAGAAAAAACAGGCATTATATTGGGGGATTGTGTATTATAGGAGAGAGAATGTTATGTATCTATACACTTCTACCAAAATTAAAAAAAAAAAAAAGGAATTATGTAATATTTAAAAAAAGAAGGGAAAATTAGAGAATATAAAACTTGTAGTTGTGTATTTAAGTTATTTTTCCTTTTTTAAAACCTTCGATCATATTTCGTTGAGAAAATATATAACTCGAAATTCGAGCTCCAAACACTTGCTTGATCGATATAATTAGGCTAATTAATCATATAGTCAAATATAAACATACATTTAATATATAAATGGGGATGAGATGCTTATACGATAAATTAAATAACGACAATAGACGATAGAGAAGGTTATAAAGGCGTAAATCTTGAAAACACATTATCATAAATCAAAGCGTCTCGTTCTAAGTGGAATCGAATTATAGACAATCACGTGATTTTTTTCTACACAGTTTAGTCAAAACGATACAATTGATCTCTAATTTCATATATATATATATATATATATATATAATATATATATATATATTATATTTTATATATATACTCTTATCGACACATTTTGATAAAGATAAGGTCTGCATACAATATACTCTAACAAACTATTGAAATGATCAAATATTTAACATTAGAATTGGAGCATCAAATTTTGGAAGAAAGTTTGCACGAAAACGATAAACTAACAAATGTATCAAAATATATTCGAAACAATAACAAGGAAAAGATATACACTATGTATAATATTTAATTTACATAAATGATTGATGATAATCTTTTATTAATTAAATAAAACATGGAGATTATTACCAAGATTGGTTCCTTATATATATAACACCTTTATTAAGGCATGCTATTTATCAATATTTGGTCATTTCTCAAATATATATCAAAGTCATCATGACCAAAATAATCCTACTTTATGCAGTTGCATTTCTCACGATATTTCCACTCTTTTGGAACCATGGAAATGCAACAACTCCTCGCAAACTAGGGACACGTCAAAACGCAGTTATAAGCTTGTCAAATACATATAAAATAACTTATCGTGGATCAGGAGCCCAATATTCTCCAGTTTCAAGCCTATTGGTTCGTGAAAATGCGAAAACTCCTCGTATATTAGGAACACGCCAAAAGACAGTTACAAGCTTGCCATATACAGAAGAAACAACTTCTGATGAACCAGGACATCAATATTTTGCTATATCAAGCTCGCCAAATGATCATGCAAATGTAGCAACTCCTCACATACTAGGGGCACGCCATAATGCAGTTACAGGAGAAGCAACTTCTAGTGGGTCAGAATACCAGGATCCTCACATTCCAAGCTCATTAGCTCATACTAATGTAATAATTCCTCGAGGCCCACTTATCAATCAAAATGAAGCAACTTTTCCAAAGCTTGGGAAACGCGATAATCCAATTATAACCACAAGCTTACCAAATACAAATGAAGCAGTTGATTCTAGTGAATCAAAATTTCTTTCTTACCCCATTTCAAGCTCACCTTCTCAAACGATTATTGCTCATATTTTCCATCGTTTTTCCCCATCACAAATGTGGCAACAGGTAAAATTAAAGGCAACTCCTCACAAATTATGGGCAAGTCGCGATAATGGAGTTACAAGCTTATCAAATACAAATAAAGCAATTACTTCGCGTGGATCAGCACTCCAATATCATCCTATTTCAAGATCGTCAGCTCACACACATGCAATAACTCCTCGCACACTAAGAGCACGTTATAATGCAGTTACAAGCTCTTCAAATACAAATGAAGAAACTACTCAGAGGTATGGTGAACGCCAAAACTCAATTATAGTTACAAGCTTACCAAATACAAAAAAAGCAACTAATTTTGGTGAATCAGAGCTCCATTTTCCCCCAATTTCAAGCTTGACAACTCAAATAAATAGAGTATTTCCTCGCGATCCAGATGAGATAGGACATGTATCATCAGTTATCAATTGATCATACAAATGAAACATCTAAGCTCGAATAAGACTAGGTAATTAT
This sequence comes from Solanum corneliomulleri, assembly GCA_027704805.1. Lineage (NCBI taxonomy): Eukaryota > Viridiplantae > Streptophyta > Magnoliopsida > Solanales > Solanaceae > Solanum > Solanum corneliomulleri. The sequence goes on along the minus strand of JAKWIY010003055.1, from coordinate 6,330,027 downwards.
GGTTAATTATCTTGTATGTGTACAATTATGCTAAGGTGCTATGTTAAATGCACTTATACATGTTGTGTTAATAATATAATGCATATTGTGCTTTATTTATTTTTATCATATCTGCAATCGCAAGTAACATATATCATTTTTAAGATTTCAAATTTCACATTTAAAAGATATTTACTTGTAGATATCTTTTGAAAGAGGGATCAATAATAATATCACAAGAAATTAACTTATATAAGATTAATACAATGGGACATAAGACCTTAAATGTCTAACATCAACATTTACCCAATAATTATTTAGATTAATTTAAATTTGTATCACGTAATATCATTTAAAGGAGGCCAAGTAGACTCGAACTTGAGAGATTTAGACATATCTATCATTTGATTCTATTTTGAGGCAACAAATTTTATAACACAACATTTTCACTTGAAAGAACCTCTATTTCTTATTAAAGCAACTATCCCTTACATTATTAAAAAAATGTATTTTTTTCACATTATTAAAACTAGGCAAGATTTTACCATAAAGTATCGGACACGTGGCTTTGATAGGTTAATTAAATTGATAGTTCTATTAGTATAAAAATGAAAAATTACCCTAGATATACAAAGTGAATTATCGATAGCTACTCAAATTATAGCTACGTTATGTAATTAGCCAAACTTTAGTTAAAGAAGTTTCATTATGTTTTACTTTTAGATATTGATGAAATTTTCACATTATTGAAAGAACTTTTTTTTATGGCCAGACATGGACCAAAACTAACATGTTAGGCCCCAAAATAATTGTCCTTCGTCTCAACAAAATATTTTCTGTGAAGGCATTAATGGACTGATGACTTTGATAGATTAATTAAAGGATTAATTACGGAAATTTCACCTTTTAGTATATTTATTACCATTATCCCCTATAAGTTTTATAAATTTTCAAATTTTTTTATTTTCGTGCATCACATTAATGTATATCTCGCGTATCGCATTAGTGTATCTCGCGCATCAAATTAGTGTATCATGTATAAAATGTACCGCGTGCATCAGATTAGTATATCTCGCATATCAAATTAGTGTATCTCGCGCATCAAATTAATGTATCATGTATAAAATGTACATCAGATTAGTGTATCATATAAAATGTAATATATTTTACTTAACGATTAACGTATCCCGTGCATTAGATTAATTTATCAGCGCTTATATTATTGTATCCGTTTTGAGGAATGTTTTTAACTATAAACTTTTAAGGAATATATTGTAAATTTATCTTTAAAATATGTGACTTATGTAATTTGCCCATTAATTAAATAGGAAGTCCTATTTGTATAAAAATGACGCAAGGTATACAAACATAACAGAAAATGGTCATATTTGTCCTTGTACTCTTAGAAAAGGGTTATATTTACCATTTGTTATAGTTTTTGGTTATATTTATCCCTACCATCCAACTTTGAGTTTATATTTACCCTTTGGGTTGTTAAGTTCCACATCACCCTTTTTTTTTTTATCTTATTTATTTTCTACATGGATATAATACTTTCTAATTTAATTATTATACCTCATTTCCAAAGAATTGAAAGGAATAAAGTGAAAAAATATTTTTCAATTAAGAATCTTCCTGAATAAAAAGATTATTGGTTAGTTAATAGGATAAATAAATGGTCTAAACGTTACATAAGTTACGAGAGTAGTTAGATAGAATATTAATGAGTGAAATGAAGAGTAAGAGGTTACAAAAGTTCTTAATACAAATGTAATGTATATCAATGAATATAACATAATAAATAATGTGATATATGATACATTTTTATTAATATTCAAATGTCACACTAACACAATGTTTTATTAAATAATTGTACGACACGTACATTGTAGAGTTTCTAAGTTAACTATATTTAGAGTTCTACTACAATACCTAATACTACCTATTATATGTTTCAATTTTCAGCTTCTTTTTTCATAAACACTTGCTATAGACACGCCAGTCAGCTGCTTTTGACATATTTCTTTAATATGTTCCAATATATCGTCAGGTTCCCTCTTTTTTAGCACAAATATTTCTATATTGGTTAATTTCTACATTTTATGTCAACTTTCTCGTTTAGTAAAAGTAATTAATATCATATTCATTTTTAAGTATAAAATTCACATTAACTAATCAGGATTATGATAGAGTGGTTAATGCTCCATTCTGGATCATAACTCTCATATTTGAGCATGATTGAATATAAAATCACCTTTGTTATATCTCCCAATTACGTGGGATTTTCTGATGTAAAATAATTTAAATTTAATCAGATGACCGTACCAAGGTGAGATTTTTTATTTTGTTTTATTTTATTTTATTTTTAAAAGAAAACGTATCCAACTGCTCATAAACAAACAAATCAAATCTTATCAAAATTTTGGAACAATAACAAGAAAAATGAATAGAATATTATAATTTGCCGAAGTGGGCATCTATTTATACATTTGAGTATTATATTTATACATAGAGTGATGATTATATATATTGGTGATAATATTTTATTATATAATATGGAGGTTATTACCAAGATTGTTTCCACTATATAAAACAATTTTATGAGACATTAACCATATCAAGATTTGGTTGTTTCTCAAAGATAACAACAAAGTTTAAGTCATGGCTAAAATTATTCTACTTTATGTTATTGCACTTTTCATGATATTTCCACTCTTTTGGAGCCATGGAAATGCAACAACTCCTCGCAAATTAGGAGTACGTCATAACGCAGTTACAAGCTTGCCTAATACAAATGAAGTAACTTTCGATGAATCAGAAAATCAGGATTCTCCAATTTTAAGCTCGTCAGCTCTCACAAATACAATAACTATTCCTCTTGTAGACCCTACTATATTTGCAAATGAAGCAGAAGCCGACAAGCATGGGGCACGTCAGACCCCAATTATAATTACAAGCTTACCAAATACAAACGAAGGGACTCAAACAAATGTAGCTCTTCCTCGCGAACCGTGGTCAGGACACGGTTCATTAATCATTGATTGATACAAATGAAACAACGTAACTACTCGAAGACTATGGAACCCCCACCCCCCACCCCACCCCCACCCCACACACAAATTAGTTTGTCAATCAGTACAACTTGAAGTAACTTCTAATAACTAGTGGCTGCATAAGCCCAATATATAGCTTCTTGCTATATGTATATTGTTGTGTCGTATTAATACTATTTATGCATTGTGTGTTTTAGTTTTAATTGTTATGCCTTATTTTATTTTTTAATTTGTCAAAAAAGTGTTAAGTATATAACGCATTAAAGTACTTTTTATCCCACAATTAATTAGAAATTAGTCCTTGTAATTAATATCTAATGGACTCACCACATTTAACCTTGCAATTAATTGACATGTGAGATATTTTGATCCCCTTGCTAGTGAATACATACAATCCCAATAATTTATTACTATGATGGACCGTCCCACCATTTAGTGGGAAATTTACAGCATAAATTATATGCATGTGAACCTATGATTTCTTCGTAAAGTTAAATATTTTATGTATATATTTCTTAAGTCTATAGTATATATTATCTGATGATGACACTCACACGGTAGGAAGAAATTTAAGGTTAAATTCTTTGCCTTCAGGACTTGGAATAAATTCTCACTTTATTTTTTTTTTTTTTGCTTCTTTTTGTTAAGTGGTGAAATCATATTCTTATAATTTAATCTTTTATTCGCCTTTGATTGGAATGAAATGGTTCCAAAGGAGCCAGTTGGACTAAGTGATGATATAAACTATCCTAAAAATTTGAGATTGACGCGTAATAATAGTCGTTATCTCTAAATTCGAATTTATACGAAATCAAACCTCATAATATTACCTTTCCTTTATATAAAATGTAAATCAATTTTTTTAATTACTTTAATCTTATATATTTTGGTATAACCATTTGATATTTTGGTACCAATACATGTTCAGACTAATTTAGATTTGCATTCTGTAAAATCATTTAACATGAAAAATGTCACAATCTGAGTTTACATCTATTATGTCCGATACGATCGTTATGAGTAGGTCAATAGTGAAAGAATTTGGGCCTGAAAACTTTTCGAGTAGAGAATTTGTTTTTGTTTTTTTTTTTTGGCTAGGCCAGCCTCAAACGGAATTTGGGCTAGGTGAGGTTTGGGGCTACCCAGAAATGGGTGGGGTACAATTTTAAGGTTTGATTGATATATTCGTATAGCCAAGACATTAAAAAATCCATATGGCTTTACGAAATTAAATTTAAATAAGTAAAACTTTCGAAATTGATTTTGGTGTAAAAGATATATGACGAGAGAAGAGGTTTCCTTATAAAACATGAGTTTCTGGAGTTGTAAAATGTTAACCTATCTATAGCGATGCTGCTATTGTGCGGCGAAACAAGTTTTTTTTTTGGTAGAAACATCTCTAAAACCCCTATTTAGTGCACTTTTGTTCTTGGACTTGAGAGGGCAATTTTGTGAGGGTTCCACTCGTTTTCACAGAATTCTTGTAAAGGTAAGATTTTTGACTCTCCAATCTTGTGCATTGATTCTTAAGCCTTCCGAATCTAGATTATTACCCTTGGGGGGGGGGGGGGAGGTTTTCACATGAAAACATGGTGAAAAAAGGCCTAAGTTGGGGAAGACGATCATATGTTGATCCGAGGTTAGGATTTGTTGATAATCAGGGTAATTAAAAGGCCACTAGTTATTGATTGTTGCTTTTATTATTTTATGTAAGACCAAGAACAAGTCAATGAACTTCAAAAGGGGAAAGCTTGGGTTCTTTAGAGTTTACAAGAGGCTTGGTTTGAGATAGGTGATGGTTGTATGTTTCCAGTTTATATATGTATGCATAACTATTGCTTTGTAGTATCATTTGTGCAATGATTTGTAGGGAATACATAGGGAGGCATATGAAATAACATTGTGTTGATAACCTCATGTGCAATGAATATTGTGACTTGTGGTTTTCAAGTGGTATTGTTCATAATGTTTGTGATTATGCATAATTATTGATTGGCTCGGGTACCATAATGGTAAACTAACTATGAACAGCTTGGTACCACACCGGTAAACTAACTATGAACAGCTTGGTACCACACCGGTAAACTAACTATGAACAGCTTGGTACCACACCGGTAAACTAACTATGGATCACTGGGTACCACAGAAGAGTACTAACAATTTGGGTTTGGGTTATATGAGAGGACCAAGCATATGACTACAGTTCCATGAGAGGATTGAACACTTGCATTTGTGATCATTTTGAACATGATCCAATTATTGTTGTTTCATAACATGTGACTGAGAGTCTATGTGGTTTGATAATTATTGTTATATGCATTATTTTGTGTTACTGTTTCTGGTGAATTGTTTACATTCAATTCTTGGAGTGACCGTGTAATTCTACAGTACACTATGATTTGTATACTGATACTACACTTGTTCTTTTCTTATTGAGTACAAGGAATTTTCCAGCGGATGATACGAGGCCTCAGATAAGGGACTTTTGACTCAAAATTCAAGGGTGAACCCCCCCTTTCAGGATTCCATGTGTTCTTCTACATCTGCCTGTCCATCCTTTCGGCACAAACATTTATACTTTAGTTTTACACTTTATTTTCGGGTTGCATTCTCAATCTTAACTATCGAGAGTTTTGGTATGATGAGTTTTAATGCTTAGGGGTTACTTTCTGCATGAATTGTTTTGACTATTGATTGAATTTATGGTACCCTAAGTCGTTGAAAACTATTTTTCATTTGTTATTTGATGAACTTTTATTCATAAATGGCGTTTTAGGATTATTTGGGCGTAAGTTATTGATTCTCCCACCAGGTGGTTTAGTGTATATGTCACTCACGATGGTATGGGTCTTGACAATATTTTGGACATAACACGCTACTTGGTACCACAAGTGGCCCCAAGCTAACCCTTGACCTATATGAAGCATATCACACAAACTGAAAGGAAAAAAATGAAAATTAATACATTTATGAACAATGATATATTTTGAACATTTGAACAATGATATATTCTGAAAATTAATACATTAAATGAACTCATATAGCATAAAAAAATATCAAAAAGGTAATGTGACAAAACTATACATTATTTGAAACCTTTCCTCTCTACAACCATGTCGGGTTAAGGAGATGTGAAAGTGTATTTATATCTATAAGTCTATAATAAGGGTGCATTTTGAGGTGTGAAATGGGAGAGAAGGGACAACTAAATACAATTGTTTGACTGAATGTCGATGAAGCCTCTACTAATATTGATGAGCAATTGAGACAAATCCTCAAGCTACTCAAGTAAATGGTAAGAGATAATATAAACTATGAACTCTGAATAACTTCTCCCTCAAAGAATGAAGGCTGACCATATGCTGATTGGAAATGTTGTAGTTTCATAAAAAGTATGGTACTGTCCGACAAGGTTTCACTGAAACGAGCATAAAGTTTACTCTGAATACTGTTTGACATAAACTTGATAGTGTTGTAAAGAAGACGCATAGACCTTTCATCTGATAAGTTAATAGTCACCTACCTCTTCATAATCGAAGATATATAATTGCTTGAAGTTGAGCCAAGTAAAATCTGATATTGAAACTCAATCGATAAGGAAGTTTTCAACTCAACTTGATGCTAGAGGATTCTTATGACCTTAATTCATCTTCAAAGCACTTTTCACACTAAAGAATTCACCGTAATACCTATGCACAATTGAGAATCACCTAGTACGACCCTATACATATAAGAAGAATAGTTAAATCTTTGACTCGAACTCGAGATATCTGATTAGAGATATATGTATTACTTGTTTCTATTTTGAGACACCAAAAATGAGAGTTTCTAATGGCTTTTGTATAAAAACAGAAATACTAGAAAACTCAGAACCATTGAAACAAATATTTCTTCTTCACAATTTTCCACTATAGGATGATACATGTATACATTGAATTTTGTGTGATCGTTGTGAATCTAGTCACGTTAGACAGTGTTAAAAAAAATTGTATTTCCATTGAAACTTTTCACCGAAAAATTTTAAGTGACTATTCACACATATATTTTAATTATATCGGTAAGAAAAGAAAATACATGTAGTGCTATATATACTTATTAAGGTATATCTGTACTTGTTTTCATATACATATATACATAACATACAACTTCATCAAAATATATACATATAGTGTTTTTATTATTTATATGCTTATAGTATATGTATATATAACCGAACTCATACAATGTTTTTTAAAATCTAACTCATTAAATAATTGACACAACCCGTACAAATATTCCTATATTGGTTAGTTTCTACATTTTATGTCAACTTTCAGGTTTAGCAAAACTAATAAATATCATATTCATTTTTTAGAAGTATAAAGTTCACATTAATAACGTGGATCGTGATAACTACTCTTTTATTTTTTATTACAAGTCCTGAATTTGAGAATGATTGAATACAAAAATATCTTTGTCAAACAATTTTATTATATAATATGGAGGTTATTACCAAGATAATTTCCACTATATAAAACAATTTTATGAGACATTAACCATATCAAGAGTTGGCTATTTCTCAAATATATAACAAAGTCTAAGTCATGGCAAAAATTAATCTACTTTATTTGTTGCACTTCTCATGATATTTCCACTATTTTGGAGCCATGGACATGCAACAACTCCTCGCAAATTAGGGGCACGTCATAACGCAGTTACAACAACTCCTCACAAACTAAGGGCACAACAATTCGGGACTACATGCTTGAAAAATACAAATTGTGCAATTTCAGGAGGATCAAGTTCTCAAGGTGGACCAGGACACATGTATTCTACTATTTCAATCTCCTCAGCTCATGCAAATGCAGCAAATCCTCGCACACTAGGGTCACACCAATTTGTAGTTACAAGCTTGTCAAATACAAATGAAGCAATTTCTGATGGATCAGAAAAGCAGGATTCCCCCATATTAAGCTTGTTAGCTCACACAAATGCAATAACTATTCCTCTAGTAGACCCTACTATATTTACAAATGAAGTAAAAGCCCACAAGCATGGGGCACGTCATACCCCAATATTATTACAAGCTTACTAAATACAAACGGAGGGATAATATTGGTGAATCAGAGCTCCATTCTTCTCATATTTCAAGCTCATCAATTACACGTAGAGTATCTCCTCGATTTCCTCGCGTTCCAGATACAGGATACGTGTCATCCATTATCAACTACACAAATGAAAAAAACTACTTGAAGACTAGAAAATTCTCCCCCCCCCCCCTCCCCCAAACCTATCCACCCCCCCCACCCGCACACATTCCCACACAAATCACAAGCAAGTTTGTCAACCAGTACAATTTGAACTAACTTCTAATAATTAATGGCTATTTAGCCCACAATGTAACTTCTTACTACATTCTGTTGTATTAGTACTATCTAGTATCTATGCACTGTGTTTTGTTATCTCTACATTTCTACTCACCTTTTGTTTTAATCTCACTTTTATCTTTGGTCTGTTTCAAAAAGTATATAACATTGTATATTGTGTTATTAAACACTTCTGATCTTATAGTTATTGATAAGACATAATTTATAAATAGGCGTAATACATAAATATGATCTTTAACTTGATGTCAATTAACAACTATGACCTTTAACTTTGGTTATGCACAAGTAGACACTTAAACTTGTATAAAATTGAACAAATGAACACATTCGCCCTACATGGCAACTTTGTATCCTACATGGCATCCTACATGTATTATGCCATGTAGAACACTTGTGTCTACTTGTCAATTTTATGATAATTCAAGTGTCTACTTATGCACATTCAAAGTTGGAGGTCATAGTTGTTTGTTGACGCCAAGTGAAGAAGTCATGTTTATGTATGCCTTATAAATATGTCTTTTAACTTAGCCTTGGATCACATTTATGTCCTCTAATTTTGAATGTGTACAAGTAGACACTTAAACTTGTATACAGTTGAACAAATAAAGATATGTGTCATGTGTAACATCCTACATGACAATTTTTGTCATACTTGATGTCCTAATTATTCACACGGAACTCATGTGTGTGCTTGTTTGGTTTTATATAAATTTAAGAGTTTATTTATGCACACACAAAGTTATAGAGCATAAACGTAAAATAAGACCAAATTCAATGACACATTTATGTATTATGCACATTAATAAACTATAATTTTAGTCCTTGTAATATCTGATCGATCTATCGACTAATTAAGCACATCTACCTTCTAATTACTGGAAACGTGAAGTTTAATTTGATCCCTTTGCTCGTACATATATACAAAAAATTATATATATAGTTATTAACTAATTCACCATTTAATTACTCATATATTAATTCAAACCAATTTTATACCTCCATATATATGTCTAGTCTAGCACACATCAAAGATAAAATGAAAATAATCACTCATGTTTGGTCGTATCTTACGTAGACATTTAAATGTATCGATTGATAGGTGTAAAATATTGATTATTGGAAGAGTTAAAATAAGATGACATGTCAACATAAAGTTGCATGGAACTAAGTATATAATTACATAGTCTTGAAAACCTATAATTTCTTTCGAACTAAAATTATTTAGTGTGAATTCGAACATGAAAAGAAAAAAAATTCATATATATCTTACTAGTTGGTATTAAGACTTGGTCACATTGATATAATAATTTTTATTAGATCCAATATTTGCTAGCCTTCCTATAAACCGAGTAAAAAATTTACATATTAACAGAAAAAATTCGAGTATTATTATCGAACTTAAAAATACTAAATATATATTGGGATAAACCGTTCCAAACAGAGCGAATTGGATGGTAAAGAGTCATAGAGTCGATCCTAATTAACATTATTTTATTTTGTTAAAATATTAAAGAAGCATTTTAAAAAAATATTACATAGAACAATAAACATCCAATTGCTCACAAGAAAACAAAATAAATCTATCAAAATGTTCGAAAAACAATGAAAAAAATATTAACTCTTCATTTGCCGAAATGGGCATCTAATAATACATTATGTACATTTGAGATTATTATATGTATAATATTGAGATTATTACTAAGATTATTTCCCTATAAATATATTTTGTCATTTCTCAAATATATACAAGAAGCTTAATTTAACCCATGGCTAAAACCATCCTACTTTTTATAGTGATATTTACGCTTTTAAGCTCGCCGATCTATGCGAATGGAATAACTCATAACTTAGGGGTGCACTATACAACGCACTCAAAAAAAGCGACTCCAAGAAAAGTAGATTCACGCTTTGATTTAGTTACAAGCTTGACAAATACAAACAAAGCAACTTCTGGTGGATCGGGGTGCCAAGATTCTCTCTCTTCTAGATCTTTAGTTCATACAAAGGAAGTAACTCCTCGGACATTAAAGGCACGCTATAACGCAGTTATAAATTTGCGAAATACGAATCAAGTAACTTCTGATGGGTCAGGATGTCGATATTCACCCATTTCAAGCACTACAACTTACTCAACTTTAGATACTCCTCGCAAGCTAGGGACACCCCATAACATGATTACAAGCTTGCTAAATACAAATAAAGCAATTGCTCGCACACTAGGGGGACGAGGGAACCTAGTTTCAAGCTTGCATAATACAAATGAAGCAACTCATCGCAGACTACAGACTCGTGTGAGTGGCATACAATATGTGCCAACTAGGACAACTAAAACGACTTTTCACAATATCTAAGACTCCTTATTAAAATGTACAAAAGTACTTAATATGCTAAAGTGCTATGTTATGCACTACATGTTGTATTATAGTATTATCAAATAATGTACTTTTGTGCTCCTCTAATATCTAAAATTGAGTTACCTTCCCTTTGATTAAATTTTGGTTCAAAATTGAATTATCTCGAGATTTTTATTAGGATAATAATTATGAAATTATAATTAACATTATCTATATTCCGTCTTTTAGGCTTGTTTGGTTCAGAAATAAAATACATTTAATTCAAATATTATAAAGATATAACTCCATTCATCTATAATTCAAATATTATAAGAACATCTATAATTCACATGCGTTTAATTCAAATATTATTAGAATAACATCTATATATACAGTATATGTTGAATAAAAAGATATTTTTCCATTAATTAGTTAGTTGTATCTTGTTAGTTATATTGTTAGAGAGTTAGGTTAGAGTTAGTTAGAGTTTGATAATGAAATGTATAAATACAATATGTACAGATTGTTTGAACACAAGTTGAATACACTCAAACATTATATCTCTTCTCTTCTCTTCTCTTCTCTTCTCTTCTCTTCTCTCATCTTGAAGGTCCTCACATGGTGAAGATCAAGGATCTTAACATGGTATCATAGCTTGAGTAATCGATCTCACATTCCTTCGATCTTCTCTGTTTCTGGTTCACGTTTCATCTCATTTCTTTGCATCTCAACAATGGTGAATACTAGTTCACCTGCAGGTCTGGAAATTGGAGCTGGAGTTGTACCTACTTTGGTAACAATCGATCAACATCATCCTTTTTTTCTTCAGCCCAATGATACGCCAGGTAGTTCCCTAATTTCGATTAAACTAACAGGCCCTGAGAATTATGTATTATGGAGTAGTTCAATGCGAGAATTAGTCTGTTAGGTAAAAGCAAGTTAGGATAGAGTGGATGGTAGATATCCTAGGAGAAATTTTGATGTTTCTCTTCATGATTTTGGGAGAAATGTAATGTTATAGTCCTTTCATGGATTATAAATTCTGTATGTACTGAATTACTTAGTGGAATTGTATATGCTACAAGTGCATATAAGGTGTGGACTGATCTACAAGAACGATTTGACAAGGTTAATGGATCTCGAGTCTTCTTCCTTCATTCACAAATTTCTACTCTTACCCAAGGAATTTCTTCTGTTTCAACCTATTTCTCAAAACTAAGAGAACTATGGGCAGAATTTGATACATTGATGCCATGTCCTGGATGTAATTGCGCTGAGTCTAGGAAATATGTGGAACACTTCGAGTATCAATGCCTTCTTCAATTTCTTATGGGTTTAAATGATTCTTACTCACAGTCTATTAATCACATCATGATGATGCTTCCTACTCCATCGATTAATAAGGCATATGCCATGATCATTTTTGAGGAAAGTAGAAAATCTCTGGGTTCTTCTTCTTACAGCTCTGAAATTGCTGAAGGGACAGCTTTGTTTAGTGGTAAAAGCAACTCGAGTGTACGCACTAACTATCAGGGGAACAATTCCTCTTACAAGGGCAGAAGCAGAAGAAGTGATCTCTACTGTGATCATTGTCATCTCACAGGTCACACAAAAACAGTTTGTTACAAGTTAATTGGATATCCTCCAGATTATAAATTCAAGAAGAAAACAGGGTCATATATCAAAGACAATGACACTAGTAAGGGCAATCCTAATCCTAGTGATAGTAGAAATCAGTTTGGAGGTCAATCTGCCAATTTTCCAGGATCTTGTCACATGTCTAAAGGTTCTACTGATGCATTTGGTGCTATTCCTCAATTTACTAAGCAACAATACAAACAGATCTTAACCATGCTTGATTCAGAAAAATCTGAAGCTGATCATGTATCCTTGACAACAGGTATGATCCCTCGTACTACTATTACTTCAGATGATGTTAAGTGGATAGTAGATTCTGGTGCTTCTAGTCATATGGTTAGCTATGTTGAACTTTTGTCCCACACTACAACAGTAAATAAGAATGGTCTAGGAAAAGTTCATTTGCCTACTGGTAATGTAGTCAATGTAACTCACACAGGGTCATCCTGTCTCTTTCCTGGTCAAGAGATAACCAATGTCATGCATATTCCTGAGTTCAAATACAATTTATTGTCTGTTTCTCAACTGACAAAAGAGCTTCAGTGTGTTATATTATTCTATCCTGATTTTTGTATTCTTCAAGATCTCTCAAGTGGCAAGGTGAAGGGGATTGGTAAAGAAGAAAGTGGCTTGTATGTGTTCCAATCAGGTCATACGAAACCATTTACAGCAAATGTTGCTGCTGCAACTACTAATGCCTGTTCTTCATCACTTGGAGTGTCTTCTACAGATTCTGATAGCTATAGTATGGGTATGAATCTTTGGCACAAGAGGTTGGGTCACACCTCTTCTGTCACTATAAGCAAGTTGTTTGGTCCTACTTCTACACATTGGGACAAATGTATCAAGAGTTGTAATGTTTTTCCTTTAGCAAAACAAACTAGACTGTCTTTTCCATTAAGCACTACCACATCTGAGTGTTGTTTTCAATTAGTTCATGGTGATGTTTGGGGTCCTTATAGAATTCCTACTCATAATGGAAAAAAAATACTTTCTTACACTTGTTGATGACTATTCTCAATATACTTGGTTGTTCTACTACCTTCTAAAGCTGAAGTTGTTGTTGTGGTTAAGGAACATCTGCTTATGGTTCAGACTGTTTATTCTTCTTGTTGACACCCAATTTTGGACTAACATTTTTTAAAATTCGTAATTTTGGGCCACAATGCTAAGCCCGTCATTTGAGCCCATTTTGTATTTTTTATTTAACTTACTAACTATGTCAAAATAAGGGGGAGAATGAATTTTTAGAGAAAAATATAGAAAACCCTCTCCTCTCTTCCTCCCTTAGCCACCTCCCCTCTCCCTCTTTCCGCAAGCACCACTCCTCCTCTCCTTCTCTACCTTCCATTTCCTCTCCAACCCAAACCCCACCCGAAAATCGACCTCCAAACCACCACACCACCACAAACTACCGAAACCCCTACAAAATAACCCTTATTAATTCGTCAAAACGACCCCAAACCAGCAGCTGAAACCATCAGCTCAATAACCATTTTCCAGCGAGAGCTCCGACACCAATAACAAGCAGCCGCCGACGAGAAGCGAAACCAGCATCAACCTGTGCTTCCCCTCCATTTTTCTCCAACGTGAACAACTGCTCAAACAGAGCAACCACCTATCCCCTCACTTTTCCCTTTATGATTTTCTTTTTCTTGTTTTGTAGGCTGCCAGAGAGCTCGAAGCTCACATCATCAGACCCGCATCGTTGCAATGTCGATTCCGGCAACAATAACAGCAACTCCATGCGCCAACGAGCAGCAAGCTCCGGCGAGGCAGTGAGCCAATCAACAGTGGTGAAACTCTGATCTAGCAAAACCAGCATCCCACCGGAAAGTAGAAGCATCCACCAGCAATAACCACAGTTGCGAAAACAATGCAGCAGCAATAGCAAAATCGCAACAGCTTCGGCCAAAGAACTCCGGCGAAAGACAGGGTTTCGATCGTCTGAGAGACCACAACGGTAACTCAGATTTATTTTTCTTGTTTGAATCGTTATTTCGTGGTTATATTTTTGAAGAAGAAGATTGTTTTGTCATTAGTATAATTAGTGTTTGATTATTAATTTAATTTATTTGCTCTCATCCATTGATATTTAGTAATTAATTATTATTTTATATTATTTATTGTGTATTATTTTAAAAAAGTTAGCATTATTCATATGTTATTTGAGATACCGTTTAAATTTATTGTGCATTTGATCTAGTTATTACATTATGTTATGTGTTTGCTTTAACATTATTCTATTGTCATTTATGTTTAGTTATTTATGAATTTTGTTTGGAATTAATTATATTCTCCAGTGTCACGACCCAAAGCGAGCCGCGAGTGGCACCCACACTTATCCTACTATGTGAGCTAATCAACCAATCTAAACCCCAACATTTCAACCATAATAAACAGAATCTAATGCGGAAGACTCAAAACTCATTAATGAAAATCAATTAAATAACTTCTAAAAACTCAATACTTATTATTCCCAAAAACTGGAAGTCATCATCACGAGAACATCTATCCTCACATTACTAAATCTAAGAGTATCTAAGAAGCTAAAATAAGTAAAAAGCTAGTCCATGCCGGAATTTCAAGGCATCAAGACATAAAGAGGAAGATCCAGTCCAAGCTAAAAGCAATAGCTCACCCTGAAATCTGGCTTGATGAAGACTGGCTAGAGTTGCGGTTGAGTTGAAGACGATGGTACGTTTGCTGCACTCCACAATTAACAAAGAAAACAAATACAAGTAGGGGTCAGTACAAGGCACAAGTACTGAGTAGGTATCATCGGCCAACTCAAGATAGAAAGCAATATATATCAGATAATAACATAAAATCAACTAATATTCTTAACAGATGACAACAACAATTACCATAACCCTTGGTCACAACACCAAGCACATCAATGAGGACTCAAGCCTCCCCATCATACTCATTTGGGAATTAGTTCTTTAAAATTTAGTATATTATCATAATTCAAGATTCATTATCTTTATTCCTCTTGTGTCAGTACGTGACACTCCGCTCCACTACTACTATCCTGGTGTCGAAACGTGACACTCCAATCCATATACTATCCTGGTGTCAGAACGT
Organism: Solanum corneliomulleri; assembly: GCA_027704805.1. NCBI lineage: Eukaryota > Viridiplantae > Streptophyta > Magnoliopsida > Solanales > Solanaceae > Solanum > Solanum corneliomulleri. The sequence goes on along the minus strand of JAKWIY010003055.1, from coordinate 6,314,571 downwards.
GACACTTCGATCCATATACTATCCTGGTGCCGAAACGTGACACCTGATCCATATACTATCCTGGTGTCGGAACGTGACACTCCGATCCATATACTATCCTGGTGTCGGAATGTGACACTCCGATCCATATACTATCCTAGTGTCGGAACGTGACACTCCAATCCATATACTATCCTGGTGTCAGAACGTGACACTTCGATCCATATACTATCCTGGTGCCGGAACGTGACACCCGATCCTCTATTACTATCCTGGTGTCGGAACGTGACACCCGATCCTCTATTACTATCCTGGTGTCGGAACGTGACACCCGATCCTCTAATCTCATTACTTAGTTCATCAAGCCTTCTTTATACCAAGGCATCATCATTAACAAGTAAATTAGGATTTAAGATTCAATAGCCTCATCATGCTAATTCATCACAATTATATAATCACATCATGCAAGCACACAATTAAGCATATAGAAGATTTTACAATACTACCCAATACATATCATTCGCTATTTAGAGTTTACTATAAGATAGTATAAATCATAACCTACCTCCACCGAAGAATCGCGATCAAACAAGCTATCTTCCCAAAACCTTTGCTTTCCTTGCGTTCTTCTCTCGATCTCGATCGTTTCTCTCTTTTCTCTCTGTTCTTTCTGTTTTTCTTATTCAAACCCTTTTTCTTTTACCCTAATTGTCATATAATTAAGTATAAAAGATTATAAAAATAACCCACTAATTATTTCAAGTTTATCTCCTTTAACCCCCAAGTAATTGAATTATTAACATTAACTCACTAACTTTATAATTATAAGCATGAATAGTCCAAAACGCCCTTAAAAACTTTTAACAGAAATCCAACCCAGCCAGGGTTACGCAACCTGTGACGGTCCATCCTGCAGGTCCGTCACAAAGTTCAGAGAGTTAATTCTGTGGAAAGATTTGTGACGGTCCGTCGTGCCTGCGACAGTCCGTCCTGCCATTTCGTCACGAAGTTCAGAGAGTCGATCTTAGTACCCAAATTTCAGAATTCTAAGTGTTTTGGAACGAGACCCCCTCGACGGTCCTTCGTGCCCATGACGGTCCGTCGTGGGATCCGTCGACTCAGACAGTGATTTCCAAAAATAACTCTGCTGCTCAAAACGACTAAACAGGTCGTTACAATGAATACCAATTTACCCATCGTTCATCCTCGAACGATCACAAGAAGAAAAACAAGGGCGAAAACGAGTACCTGAATCTGTAAACAGGTGTGGGTATCTTTCTTGCATATCAGCCTCCTTCTCCCAAGTGGACTCTTCAACTGGTCGATTCTTCCATCGAACTTTGATGGATGTAATCTCCCTTGATCTCAACTTGCAAATTTCTCTATCTAGAATGGCAACAAGCTCCTCCTCATAAGACAAATTCTCATCAAGCAGAACCGAATCCCAACGAATGATGTAGTTTCCATCCCCATGGTATCTTTTCAACATACACATATGAAATACCGGATGCACTCCTGACAGTCCCGGAGGCAAGGCTAATTCATAATCCACCTCCCCTACTCGCTTAAGTACTTCGAATGGTCCAATATACCTTGGGCTTAGCTTACCCTTTTTACCAAATCGCATCACCCCTTTCATGGGTGAAACCTTTGGGGCTCTGGTGTTCATACTTTACTTGCTTACAATTTGGACATTTGGCTACAAAATCAACAATGTCACGCTTCATTCTACTCCACCAAAAGTGTTGCTTTAGGTCACGGTACATCTTGGTTGCACCAGGATGTATAGAATATCCGGAACTATGCGCCTCTATGAGGATAGTGTGGATCAAATCATCAACACGGGGCACACATACCCTTCCCTTAATTCTCAAAACACCTTCCTCATCAATTATTACCTCTTTATCCTCTCCTCGCAACACCATATCCCGGATTCGGCTTAGTTTCTCATCATCAAACTGTTTTCCCTTGATATTGTCAAGAAAAGAAGATCTTGCGTCCACACAGGCCAAAAATCCTCCCTTCTCATTTACTTCTAGCCTCATAAAGTCATTAGCCAGGGTCTGAACCTCTCTAGCCAATGGGAGTCTGGAAACCTGTAAGTGAGCTAGGCTTCCCATGCTCCCTGCTTTTCTACTTAAGGCGTCTGCCACAACATTAGCCTTTCCTGGGTGATACAAGATAGTAACATCATAGTCCTTCAGTAGTTCCATCTATCTCCTCTGTCTCAAATTCAAATCCCTCTGAGTAAAGACATACTGTAGGCTACGATGATCCGTATAGACTTCACACTTAACCCGATATAGATAGTGTCTCCATTGCTTTAATGCAAATACTACCGCAACCAACTCCAAATCATGGGTTGGATAATTACGTTCGTGCACCTTTAATTGTCTCAAAGCATAAGCAATTACATTCTTCTCTTGCATTAGCACTGCACCCAACCCAGAATAAGATGCATCGCAATAAACAATGAAATTCTTGCCTTCTACTGGCAAGGTAAGGATAGGTGCAAAAGTCAGCAAGGTCTTGAGTTTCTGAAAGCTTTCCTCACATTCATCTTACCCAATTCCTCACTGTTTCAATCTTAGAAGGATCCACCATCACTCCATCCTTAGAAACCATGTGCCCCAAGAAGGACACTGAATCTAGCCAAAACTCACACTTGGAGAATTTGGCATAAAGCCTTTTCTCCCTTAATACTTCCAACACAATTCTCAAATGCTCCTCATGTTCCTTCTTACTATTGGAGTATATCAGTATATCATCAATAAATACGATCACAAAGAGATCCAGATATGGCTTAAAAATCCCGTTCATCAAGCTCATGAAAGCAGCAGGGGCATTCGTAAGACCAAAAGACATTACTACAAATTCATAATGCCCATACCTAGTTCGAAAAGCAGTCTTTGGCACATTCGTTGCCCGTATTTTCAATTGATGATAACCGGATCTCAAGTCAATCTTAGAGAAGACACAAGCACCTTGTAACTGATCGAACAAGTCATCAATGTGAGGAATGGGATACTTGTTCTTAATAGTTACCTTGTTCAACTGCTGGTAGTCTATGCACATCCGAAAACTCCCATCCTTCTTCTTTACAAATAACACCGGAGCACCCCAAGGGATGCACTTGGTCTAATGAAACTTTTACTTAACAACTCTTGAAGTTGGGCCTTTAACTCCCTTAACTCTGCTGGAGCCATTCTATAAGGGGGTATGGAAATGGGGCGAGTATCCGGCTCCAGATCAATGCAAAAGTCAATATCCCTATCCGGTGGCATACCAGGAAGGTCTGCAGGGAACACATCCAGAAACTCACGGACTATCAAAACTGACTCAATTGAAGGTACTTGGGTAGTATCATCCCTGAGGTGTGCCAAGAACGCTAAACACCCTTTACTAACCATTCTCTTAGCACGAAGAAAGGAGATGATACGAACTGGAGTGGAAGTGTAGTCACCCTCCCACACTAATGGATCTGTCCCAGGCTTGGCCAATGATACAGTTTTAGCATTACAATCTAAGATTGCAAAATTTGGAGAAAGCCAAGTCATACCCAGAATTACATCGAAATCAACCATATCTAAAATAACCAAGTCTACATAAGTATTGCTCCCCACAAAAGTCACCAGACAAGACCTATATACCTTTTCAACTATCACAGACTCACCCACCGGAGTAGAAACATGAATAGGCATGTCAAGCAATTCACAATGTAAATTAAGACCAGTAGCAAATGAGGAAGATACATATGAAAATGTGGAGCCAGGATCAAATAATACAGAAGTCATGCAATCACAAACCAAAAGATTACCTGTGATAACAGCATCAGATGTCTCCGCTTCAGACTGCCCGGGGAAAGCGTAACAATGGGCCCTATCACCTGTCTGCCTGTTGCCCCTACCATGTGGTGTTGTAGTAGCTCCAGTTTGCCCGTCACCCCGGCCATTTTGGTGACCACCATTACCTCGGCCACCATGTCCTCCAGAATGACGACCTCTTCCATGACCACCTCTACCTCTGACTATTTGAGGTCTGTAACTCTGTTTTGGACAATACCTCTTAATGTGTCTAGTCTCCACACATCCATAACACTCTCTGGATTCAAGCATAGGTCTCTGTGAGAATGACTAATTCTAGAGATAACCTCCAAACTCAGAGAAGTGTTGACCGGTCTGCGGTGGACCCCCAACTACAGTTTGCGGTGAATACTGAATAGGTCGGGCTGGATAACCTCATGAACCCTGCCCTCTGGGGTAAGAATAATTAAACTCACCTCCCTTACGAAACCTTTTAGATGTCGATGCCATGGTGAAGTCATCTGGCTTCACTCTCTCCACATCTATCAAGAAGTCTACCACTTCTTGAAAGGATTTTGCTGTAGCCGCTACCTGTAAGGCTGAAATCCGCAAATCCGACCTCAATCCCTTCACAAAACGGCGAATCCGCTCTTGTGGACTGAAACAAAGCTCGGTGGCATACCTGGATAATGCACAAAACTTAGCCTCATATGCAGTAATCGACATCCTGCCTTGCTCTAGGCTCAAGAACTCATATCTCCTCCTATAGTTCTCCATAAATAAGCTAGAGAATGACGCCCAAGTCATAGGTGGTGCCTGTGCGGGTTGACACGCAACATGTGACCGCCACCACATTTTGGCATTTCCCTGAAACTGATAGGTTACAAACTCAACGCCAAATCGTTCCACTATGCCCATTTTATGTAGTAACTCATGACAATCAACCAGAAAATCGTAGGCATCCTCAGATTCAGCACCCTTGAAGACTGGAGGTTTCAATTTTAAGAACTTACTGAAAAGTTCATGCTGATCACTTGTCATTATGGGACCTGTGGTCAAACGAGGAAACGTGCCTATTTCCAATGAGGCATCCATGCGGGGAGCCTCAGCAGCGGCGTGTCGTACTTCCAGAACCTGAGGTGCTGGTGCAGAAAACACTGGAGGTGTCTGGCCTTGATCAGATAACCCGCTAAGATAAGCAAGAACCTGATTAATCATCTCTGGGGTAGGTTGGGGTGGTAATTCCTCATTCTGCACTTTCTCACTTTCCCCTTCCTCACCCTCTCTTACTACTTCCTCAGTCGGTGGAGGAGTCACCGCCCTAGTACTAGATGATCCAGGTGCTTGTCCTCTTCCTCTAGAGGGTGTCCTCCCGCGACCTCTACCACGGCCTCTTTCTACTAATCCTCCTTGAGCTACAGCCCTAGTGGCTGGCTCAGTTGCATCTTGTCTTGCCGGTGTTGGTGTTGGCGCCGCTGTTGCTCTAGTTCTAACCATCTGCGAAATAGAGTGAAGATGGTCAGATACCAATTTGTATCACCTAGATACAAATTGGATCCAAGTAATAGCACGAAAGAAAGAAAGAAAGAATGGAATTTTCCTAAAGTCTTATAGCCTCTCAAAGAAATGTAAAGGCGTCCCCCTACCGTTCCTTAAGACTCTACTAGACTCGTTCTTGTGTGATGAGACCAACTAACCTAATGCTCTGATACCAAGTTTGTCACGACCCAAAGCGAGCCGCGAGTGGCACCCACACTTATCCTACTATGTGAACGAACCAACCAATCTAAACCCCAACATTTCAACCATAATAAACAGAATATAATGCGGAAGACTCAAAACTCTTTAATGAAAATAGATTAAATAACTTCTAAAAACTCAATACTTATTATTCCCAAAAACTGGAAGTCATCACCACAAGAACATCTATCCTCACATTACTAAATCTAAGAGTATCTAAGAAGCTAAAATAAGTAAAAAGCTAGTCCATGCCGGAATTTCAAGGCATCAAGACATGAAGAGGAAGATCCAGTCCAAGCTAAAAGAAATAGCTCACCCTGAAATCTGGCTTGATGAAGACTGGCTAGAGTTGCGGTTGAGTTGAAGACGATGGCACATTTGCTGCACTCCACAATTAACAAAGAAAACAAATACAAGTAGGGGTCAGTACAAGGCACAAATACTGAGTAGGTATCATCGGCCAACTCAAGATAGAAAGCAATATATATCAGATAATAACATAAAATCAACTAATATTCTTAACAGGTGACAACAACAATTACCATAACCCTTGGTCACAACACCAAGCACATCAATGAGGACTCAAGCCTCCCCATCATACTCATTTGGGAATTAGTTCTTTAAAATTTAGTATATTATCATAATTCAAGATTCATTATCTTTATTCCTCTTGTGTCGGTACGTGATACTTCGCTCCACTACTACTATCCTGGTGTCGGAACGTGACACTCCGATCTATATACTATCCTGGTGACGGAACGTGACACCCGATTCACATACTATCCTGGTGTCGGAACGTGACACTCCGATCCATATACTATCTTCGTGTCGGAACGTGACACTCCGATCCATATACTATCCTGGTTTCGGAACGTGACACTCCGATCCATATACTATCCTGGTGTCGGAACGTGACACTCCGATCCATATACTATCCTGGTGACGGAACGTGACACCCGATCCTCTATTACTATCCTGGTGTCGGAACGTGACACCCGATCCTCTATTACTATCCTGGTGTCGGAACGTGACACCCGATCCTCTAATCTCATTACTTTAGTTCATCAAGCCTTCTTTTATACCAAGGCATCATCATTAACAAGTAAATTAGGATTTAAGATTCAATAGCCTCATCATGCTAATTCATCACAATTATATAATCACATCATGCAAGCACACAATTAAGCATATAGAAGATTTTACAATACTACCCAATACATATCATTCACTATTTAGAGTTTACTATAAGATAGTATAAATCATAACCTACCTCCACCGAAGAATTGCGATCAAACAAGCTATCTTCCCAAAACCTTTGCTTTCCTTGCGTTCTTCTCTCGATCTCGATCGTTTCTCTCTTTTCTCTCTGTTCTTTCTGTTTTTTCTTATTCAAACCCTTTTTCTTTTACCCTAATTGTCATATAATTAAGTATAAAAGATGATAAAAATAACCCACTAATTATTTCAAGGTTATCTCCTTTAACCCCCAAATAATTGAATTATTAACATTAACTCACTAACTTTATAATTATAAGCATGAATAGTCCAAAACGCCCCTTAAAAACTTTTAACAGAAATCCGACCCAGCCAGGGTTACGCAACATGTGACGGTCCGTCATGGCTGTGACGGTCCGTCCTGCAGGTCCGTCACAAAGTTCAGAGAGTTAATTCTGTGGAAAGATTTGTGACGGTCCGTCGTGCCTGCGACGGTCCGTCCTGTCATTCCGTCACGAAGTTCAGAGAGTCGATCTCAGTACCCAAATTTCAGAATTCTAAGTGTTTTGGAACGAGACCCCCTCGACGGTCCGTCGTGCCCATGACGGTCCGTCGTGGGATCCGTCGACTCAGACAGTGATTTCCAGAAATAACTCTGCTGCTCAAAACGACTAAACAGGTCGTTACATCCAGCATGTTAGTTTCTGTTATTATTATTATAAGTGTTTTGAATCATTGATTTGATATTTTACTAATCATATTTTCTTTTGTACTTAAATTAAATTATTCATAGTCATTAATGATAATTTTGATGTTATTATTTATTTTATTTTATTTTCATACAATACTAGATAGGAAGTTGCAGTACTTTGCTATTATTACTATTTGCTTTATTTAACAACTAGGGAATTTGGCCGCGCTTCGCGCGGTCTTTAAAATAAATATTAAAGGATTACTTTTTTCAATCAATTATATAACTCTCTTTATTTCCAAACGTAATATTATCACTTTATTTTTTTTACTTATATATTAATTATGAAGATCATTTTGAGATGACGATTGAAATGAAACTTAACAAATTTAACATCTTTAATCTATTAAATGAGGGATAGTACATTATTAATCAATATGTCAAATGTCAATATGTATTTTCTTAGTAATTTTTTTATTTGGACATGTAGTTAATATGTCACTTTCTACATTTTATTGGAATATCAATGAGTTTGAATCTTTATATTACAACATATACTCCGATGTACTTTTTTTTCTTGAGTAATACGAATTATATTATAAATAACTGAAAAATACTAATAAAATACATCTACACGTCTTATTATCCTTTCTCATATTGATATGATAAAACTCTGAATATTTCATTTTTCAACCGTTTTTGTTCCTTTTTCAAATATACAATTTAAATTTGTATGATTATTGCATGAATCACATCTATTGGTATTTTAGATTCTTTAGTTGCACCTATATCAAAGATAATTGTTATCATTTGTCAATTTTGTTTTTTAAGAATGTTATCCAAAATGTTACGCTATTATTAAGTTTCAATATATTCAACCTCGAATGAGAATATGTTTTTTTAAAAAATTATTAACTCGTTTACTATATTTTAATCTATATCTTTTATATGAAATATAAAGATAAAAGATTCATATAAACTACGTAAAAATATTTGATAGATAAAAAACATCTTCACATATTATGTGTATAAAATAATAAAATTCAAAAGTTAATTAAATTGAATACTCTGATAATATGTTTCGTTTCAAATATACTTCTTGCATTCTAAAATCAATGATTGAACCTCTTTCTATGTAAAATTAATACATGAACACCTTAAAATATATTACTTAGTATTAATCAAATATTTTTAATTTTATTTAAATATTAAAAATATTTTAAGGATCGTTTATAATTTTTATACTCAAATAGATTGAATTTCAAATTTTAGTTATTATTAAATTGTAATTAAATAATGTACAATAACGACGTTGTATAAATTATTTGTTATTGATTATAACTGTAATTTAAAATTACAAAATATATATAATATTAAATATATTATCAGAAGTGTTTGACTTTTAAAAAGAAATAAAAAGAGATAATTTCACAAAAAACATTCATGTATAATTATGAAAATAAATTTAAATATAATCATATGAAAATAATTTTTTTTGATTAAATTTTTGAGTTATAGTTGAAGATTGATATAAAAGAATGATGCAATACCTCACTTGGTCAAAATTATCACTTGTCTTTATTGTCAAATTTTTATTTTTTTTCTTATTATTTATTTTAATATTCACAAAAAGAATATAAAATATCTTATTTATCTTTCTCCTTATATTACTAGAATCTATTAAATATTATTCATCTCTCCTAATCATACTATTATAATTTATTATTTTTTCTACATTTTAGTTTTTAAAATAATAATCTTTTTTTCTCCTCTTTTCTTATCATCCTAATTAATTATTCTTTTTCCTAATTATTTTCTTTCTTTTGATTCATAAAATTTGAAGAAAAAATAGATTTAAATATTATTATTATTCAAAAAGTTCTTTTTCAATTTTTTTCTCTTGATCCGTAAAATATGTAAATAAATAAATAAAATTTCTCTTTGATGAAGACTCGTAATTATTATTTTTTCTCTTTTTCTTGACTCTTAAATATTTTTTTTAATTTATATTTTATGATTAACAACTCAGAAGAAGTTATAATAGTTATAATAGTATCTAATTTAGTTTTTTTTTTTAAATATAGTTATAGTACTCTTCTTATATTATGATTACAATAAATATATTTACCTTGTTTATCTCTCATCTTATCATTACTACAATTAATTGTTTTTTCATCATTTCTCATCATTGCTATAATTTAATATTTTTTCTTAAATTAGATTTTTTACCCTCTACATTTTTATAATTTTTAAAAATGAAAAATCTTATTTATCTCTCCTCCTTATTGACATAATTTATAATTATTGTTGAAGAAAATTTTCTTCTTTAAAGTTTTTTTATTGATTTATAAAATCAGTAAAAAAAATAAATTCAAATACCTTATTTGTCCTCTTCCTCACATTACTACAATTATTATTTTTTCTTAAACCTTTCTTTTACCTTCTATTTTTAAAAAAAGATTATAGAAATAATAATATTTTTTAATTTTCTTCCTTACTATCATGCTTAATTTTGTTACTATTCTCTTTTAATTTTCTTAAACGTTGTAGAATTTAAATTATAATTTTAATTCTAATGTAGAAATCTCATATTTTGTTTGTCAAAGTCCTAATTTACATTTTTTTTTATAATTTACTAAATTCATTTGTTTTATAAATTGGGAAACTATGATTATCTTAATGCTTTGAAGACACGTGATAACTTAAAAAGATATGATTATTTTTCTCATCTAAATGCATATGTTATAATAATAAACTTTTTTTCTGAATTTTTTTTTTGTAAGGACTCAACTTTATTTCTATGAGCATTCTGATAAAGTTTGTTAAGAAAGTTTTTCCAAATTTGTTATATGTATTTTGTTAAAGTATATAATGCCTCAAATTATTAGTTTCTTTAAATACTTTATTCTTTATGTAATGGGGTTGTATATCTCTCATCTCTCTCTATATATATAAATAAATAAATTGTTTATATCTCTTCTGTATAACCATAAATAATTATTCTTATTCACAAAAAGCTCTTTTTTCTTAATTGTTTTCTTTTTTTTTAATTTGTAAATTTGAAGAAAAACGAAAATGTTAAATCTGTTAATATTTACAGACTCTCTTTTAAAAAAACATAAATAAATAAGTTCTCTTGATAAAAAATAAGATATCTTTTGATTTTTAAATACTTTTTTCCTTTATATTTTATGATGAAAAACTCAAAAGAAGTTATCCATTTTCTTGATTTTTAAATATTTTTCTTATTTATATTTTATGTTAAAAACTCAATAGAAATTATACAATAGTATCTAATTTAATATATGACATAATTAAAGTATTACCTTATTTATCTCTCTTTCTTACTTTTACTATAGTTTATTGCTTTTATCTCTCCTCATCATAACTGTAATTTACTAATATTTTTTCTTAAATTAGTCTTTTTATCTTCTATTTTATAAATTTAAAGGGAAAATCTTATTTATCTCTACTCCTTAATATCACAATTTACTATTATTATTGAAATTTGTTTTCTTCTTTACAATTTTTCTTTTGATCCATAAAATCAGTGAAATAAAATTCAAATATAATGTTTGTCTCTCTCCCTAGTCCCCACGTCACTACAATTTGTCACTTTTTCTTAAATTCCTCTCTAATGTATTATACTTTTAAAAAAATTATAAAAAGTAAATTCAATGAATTTATAATATATATATATATATATAGATATATATATAGATATATATATTCTTTGAAAGCTCAATATATATATTTATAAATTTTTTCTATTTAAAATGTTATAATAAAGAAGAAAGAGAGAGAAGTAGTTAACGAAAAACTAAAAAAAAACTAACGGTTTGTTTTCCTTTCTTGTGTTTATTTTTATTTTAGTTACTTTCTTCCTTTCATTTTTTATTTAATATAATATATATATTCTATTTAAAATGTTATATAATAAAGAAGAAAGAGAGAGAAGTAGTTACGGAAAAATAATTAAAAATAACATTTTTTTTGGGTAACGTTTTTACATTTGTTTTCCTTTCTTGTGTTTATGTTTATTGTATGTAGTTACTTAAAAAAAAATCTTTCCTTTTTTTTTCTTTACCTCCCTTTTACTGTTTACTCAGTTAGCTACTATATATCTTCTTCCTTTTATCTTGCAAGTTGCAATGTCATGCCTCATCTCTTTATTTTTTTTCTAGTTATATCACACTAAATTTATTCTATACTATTAGAAAAAATTTACTAATATCTTCTTTTTTTTAATATTACTATTTCTTACTTCATCTTTTTATTCACTTTTTATTTGTGAAAAAAAGAGAGAATAAAATTAGAAAACTATACTTCAGACATTATTTTTACGATTTACAAACTGAATATTAGAGGACATTTAGACGTTTCTCGATCTTTGGTATATTGAATTTCTATATAAAATTTCATTGTACAATTTTGATAGATCCGTTGATATAATTTCCGTTGGCATAAAATGATTTAACTTGCACAAGTATATTCTAATGAATTCATTTATATAACAAATCAAATTTTTGATTTACCTGAAGCAGTAAATCTTCTTGTGGAATGATTCTTCAATTTTGTTAATTTACCTTCATAGCCTCTTGTCTAACTTCATTTGTACAAACAAATAAATTTTTTATTTATTTGAGGTGATAAAACTTTTCAAAAATTCAATTACCTGAAGTAGTATATCTTCTATTGCAATAATTCTTCCATTTCATCACTTACTTTTCGATTATGTGCTCTCATGCATAACTTCATTTGTATAGACAAATCAAAATTCTTGATTTACATGAAGTAGTAATTTATTTTTTTTACAATGAAATTGGAATTTTATTTGTTACTTTCAGATTATGTGCTCTCCTATTTTATACTTTTTATTTGGTTGTAATAAGTTTTTGACAACCGTTACAATTCTTCATATTCCATTAGAACAATAAAAATATCATTTATGTAAAAACTTTTCATTGTCCTCTTTAATTGTAAGTTAATAGATGCATTAGATGTATTTAGTACATTATTATTTAAAAAAATGTTCAAAATTGAGAGGAAAAATAAATTGAAATGGAGGTCATATAGCCATGCCACATCAGCTTTTCTATATTCAGATTTATATATTATATATATTGATTGTTGATCTTATTTTATCAAGAAGACTCTCCATTGATTGGTTGCATAGTGTCCTCTTTTTGAAAATTTGTTTATTTGACAATAGCTGAGTTGTTATTATTTAAATTTTATTATCGTGCTATTGTGTTGTTATTATTTGGGTGCATCTTAGTATATTGTCTTTTAGTTGTTGAAATTGGCCAATGAGAAAACTCTCCGCCGGTTTTGGAGGCCTCCCCATTTTAAAAGACGGAATTTTAATTCAAGATTATATATTCTAAAACTGTTAAATGTGGCCGATGAAAAATCTATCCGTCGGGTTTAGAGGCCTTTCCATTTTGAAAGACGGAAATTTAATTAAAGTTAATATTTTTATTGTTAAATTTAGCTAATGAAAAGAAAAAAAAACTCTTCGTCGGTTTTAGAGGCCTTTCCATTTTGAAAGACGGAATTTTATTTTAAGTTTACATATTTTAGTTGTTGAAATTGGCCGATGATAAAAACTCTCCGTCGGTTTTGGAGGCCTTTCCATTTTGAAAGGCGGAATTTTATTTTAAGTTTACATATTTTAGTTGTTGAAATTGGCCGATGATAAAAACTCTCCGTCGGTTTTGGAGGCCTTTCCATTTTGAAAGACGGAATTTTATTTTAAGTTTACATATTTTAGTTGTTGAAATTGGCCGATGAAGAAATTACCCTTGATTTCCAAGGCCTCCCATGTTAATAAGACGGATTTTTATTTTTAGTTATTATTTGAGTTATTTATTTTTATTTATATTATTTTAGCACTAACTCTTTTACTAAGTGTCTTTACAGGTACCCGGAGGTGCTTCTCCTTGAAATCATTCGAAAAGCTCGAATTATACTTTTATTTCATTATTTTGTGAATATTGACGTTAGGCAAATTTTAGGCCGATGATTAATATTTTATTGTGTATATTGCATGTTTATTATATTTGTATATTATTTTATATTCTTCCTCAATTTGAAAAAAAATTAATTCAGTCGGGAACCACATTTGTGGATTCCGAAGGGTGCCAAACTCCTTCCCTTCGGAATAACTTGAACCCCTTACCTAGAATCAATTTGGTTTCGTAGATTAATAATTGGTTTCCTAGTTTTCCTAAAATTAGGTGGCGACTCTTTTTTAAAACTCGTTTATTTTTAAAACTTTGTCAAAATTGAAACAATTAATCATTTCCAAGTTTTCGCAACGTTTCACCCTATTTCGAAAGAGTAGGGATGTAAACAGAATGGCGACTCCGCTGGGGATTTTTAGAGGTTTCAACCAATATGAATTTATTTATTTTTCCAAATTGAGGAAATTTTTGCTTTATTATTATGTTATACCTTGTATTTTTATATTTCGCTGATTATTTGTATATTGTATTTATTCATTATTTATCTTGTTGTGTGTATATTATCATTGCATTCATGGCATAATATTTTCTGTCAAACGATATTTATTTCATTTCCACTAAAGGACGATTATGCGGGTTCGCAATCGCTCATTAACCAAAGATTTTCTCGGGGCACCCTGACGAGTGTAGTTGGTTACTTGATTGTCAACGATCGTTAACTGTCCCAGCCCAAGAAGTCTGCTTGGGTTACCTTTTACACTATAAATACAACCCACTCTTAGTAAACTAGCGTAGAGCCGAACAAAATCCCAAAATAGCGCATTTGAACTAAGATGACTCAATACCAAGGCGTGTTGGGCCCATTAGAAGACCACCTTGAGTCCAAAATGGCCCACGGCCTAAATTGACGTTCATACTTATGTGTTTAAATTTGAAGGATATATACGTTGTTTGAGAAAATCATTGTCTCATAGGGTAAGGATTAGATTATAGTTGCTTAGGTTAAAGAAAGAGTTTCACCAGCTACTAGCATATTCGAAGATCTTGGCACCCGGAGATGACAAAAAATCAAGAAAGCAGAATGATCTTTTGTGGAGGCATAGTTTAGGGTCGTACCCTTGTGTGGGACTGATTATTTTGTATACATTTTCCTTATTATGTATCCCCATTAAGTTTTATTTATAAAATTTGTGTAAATTTTAGTTTTTGGAGTAATGAAATATTTCAAATGACGTATGCATCCTTCAAATCGATAGGCCTACCCTAGGCATAAAAGGGTCACATATTTGTATAGGACCGCCAATAATTGTTTGTATGCTATGTGATATGTTTCAGTTTGTCTTTAATTAAAAAAAGGTTTATGTGTTTGATTCATTTTTTGTGTAATATTTTGTATTATCCATTATATACAGGCTAACACTTTTACATTTTGAGTGTTCTTCTCACAGCGAAATTGATTTATGTTCGAATTTTACGCGACGATTTTTGTCGACAATTCAGAATTATTACTTGTCCAAGTTGCAACAGACAAGAGGATAAGCGAAATTAGAGTCCTTGCATTTCTCAATTATATCAAGTCAAAAGGATAAATCAGGGGAGTATTTGACTATGAGGTGACACCTACTTATTTTATTATTATTTTGCATGCTGGTCTTCCTCTCACATATTTCTCATATTTTTGTAGGGATACCGTTCCCGACATCAGTCAGGGATGGTCATAACAATGTCTGGATCTCGTGAAAATTGAGAGGAGACAAAGGTCCAAGAAAACATCCAAAAAATAATATAACAGATCATTACTGTAGAAATTAGTATGTTTAATTCAACAGACAGTATAAATATTGACGATTAAGAGGTTATAAAACATATTGGTGCGGAAAAAATAAAAATAAAAAATAATTCATGACTACGAATTTCAGTGGCGTTAGACCTAGAAATTTCTTTGAGTTGTCTAAATCTTTAAATTATTATATGCCATATCTGGTCGAACTACGCGAACCTGATTCTCATTGCGGTGAGATACGTAGGCAACCCTTCTTGGATTCGGTATTATATTTTCAAAAAAATTATAAAAATCATTTTTGCATATTTTTCCAGTCATATCTGGCCGAACTACGCGTACCTCATTCTCATTTCGGTGAGATACGTAGGCAACCCTTCTTGGGTTCGGTATTATCTTTTTAAAAAAAAGAGAGTAAAAAGTAAAAAAAAAAAAGTTTGTGCATATGTTCCAAGTCATATCTGCACGAACTACGCGTACATGATTCTCATTTTAATGAGATACGTAGGCAGCCTTTCTCGGGTTCGGTAATCATTTTTTTAAAAAAATAAAATGTTTGTACATACTGTTAGAGTCATGTCTTCAACTCGGTCGGGACCTATATGGTTAAGAGCATGTAAATATATTCGATATGATGAAAAAGACTGACTTTGCGGTAAACTATAGATTCTCGTGGTACCTCTTATCTGTACTTTTGTGATACTTGAAAATTCTCTTGTATTCGATCAAGATAAGAATAAAACTAACCTTATGTTTCATGTGCATTGTGTGGTGAGACTTTGATCAAAGTTCAATTGTGTTACACTGGTGATCTAGAACTTGACCTGAATGTTTTTTGAGGCGAAATCATGAGTAATGTTTGGTTTGAGAAAGGATTGTAGGCCTTTTTTGATTCGATTGTGCCTTTCAAACCTACCAAATTACATTAACCCCTAGTTTTTCCATTTTGAGCCTGAAACCTTTATTTGGACAACCACATCTTAACCACTACCCTTTTGAGTGCTTACAAGCACTATCCTATCTTGACCCAACCTTCTTGAGTGCACCAAGAATGTGCAAATGATAAGAGGAAATCCATGTTTGAAATTTTCAAAAGCAAAGATATTGAGTCTCCCAAAATAAAGGAAGCAAAGACCTCTTGAGAAAAGAGAAAAAAGAAGAAAGAAAAGTGGAAGAAATGAAGAAAGGTAAAAAATATCCTTACAGGGTCAATGAAAGGTGGAAAGGAAAATACTCCAACAAAAAAGAGAAAAGTATTATAATAAGGGAGTGAATAAAAGAGAAGCTCCAACAAATAAGGACTTAAAAAAAAAAGCTCAAAAAAAAGGGAAGGGAAAAGCGTTAAAAATGAGAATTCAAAAGAAGTTGAAAGGTGGAGAACAATGAAGAGGATATGACGTCAAAGACGTACCAATTATTAAGAGCACAAATTTTGTGTAACACTCAAGGAGGAATTAAGTCACTTTTCTCTCAAATAAATACCCTACCCATCCCTAAGCCTACGTTACAAGCCAATGACAAGCCCTACATGATCTCATTCCAAATGTTCTCACATTAGTGGAGATTTACATAAGGGTCAAGCATATGGTATTACAGTTGTGTGCATTGAACATTCTTGTGAGTGTGAGTGCACTTTGAAAAAATTTCCTATAATCAAATGTTTCAAATATGTGTGAAATAGGACTAGCCTTTGTCGTGAGGGCACTTAAAACATGAGGATTGATACAATTCAAACCTTTGTTTGAAACAAGATGAACAGATCTTGTTGATCCTTAAGTATATTTGAGGTACCACTTGAAGCTGTAGTGATTACCTTAATTCAATCTTAAAAAAAAAAAGATTTACCTACAATCTTAACTGTTGGTACCAATCGTGGTGAAGATTTGACTATCTCATCGCATTTTTATTTTTGAAAAAAAAAAGATTTAAAAAAATGGTCTTTTGAGTCGTTCATTATAAAAGGTGTTGTTAAGTTAATCTTATATATGTGAGACGCCTATTTTACTTCATTGAATTGTCCATCCCAAAAATGTGATATGTTTTGTCTTTAGGCTTTGAATATAGCAAAGGATACCATTTGCATATTCCATCATGTTCATATTGTGCATTTTCTACTGATAATCTTTCAGATTCTTTGCAGCACTCATCATCCACAAGGGGAACTACGTTTGACCTGATTCCTGCTCCAACGGGATACGTAGGCGCCACAACGGCTCGATCATATTCCAGTAAGATTTCCATTTCTCTTCATAATGGAAACTGGATAGAATTTTTGAGAGAATCTCAAAAGTTCATTTGAAGTTGAACTTCTTTACCAATTTAAAACAGAAGACCCAAATTCTACGAAGTTAGCCTTGGGGAGATCTCAAAAATTGCGGTAATCTAGTTTTCAACTGGGACAAAATTTTTGAGATGATCTCAAAAATTCCACAAATGTCATTTGTTACTTATTGAAGTAGACTGGGAATTTTTTTGAAGAGGCGCCTCAAAATTCCAGAATGAACAACCTCAGAGTTAACAGAGCAAGTTATAAGAGTTCTTCTATATTGTAGACCGGGACAAATTTTTTAGAAGGGTCCTCAAAAATTCCATCAGATGTGTCATATAAAGAACGGGAGAACGTGCAAGCCAACTGCAAGAAGGAGCATGGAGACAAAACCAACACAAATCAGTCTTTCAAACTAAGATTTTTTCTTTGGATGCAGGAACATTATCGATCCATCCACCTCGTTACAGTTGGAACATTATCGAGACATCCACCTCGTTACAGTGGAACATTATCGAGCCATCCACCTCGTTACAGTTGGAACATTATCGAGACATCCACCTCGTTACAGTTGGAACATTATCGAGCCATCCACCTCGTTACAGTTGGAACATTATCGAGACATCCACCTCGTTACAGTTGGAACATTATCGAGCCATCCACCTTGTTACAGTTGGAACATTATTGAGTCATCCACCTCATTACAATTGGAACATTATCAAGCCATCCACCTCGTTACAGTGGAACATTATCGAGCCATCCACCTCGTTATAGTTGGAACATTATCGAGCCATCCAAGCCTCGTTAAAAATCATGCATCACGAAAAATCATGCATCGAGATTTAATATTCATGCATTGAGAGTTAATATTCATGCATCGAGAGTCAATTCATGCATCGAGAGTTAATATTCAAGCGTTGCGAGTTAATATTCATGCATTGCGAGTTAATATTCATGCATCGCGAGAAGATTTCATACCTCGCAGAAAATTCATGCATCGCGAGAAGATTTCATACATTGCAGAAATGTATGCATCGCAAGAAGATTTCATACCTTGCGGAATTCATGCATCACTAGTTAATATTCATGCATCGCGAGTTAATTCATGCATTGCGAGTTAATATTCATCATTGCGAGTCAATATTCCTGCATCGCGAGAAGATTTCATTCCTCGCAGAAAATTCATGCATCGCGAGAAGATTTCATACCTCGCAGAAATGTATGCATCGCAAGAAGATTTCATACCTTGCGGAATTCATGCATCGAGATTTAATATTCATGCATTGCGAGTTAATATTCATGCATTGCGAGTCAATATTTCTGCATCGCGAGAAGATTTCATACCTCGCAGAAAATTCATGCATCGCGAGAAGATCTCATACCTTGTAGAAAATTCATGCATCGCGAGAAGATCTCATACCTCGCAGAAAATTCATGCATCGTGAGAAGATTTCATACCGCGCAAAAAATTCATGCATCGCGAGAAGATTTCATACCTCGCAGAAAATTCATGCATCACGAGAAGATTTCATACCTCGCAAAAAATTCATGCATCGCGAGAAGATTTCATACCTCTCAGAAAATTTCATGCATCGCGAGAAGATTCCATACCTCGCAGAAAATTCATGCATCACTAGTTAATTCATGCATCGAGAGTTAATATTCATGCATCGAGAGTTAATTCATGCATCAAGAGTTAATATTCAAGCATCGAGAGTCAATTCATGCATCACTAGTTAATATTCATACATCGAGAGTCAATTCATGCATCGAGACTCAATTCATGCATCGCGAGTTAATTCATGCATCACTAGTTAATATTCATGCATTGCAAGTTAATATTCATGCATCGCGGATTAATATCCATGTATCGCAAGTTAATTTTTTTATGCATCGTGAGAAGATTCACTTTCTCGCAAAAGCTTACATAATACCTTGCGGAATTCATGCATCGCGAGAAGATTTCATCCCCCGCAAAATTTTATGTATCGCGAGAAGATTCAATTCCTCGCAAAAGTTTACATATCGCAAGCAGATTTCATACCTTGTGGAATTTATGCATCGCGAGAAGATTCCATCCCTTGCAAAATTTTATGCATTGCGAGAAGATGTCATTCCTCGGAAAATTTTATACATCACGAGAAGATTTCATTCCTCGCAAAATTTGCGCATCGCGGGAAGATATTCATGCCCTGTAAGCAATCATGCACTGCCAGAAAAGAAATCGTGCATCTCAAAGGAAATATTTATCCCTCACCGTCAACTGACGTTAAAGGCCGAGGAGAGAAATTGAGTGCTGACACGGTGAAAGACAATATCTCCCATTTAAATTGCATTTTTTAAGGTAACGAGTTTTATCTCAGTCTTTGTCAAGAGCATTCAAAAGGATGCATTTATTCAAAAAAAAAAAGATTTAAAAAAAAACCAAAAAAAAAAAAAACAGGTTCAAACTACTTCAACAAGGACGCAACGCATCATAGATCTTTTGGAGACAGGTCTGGAATTGACTTCCACCACATGCAACCGCACTTCTCTACAAAGGTCATGTGTTCAGTCAAAATTGGGTTTGTCAATTTTCGTTGTCCACGATTTCTTTCATCAATCATACACAACGAAAGGGACAGATGTTCACACCCAATTTTGGACTAACATTTTTTAAAATTCGTAATTTTGGGCCACAATGCTAAGCCCGTCATTTGAGCCCATTTTGTGTTTTTTATTTAACTTACTAACTAGGTCAAAATAAGGGGCAGAATGAATTTTCAGATAAAAATATAGAAAACCTTCTCCTCTCTTCCTCTCTTAGCCGCTTCCCCTCTCCTTCTTTCCGCAAGCACCTCTCCTCCTCCCCTTCTCTATCTCCCATTTCCTCTCCAACCCAAAACCCACCCGAAAATCGACCTCCAAACCACTACACCACCACAAACTGTCGAAACCCCTACAAAACAACCCTTATTAATTCGTCAAAACGACCCCAAACCAGCAGCTGAAACCATCAGCTCAATACCCATTTTCCAGCGAGAGCTCCGACACCAATAACAAGCAGCCGCCGACGAGAAGCGAAACCAGCATCAGACTGTGCTTCCCCTCCATTTTTCTCCGACGTGAACAACTGCTCAAACAGAGCAACCACCTATCCCCTCACTTTTCCCTTTATGATTTTCTTTTTCTTGTTTTGTAGGCTGCCAGAGAGCTCGAAGCTCACATCATCAGACCCGCATCGTTGCAATGTCGATTCCGGCAACAATAACAGCAACTCCATGCGCCAACGAGCAGCAAGCTCCGGCGAGGCAGTGAGCCAATCAACAGTGGTAAAACTCTGATCTAGAAAAACCAGCATCCCACCGGAAAGTAGAAGCATCCACCAGCAATAACCACAGTTGCGAAAACAACGCAGCAGCAACAGCAAAATCGCAGCAGCTTCGGCCAAAGAACTCCGGCAAAAGAACGGGTTTCGATCGTCTGAGATACCACAACGGTAACTCAGATTTATTTTTCTTGTTTGAATTGTTATTTCGTGGTTATATTTTTGAAAATGAAGATTGTTTTGTCATTAGTATAATCACTGTGATTTGTTTTAATTTAAGTCATGTATTTATGCAAATATTTTTGTGTTCTTGGTCTATTTTTGTGATAAATTGGGTGATTAGTGTTTGATTATTAATTTAATTTATTTGCTCTCATCCATTGATATTTAGTAATTAATTATTATTTTATATTATTTATTGTGTATTATTCTAAAAAAGTTAGCATTATTCATCTGTTATTTGAGATACCGTTTAAATTTATTGTGCATTTGATCTAGTTATTACATTATGTTATGTGTTTGCTTTAACATTATTCTATTGTCATTTATGTTTAGTTATTTATGATTTTTGTTTGGAATCAATATATATATAAATGAGGATCTTCAATCAGCCTATGGCATGCCTCAATGATGAGAAAAATATATATTTTTATTTTAAAAAAAAGAGCTTTTTAGATTATTTCTTTTTACACAATAATATTATGTGTATATATATGTATATTGCTATTAATAAATTAGTTAATGAGCATTACACCTCCTAACTCCTAACCTTTCATATTCATAACCTTCAAAATATTTAATATAAAAATTATAACTCCTAAATATTACACCTATAAAAACCTACTTTGAGATATTCCATGATGGTCATTTTATTTTTATTTTCCTTATTCTTCATTTTTTATACCTTTGATTTGTTAATTTATTTTTTTGTCTTCTTTGATCTGATTTTTGCAGGAAAGGGATGTATAATGAAAAATGTTATATATTTTGCATATTTTGATTTTGTGAGGTAAAATGATTTAATATGTCTAATTATCATTATCACTTTGTTCTGTTGTAATTACATATATATTTGATATTATTAGGTTGAGTTGTTGATGATACAAATCATGATTCTTTTATATAAAAATAATTTGTTCATTTTTTTTTCCTTCTCTTTGTAGTTTTTTGAGATATTTTTTCTTAATCTTGTAGTTTCTACCGACACTGATTGTCTTTATTCACTTTGTAAGTTTGAAGAATCATATATTTTAAATATTTTTGCTTGATTAGTTAATTAATTTTATGTATGTTTGTTGGTATTATTGTATGGATTGTTTATAGTTCTCCGGTTAAACCACTGATGTAACAAGAGTTGATTGGTTCCTTATCAGATTAATTAGTTAATTGAAAAAATGCCAATATATCTTATTTCTGATTTCGTCTAACAATATCATCCTCCTCACTAGCTATAAAAATGTTATACAAATATATAATAAATATAAGTAATAAAAAAAGTAATATATCATATCTCAATATAAAGTAAATAAAATACTAAATATTAAATTCAAATATTATATAGCTAAGAATCAAATAAATTGATTCTTGTTATAGTTTCGTATCTCACAATCACATAACAATGATATGGTAAAAATACATAATTTTAACGTTGCATTATTTTTTATATTATTCATATATAATTATTATTTATAGGCCAAAAATTTCACAATTTTGAAATTTTAATCAACAAAAAGTTAAATATTTCTTCAATGGGTGATGCTTCTGCTTCTGAATCTTTAGCACTACAATCTCCAGCAGTACCCGTTACTAAAAAATCTTTCAGGACTACTAAGCCTCCTATTTGGATGCATGACTATGTCTCCACAAGCAAAGGAAGTGCAAATTGTTGTTATCCAGTATCTGATGTGGTCAGTTATGATCACTTATCACCTGTGCTTAGAGCTGCTTTAGAATCATATTCTGTCATCAAAGAACCCACTTCTTATGCTGAGGCTATTAAAGATCCCAATTGGGTTGCTGCTATGCAATCTGAAATTCAAGCATTACAAGATAATCACACTTGGTGTTTAGTTGAACTACCAACTGGAAAGAAACCTATTGGGTGTAAATGGGTGTTCAAAGTTAAATACACATCTTCTGGAGCTGTGGAAAGGTACAAGGTTCGACTTGTAGCAAAGGGTTATAGCCAACAAGAGGGGTTAGATTACACTGAGACCTTCTCTCTAGTTGCTAAGATGGTTACTGTCAGGTCAGCTGTGGCTGTGGCAACAGCTAAACATTGGTCTATTTTTCAGATGTATGTTCATAATGCTTTTCTTCAGGGGGATTTAGTGGAGGAAGTGTATTTGGAGGTTCCTTCTGGTTTTGCCAGCCAGGAGGAGAAGCATGTTGTCTGCAAATTACATAAGTCTCTTTATGGACTCAAACAAGCACCTAGGCAATGGAACAAGAAACTCACAGATGCATTGATACAACTTGGCTTCTCACAAAGTCATTTTGACTATTCTTTATTCACCAAGACAGATCAAGGAGAGCTGGTAGTTGTTTTGGTTTATGTGGATGATTTGCTGGTAACAGGAAGCAATATAAATCTGATTCTACAAACAAGGAATGACTTAAAGCTAAAGTTCAAAATGAAAGATCTTGGAGAATTGAAGTTTTTTCTAGGAAATGAATTTGTGAGATCACAAAAGGGAATAGTGATGAGCCAAAGGAAGTATGCATTAGAACTAATTAGTGAGTTGGGATTGAGTGGCACTAAACCAGTTAACACACCTTTGGAAACAAATCTGAAACTTACATCAGTTGACTATGATGATTTTATAACTAAGGAAGCAGGTTCTACAAATGAAGATACATTACTTGTTGATCCTACTCAATATCAACGGCTAGTAGGAAAGTTATTATATCTTACTATGAATAGAATTGACATTGCATATGTAGTACAAGTGCTAAGTCAATTCATGCACAGTCCCAAACAATCTCACATGAATGCTGCCTTAAGAGTAGTGAAATATATAAAAAAAAAATGCTCCAGGTCTTGGTCTTCTAATGCCCTCAGACAGCTCTGGAAAATTTGTGGCATATTGTGATTCTGACTGAGGTGGTTGCTTACAGACTAGAAGGTCTGTCACATGATACTTAGTGAAGTTTGGCAATGCTATAGTGTCTTGGAAGTCAAAGAAACAAGAAACAGTAGCTAGAAGCTCTGCTGAAGCAGAGTTTAGAAGTATGGCTTCTGTTGTGGCTGAAGTAACTTGGTTGATTGGTTTGTATAAAGAGCTGGGAATCAGTGTTGAGGTTCCAATATGTCTCTATTGTGATAGCAAAGCTGCTATTCAGATCGCAACAAATCCCATTTTTCATGAAAGAACTAAGCACATTGACATTGATTGTCATTTTGTGAGAGACAAGATTATACAAGGTATTATCAAAACTCATTATGTTTCTACTAAGGAACAACAGACTGATCTATTAACAGAAAGTCTTGGCAGGCAACAACATGAACACTTAATGACCAAATTGTGCTTGAATGATGTATTCAAATCATCAGTTTGAGGGAGGATGTTGAATAAAAAGATATTTTTCCATTAATTAGTTAGTTGTATCTTGTTAGTTATATTGTTAGAGAGTTAGGTTAGAGTTAGTTAGAGTTTGATAATGAAATGTATAAATACAATATGTACAGATTGTTTGAACACAAGTTGAATACACTCAAACATTATATCTCTTCTCTTCTCTTCTCTTCTCTCATCTTGAAGGTCCTCACATGGTGAAGATCAAGGATCTTAACAGTATATAAATGTGAGTAAATTAAACTAAACGCATTATATTAACTTAGAGTTATTACATATATTGGTGATAATATATTATTATATATGTTATGCGGAATTCGAGATAATACGACAAAATATAAATGCGAAAAACAAGACAACAGATTTACGTGGTTCACCAATAAATTGGCTACGTCCACGGGGAAGAGGGGGAGCAGTTTTATTATGGAGAGGCAAAAACAGAATTACAGAATAGGGTTTGCCATAGCGTCTATATATAGTGCTAAGCTACGCCCTAACAGGCTTGGGCCCAAAATACAGAATTGACAGATAATTAAGGGTCCAATACAACAACATTGTATACCGTCAGGCCGAGGGCGACTCCCCTCCCCCCCCGGACCCCCAAGACAGGGGGCGCGTCGCCCCCCTGGACCCCCAGGACAGGGGGCGCGTCGCCCCCCTGGACCCCCCGACTCGCTGACCGGGCAGCGAGACCCCCGTCCTTTCTGTTGTAACGGGTCCGATTCAAGGCATTCAACAATATAATATGGAGGTTATTACCAAGATTATTTCCACTATATAAAACAATTTTACGAGACATTAACCCAAAATTAGGCTATTTCTAAAATATACAAGAAAGTTGTAAGTCATGGCTAAAATTATTCTACTTTATGTTGTTGCACTTCTTATGATATTTCCACTCTTTTTGAGCCATGCATGGAAATGCAACAACTCCTCGCAAATTAGGGATACGTTATAACGCAGATACAAGCTTGTCAAATATAGGTGATGAAACTTTTGATGGATTAGGATATGCTCGTAAATTAGGGACACGACAAAATGCAATTACATGCTTGTCAAATACAAATGAAGCGACTTAAGGTGAATTAGAAGACAAAGATTCTCCCATTCCAAGCTTGTTAGCTAACGAGGCACGTACAATAACTCCTCACAAACTAATAATGGAAGCGACAATCTAGGATTATATGCCTGAAAAATACAAATTGTGCAATTTCATGAGGATGAAATTCTCAAGGTGGATCAGGGCAAGTGAATTCTACCATTTCGAGCTCCTCAGCTCATGCAAATGCAACGAATCCTCGCACAATAGGGTCACGTCAAAATGCAGTTACAAGTTTGTCAAATACAAATAAAACAACTTTTGATGGATCAGATTATCGAAATTCCTCTAGTGGACCCTATTATATTCCCAATGGAAGCAAAAAAGCCCATAAGCATGGGGCAGTCAGACTCCAATTATTATTACAAGCTTACCAAATACAAACGAAGGGGTTAATAGTGGAGAATCAAAGCTCAATTCTTCTCCCATTTCAAGCTTGTCAATTGCACATAGAGTATCTCCTCACTTTTCTCGCGATCCAAATACAGGATACGTTTCATCAATTATCAACTAATACAAATGAAACAACTACTTGAAGACTAGAAAATCTCCCCCCCCCCCCCCCCACACACACACACAAAAACACCCACCCCACCCCAACACACATCACAAGCAAATTTGTCAACTAGTACAATTTGAAGTAACTTCTCATAATTAATGGCTAATTTAGCCCACAACGTAACTTCTTAGTACATTGTGTTGTATTAGTACTATCTAGTATCCATGCATTGTGTTTTTTGTTATCTCTACATTATTCTACTTACTTTGTTTTAATTTATTTTTCTCACTTTCATCTTTAGTTTGTTTCAAAAAATATATAACTTTTTTGTATTTTGTTAATAAGCACTTCTGATCTCATAGTTATTGATAAGACATAATTTATAAATATGTCTTTTAACTTAGCCTCAGATCATATTTATGTCCTCCAATTTCGGGTGTACATAAGTAGACACTTAAAGTTGTATAAAGTTGAACAAATAAACATATGTGTCCTGCGTAACATCCCACATGACAAGTTGTGTCATACATGGTGTTCTACGTATATTATTTCACACGCAACTCATGTATGTGTGTACTTGTTCTGTTTTATACAAGTTTAAGTTTTTATTTATGCACACTCAAAGTTGTTGGGCAAAAACATTAAATGATACCAAGTTTAATGACACATTTATGTATGACATAATACATAAATGTGTTTTTTAACCATGACCTCATTTTACGTTTATGTCCTCCAACTTTGGATATTCACAAGTGGAAACTTAAATTTATATAAAGTAAAACAGGTACACACACGAGTCCTACATGACACAAATACACGTAGGACAAAAAATGACATGTAGGATGCTATGTAGGACATATGTGTCTATTTGTTCAACTTTATACAAGTTTAAGTGTCTACTTGTGCGCATTCAAAGTTAAAGGACATAAATATGATTTGAATCCAAGTTAAAGGGCATATTTATGTAGTATGCATTTATGTATTATACATATTGATGAACTATAATTTTAGTCCTTGTAATATATGATGAATAGATCAACTTAGCACATCGACCTTCTAATTACTAGAAACGTGAAGTTTAATTTGATCCCTTTGCTCGTACATAAATATGAAAAATTCTATATATAGTTATTAACTGTTTCACCATTTAATGACTCATATATTAATTCAAACCAATTTTTTACCTCTATATATATGTCTAGTCTAGCATACATATAAATAGAACACATCAAAGATAAAATGAAAGAAATCACTCAAGTTTGGCCATATCTTACGTAGGTGTAAAATCTTGATTATTGAAAGAGTTAAAATAGGATGAGATGTCAACATAAAATTGCATGGAACTAAGTATACAATTACATCGTCTTGAAAACCTACGATCTCTTCTTAACTAAATTATCTAACGTGAAATCGAACATTAGAAAAGAGAAAGACACACACACATATATATAATATTAAAACTTGGCCACGTGGATATAAAAATTTTCATTAGGTCTAATATTTGCTAGACTCCTTTAAATCGAATTAAAGATTTACATATTAATAGAAAATATCAAAAGAATACTAGATATACATTAGAATGAAACGGCTCCAAACAGAGTGAATTGAATAGTGAAGAGTCATAAAGTCGATTTCAATTATTACCCTTTTTTTTTTGTTAAAGTATAAAAAAAAAATTACATAGAACAATCAACATCCAATTGCTCAAAAGAAAACAAAATAAATCTATCAAAATGTTCGAAAGAACAATGAAAATAAATATTAACTCTTAATTTGCCGAAATGGGCATCTAATAATACATTATTGTACATTGGAGATTACTATATGTATAATATTAAGATTATTACAAAGATTATTTCCCTATAAATATATATAGTCATTTCTCAAATACACAACAAGCTTAATTTAACCTACGGCTAAAATCATCCTACTTTTTATAGTGATATTTACGCTTTTAAGCTCGACGATTGATGCGAATAGAATAACTCGTAAATTAGGGGTGCACTATAGTGCAGTTACATGCTTGCCAAAGTCAAATGAAGCAATTTATGATGGATCAGACACAAGTATTTTTCCATTTCGAGCTCATCAACGTACTCAAAAGAAGCGACTCCACGAAAAGTAGATTCGCGCTTTGGTTCAGTTACAAGCTTGACAAATACAAATAAAGCAACTTCTGGTGGATCGGGATGCCAAGATTCTTTCTCTTCTAGATCTTTAGTTCACTCTAAGGAAGTAACTCCTCGAACATTAAAGGCACGCTATAACGCAGTTACTAATTTGCGAAATACGAATTAAGCAACTTCTGATGGGTCAGGATGTCGATATTCACCCATTTCAAGCACTACAACTCACTCAACTTTAGCTACTCCTCGCAAGCTAGGGACACACCATAACATGATTACAAGCTTGTTAAATGCAAATGAAGCAGTTGCTCGCACACTAGGGGGACGAGGGAACCTAGTTTCAACATTGCATAATACAAATGAAGCAACTCATCGCAGACTACAGACTCGTGTGAGTGGCTTACAATATGTGCCAACTAGGACAACTAAAATGACTTTTCACAATATCTAGAGACTCCTTATTAATATGTACAAAAGTACTTAATATGCTAAAGTGTTATGTTATGCACTATGGGCCGTATAGTTACGGTATAAGAAGGAATGTTATTCATGTATAAAACATTGCATTAGTTTTACTATGTTTGGTAAAAGTTTTTTATTAGGTTGAAAAGTCAACATGACTTATACAATGTTTGGTTGCATTTTTATTGTCCTACATAATCAATACCAATATAGCTTATGAGGGAATCTATGTATAAAGTTATTTAGGATAGAAGGTGGAATAAGTTACGTGGGTATTAGTTATACATGTATTAAAGTGATAAATTACATATTTACTCTGTTAATTTATTTTACTGTTTTTAATTGAAAACTTTATTGTTTTTTCTATATATAGGTTTGTTTTTTTAATATATATTTAGATCATTTTTTTATTTTATTTTATTTTATTTTATTGAAAACTATATTGTTTCCTATCAACATGTGTTGTTTTTATTTCTTATTATATATAGATTATTTTTATTTCTTTTTTAATATTAGAAATTGATTGTATATTTTTCAGCAGTATATATGCTAATCAAATATTCACATTATATATTAGTCAATATATTTCAGATTTTATTAGCATGTATTATTATTTTGTAAATAATATATTATAATATTTTACTACAAGTTTAATATTCAATAGTTAATAACTCATGTATTGTAATCTCTACGTAACTAAATAATATCTACATAACTAATATCTACATAATTAATATCCACATAGCTAATACCCGCATAACTAAACTCAACATAACTAAACTTGCATAACTAAATCCTGCATAACTAATGCATACATAACTAAATCCTGCATAACTAAACTCTGCATAATTAATACATGCATAACTAAACTTTGCATAATTAATACCTACATAATTAAACTATGCATAGCTAATACCTGCATAACTCTAACCAGTAACCAAACAACTCCTATATTATCAAATAATGTACTTTTGTGCTCCTCTAATATCTAAAATTGAATAAATTTCCCTTTCATTAATATTTGGTTCAAAATTGAATCATCTTGGGATTTTTATTAGGATAATAATTATGAAGTTATAATTAAAATTATCTATATTCCATCTTTTAGGCTTATTGGATTCAAAGATAAAAATACATTTTATTCTAATATTATAACTATATAACTCGATTCATTTATATTTCAAAAAATCCATCTTTTAGAAGGAAAAAAAAATCTCATTTTTTCCTCTAACTCCTAATGGAGTCAATATGAGGATATTTTCTAATCATACTAAAAAAAAAATAGAGGGGTTAATCTAGATATACCTTTCCCAACACAAGGAGTCATTAATGTAAGAGCTTTGCAAATACCAAAACAAATATGAGATGATATTGCGTAAAGGTATAAATAAAATAAAATGAGTTTCAAATATTTTAATTTTTTTGAGTTTTATATCGATTTGAATTATTATCGACTATTGATCAAAATGTATTTGAAACTTCAGCTATTAATTACGTTTTTTTCCTACCTAATACATTCACTATTTAAATTTTGATAATAGGTACAAAACTCACTCACATGATAGTTTAATGTAAAGGCTCGAAAAATCAAAATGTTTTAGGTGATTTTTGATCCACACTAACTTAACTAGTGTAATCCCATGATCGAGTTTGAGTCCCAAAAAATAGAAAAAATTAAAGAAGTGGATGCCAGCCACGACGTCTTTTGAGTACTTGTGTGAAAACTGAAAATACAGTATAAACAAGAAGGGCAGATATTGCAGAATTAAACTTTTTAAAAGAAAAAATGTCTTCAAATTTGGAAATGGAAGTGAGGTCTTCAGCTACAGTTCCTTCTCTGCAAGTTCCAACCTTTCATCATACCCCTTATTATTGGTACATTCTCTCTCTCTCTCTCTGCTTTTTTGGGGGTGGAGGGGTATGTGTGTGTATAGATTCTTGAATGATAGACATAGCTGATGATGATTACTATTTGTTTATGAAATTTGATGCATAATTGAGGATACCCGTTTCATTTGAAGACCTAATTAAGTTAGAACTGGTACTGTTTGTGTGTGTGTTTTTTGCCTTTTTTAGGGGTGGGGCGTGTAAAAATGCATTCTTGAAATACAGACACAGCTGGTGATTACTGTTGTTTGGGGTGTGGTTGTGAAAATTCCATCTCCTGCACAAGACAAACTGAGCCCTACATCTCACTCTGTGTTTTCTTGAGTGAGGTTGGGGTACCCCTGGGTGGGGTGGGGGGAGGTGGGGGTGTATAAAAATGCATTCTTGAAATACAGACATTGCTGGTGATTGGGCGGTGGGGGTGGGGCCGTGGGGGTGTGTAAAAATGCGTTCTTGAAATACAGACACAACTGGTAATTATTGTTGTTTGGGAAGGAGGTGGGTGGTGCTGTTTAAAAATGCGTTCTTGAAATACAGACATAGCTGGTGATTACTGATGTGTAACACCAGTACATTTGGAATTGATAGTCAGTCCTATTTCCGGTAGGGGCAGTTGTCAATTGGATCAGATTTTGACCATTATTTTCATGTCTGTAATAGTGCGAAAAGTAGAGCCAGCTCCAAGTTGTTCCGTGGAGTTTCTCTACCCCTTGACTGAGGATTAGTGAGTTCTATTTCTCGATGTGGCAGGGAAGGGATATTTGTTTTGGGTGGGGATGTGTAAATGCATTCTTGAAATACAGACGTAGCTGGTGACTACTGTTATTTGGAGAGAGGTGTGGGGGAGGAGGTGGGACATAGTTGGTGATTACTGTTTGATTATGAAATCTGATGTACAAATGCTGATACCCTTTTCGTTTAAAGACATAATTTAAGCGAATTCTACAGCTGACCAGTTTTAGATCCACAATCACTACAACATACTGTATGAAATCCCACAAGTGGGGTCTAGGAAGTGTACCAGTCCTTAATCCTACCTCGTGTAGGTAGAGATGTTGCTTTTGAAAGACCCTCTGCTCAAGTGTAGCAATTCAAATTATTTATGGAAAGAAAAAAAAACTATAGGGAAGAAAACATGGCAACTAAAAAGGAAAGGAGTGTGGAGCATACAAGAAAAGAACAGTAACAACAATAGGATAGTGCGATAAGCAAAACACGATAAACACTCGTTGATGATAGATATCAAAAGCAAGCAACTACAAGCTTACAATTAATACTACAATAGACACCGCCAAGCCTAAACCTTTCAAAAAGCAAGACAATGCTCCACAACATACTCTTTTGCTATGTAGTATGAAAATATACATGAAATTTGGTGCAGGAAAGATTGTACGGGCGCCATTTTGTACAAAAAATGTTTTTGGAGTTCATAGTTGAGCCAAAAAAATTTTGGTAAATGTCAATTAATTAGAGGATTTAGCCTTAGTTTGCTTCAGTATGGTGTTACTTTTGTAGGCTGAACTGATTTAGCTGATGGCTTTTGTTCGGGGAAAGGGAGAGCTTTATTAAGTGATTTCATGGTTTTTACAAATATCTGGTAATTTTGAACTTAACTTATCTAATGAGAATTCAAGATATGAATTTGGAACTTGTTAATTGTTTATTTGGTAAAAGCAATACTGAATGAGTAAAATAAAAAGAACTTGGCAATCTATGATTCATAGTGTTTTTTTCCTTATTGATCTTTTTAAATTCCATATTCGATGTTGCGATCCTATCTATAATAAAAAGAATCGGTTCAATATATTTCATGTGTACCCATAGGTAATATATTGGATTTGTATCAAATTTCGGATCAATCTATGTTGAGTGATTGCCTTCATTATGTAGTTGCTACCAAGTACCACTATTTTGGTTTTGGATCTTCAAATCCTTCGCGTAGGAGATCCAAACCCATTTTTTAATCCTTTGAGAAAAATATTCATTCTCTTCCTAAAAGTAGGAGGTAGAACCAATAAAGATTTCTTTTTCTTTTTATCCTTGACCGCACTCAAGAATTGTTTTTATCCAATCCGCAGGAAATGATAGAAAAGGCAAATGCTGTATAATACACCGGATCCGGCTCGGTTATTAATAGAGTGAATAGATATTGAAAACTTTCTTCTGATTCAAAATCATAGTGTAACGTGTATCCTCCCCTGTAACAAAAAATTGATTTTTGTTCAAGAATGAAATCTTATTGGAACTATCCATATCTAGTTCATCCTTTGGAACCATATCACATCCCGGAAATGATGAAATAGGATGGTTGAGACGGTATTTTGTAAATATGTAGTTATCTTGAATATATTAACCATTTCTTTATTTTGGGATCACCTGGAAGGGACAAAAGAAAGATCTTGTTGTTTCTTTAACTTGGAGTATCTCTATGAGCATATTCCTGCAGAAATTCTTCGCCTGTCCTAAAGATAAATGTTCATAAAGAAAAGGGAACTTTTGAAATCCTTAGAATCTATTTATGTAGAATTATTCAACTTAAGTACTTCCCTTTTCAAATTTGACATGTCTGTTTTTAATTTCCATTCACATTAAGCTTGCTTACTGAATATATAGAGGGTTCATATAATTGACTCGGATTGATCTTGATTTGAGGCATAGTTGATTGATTGAGAAAAATTACTTGCACTAACAATAAGTATTCTTCTGTTTGCTTTCTGTATTTACTTTCTATTACAGTGAGGAAAACATCTACCTGCTATGCAAAAAGCTATGTGATGACGGACTGGCAGATCCTGATGGTTCTGATTTGTTTGTTATTTTCATTTCCAATGAGAAGAAGCAGGCAACTACTCTTTGCTCTTCCTTTGGTTACTTGTTACTGTCTTAAGAAGTTCATTCACTGCATTGATACTTCATCTCAAAGAAAATGATAGTTGTATAAGATCTGTTCCTCTACTAGTAATGGTAATGTATTGCGTTAAACTAACAAATGGTTAGATGGATAACAAAATAATGTGAACTGCAAGCCTTTGTTTGCAAACGGGATGTACTAACGTTTAGAACTTAATCTTTCAAATTTTGTTTACCATTTGATAATTTTTTGTAATGCATTAATCAGTTCAGTTTTATCTCCGTCCCCAATACAGCAAAGTAAAAGGATGAAGGGAAGTTCATGTTTGAATGGATCTGAAAATGGTCCAGGACACTTAAATAAGTTAAAGATAAATTGGACGTGAACAGTCTTCAAAACTAAATCGATTCAATACTATGAGTCCGTTTCTAGTGTAAAATGGCTTTCTAACTTAGTTGTTTGAATAAGGAGAGCGACAGAATGGCTGACAGTTAAGTTGTACCTAGCATAATGTTTTTGGGGACGTTAATTAATAATTATATGCTTTCAGATTCCTCTGTGGCATCAGAAGGCTAGCCAGCGAGCAGAGGGAGTTATTCTGTGGGACTATCATGTCATCTGTGTACAGGTTAGATTAACCTACTTTTGTCTAGTATAAACTGAAAATGGTTAACTGTATGGTTTTTATTTTTCTCTACTAAAGCTATTGGGATTTCATGTCCTTGAGAAAATCTGTTTGGATGCTTGCAGAAAAAGAGAAATGAGAACTCTTCGTCACTAGTGTGGGATTTAGATTCTAGTCTTCCGTTTCCATCATCTCTTGGCACTTATGTCGCTGACAGCATTCGTCCATCAATTCAGATATTTTCAGAATTCAAAAGGTAATAACTGTTCTAGCCCCAAAAAGAAACATGATTTCTTGAATTTTTTGCTCTTAAACGATGAAGAACTGTTATTTCATTTTCTTTTATAGGAGCTAGATATTTCATATTTGCTCAAATTATAAGATTCTTGATATAGTGATACAAAAGTAGTTCTATTGCTCTTCTGTGTATTGTTTTTCTCCATTCCTTCCTGAAGTCAACCCAACCTTAAAATGTTTCTAACTTTTCGTAAAATTTATGCTCTACCTAGTGAATCTCATTTTTTGTTTATCTTTAAAATTGATTTCACAAGTCCACCCTATAAGGGTGGTCTCATTAAAGAAATGCTCTTTCACTGACCTTTTTCTGAAGAAACCAGAGTATGTTTTTCTTCTGGTGCTAAGCAATGTTGCCAACCTTGTGCTTGGAATAATAAGCTTACTGCAACCACATGAAAAACCAACTTTGGCCATTTCAGGTTTTTTCGAGTTGTGCATGCCCCTATATTCCTCCGACACTTCGCATCAGATAGAAGACATATGAAGGATTCTGCTGGAAACTGGACTGCTGACCCGCCATCATATGAAGCTATTGTTGCTGAAGGTAAATGCAGGAAATAAAAGTTTGCAAGATTATGTTTTTGTCATTTGTTGGTACATTTGGGAGATAAAGATAACTTTGTTCCTTCGATTAATATTTTTATCCCGTAACTACTCTAATTTGATTATTCTTTTGTTATTTTTGCCAAAGTTCATCAATTTCATGATAAATATCTCAATAAGGAATGACATTTTTGTTTGATAGTCAATTAGTTTGCTCTATATAACCTTTTGATTTGTACACTTAAACAAATTTGGAGGTGGATATTGTGCATCAAGTGTTGAAATACGTCGTTGTATGCCATACCAAACTGACTAGAAGTTCGAATCTCCCCTGCTGGTTTTATTTCCAATTATCTGATCTCATTTTATGTAGTGTCACTTTTCATAGTTAACTTATGGAATAGAACATATAGGAACCAGTAGAACTAAGCCTTTTGAGTATTTTTTCATTCGTTAAAATTGAATCGAGGAGCACATTTGCATTACCTAATGATATCTGATAGGTATTTTGTATGATTTTGGGTCATTTGGTACAATCAGTGAGAAAATATGAAACCCTCTCGCTTGCTCTAGTTACGATTTTTGTTTTCATTCTGCCTTTTGCTTGAACAGATGGAGCTGTACACAACCTGAATGAGTACATTACAGTCTCTCCCGATGATGTAGTGAAGAATGTGGAAGCTGATACCGTCAATGTTGTTCTCTCCGAGAAACTTGGTGTAGTAATTGGTGAAGATGATTTGTTGGGATTTTTCTCTTTGATTTCCTGATGAGAGTTGAGAAAAAACTTGCTAGCTTGAAAGATGAAATGATGATCTTGGATTTTTACATGTAAAAAGAAAAAGAAAGTGTCTTGTGAGAGTTTTTGCAAATGGAATGGAAAATATTCTTGTGTTGACAAGTTCTTTTTTTTTTGGTGAGTAATTTTATTTTATAGAACTTGTATAGACATTTTTATGCCCGACCCCGTGCATAGCAGGAGCTTAGTGCATCGGCTTTTTTTTTTTTTTACACATTTTCTTTTGTTGGTGAACATGGTTGAAGGAGGAAAATTATTTAGTAGAGTGATCTCTTCAAAATTATACTTTCATGTGAGCAGTTTCATAGCTACATTCTTCCTTCTTTTTTTATAAACATAAGTGGTCGGGTTAGTTTTCGTGTATCTCGACTATACCGTTGATTATTGATATCTCCAGATACTATAAGTAATATATAACTCTGTACATGAAAGCTTAGATACGTGATACAAAAATATCATTTAAAGACTTTTTGGTGGTACTTGGTTGAATTCTGATCTTAAATGTTTTTATATGTACACGATGGAGGGCGGGCCAAAGAACGCTAGTCAAAGAAAAGACTTGCGGATTTTTAGGTTGACAAATTGTTGAAAAAGAGGCATACATGACGCTTTAGGCGAATAGCATATTGAAATGAAGCAGAAAAGTGAAAGAGCTTTATAAAACGTAACTAAAGTAAAAAAATGAATACTTGGGCATGAACAATGACATGTTTACACAATACAACACATAGAAAACACTACTCATACTCTTTAGTCTTATTTCATGTGGATTATTTATTTTTAATATGTTTTGGAAAAAATATATATTTCTTTCATTTGAAAAGTCCTTTTTAACTTTGAACTTTCAGTGTTCGACTTAAATGACATGCTCTGATAGTCATCATATAAATATAAAATAATTATTTGATTTTCTTTGTTGCTTTCTCTTTGAAGTGGGAAAGGACTATATATTTGTCTAGTTTTGATGAGTCTGACAATATGTATTTTAAACCATAAGTTTTAAAGATATTTTTTGTCATATGGAGACACGTTTTATTACCTTATTAAATTATATGTGCATTCAAGTACCATCATATCAAAATAAACAAGTGCTATTATTTCCGCTACATCAAAAATTATTATTAGTAGTAATTATTTTTTAATTGTCATTAAATATATAATTTTAGCAGCCATTAACATTCTTTGTGACATTGATTCTAATGACACTTAACTAATTCCGTTAAAGACTTTAACATCATTTATTAATGTATGTATTGGCAATTTAAGCCCATTTTTCACTAACCTGCCCAAATAGGTTATCAAATATGGGTTGAAAGAGTGATTTTAATTATGTGTAATATTTGGAATTATACCTATATTTTACCCATTAAATTATGGATATATTATGGGTAAGCTACGGGTCAAATATGAGTATTGTAAGTTTTCTCCAAATTTACAATAACATTATGTTACCAAGTTTTTAAAAGTGATTTTTCAAAACTTTCATCTATGGGTCTTTATTAATATTTCAACTCTCGACCTCCACCCCACGCTTCCCAAAAAAAATTAAAATTTATTTTTAAAAAAATATTTTGAACTTCAAACTTCTTTTTTTTCACCCGTGTCCTCGACGCCCCCCCACCCAAAAAAAAATTAGTTTATTTTTAAAAAATGCTTTCAACTTCAAAATTTTATTTTTTTTCATGTCTACCATCGTCCCCCTATCACCCCCACCCCACCCCCACCCAAAAAAGAATTAAGTTTGTTTTAAAAAAATATTTTCAACTTCAAATCTTTATTTTTTCACCCTACCCTAGACCCACCTCACCCCAGCCATAGTCCCCCCACCCCTACCCCCAACCAAACCCCACCCTTCAAAAATATTAAGTATGTTTAAAAAATATTTTTAACTTCAAATTTTTTTCACCCTACCCTGAACCCCCCCCCCCCGCTAGCCCCCTATCATCCCCCTCCCCCAACCCTGAATTTTTTTAAAATTTTTTTATAATAAAATAAAACTAAATAAAGCATTTTCAGCAGATTTCATCTAAAAAAAAGACTAAAATATTTTCTCCATATTAAAATTCTTAAATAAATAACTATTTATTCATGAAATGTGGATAAAATATGGGTAAACTAATATTTTATCCAATCCATTTTTTTCCATATCAAATATGGGCGGGTTGAATAATTATCCATTTTATGTTTACCCATTTTCAACCCGCCCACATTTGACCCTATCTGCCTATTTGCCACCACTAAGAGCCTGTTTGGCTCAGCTTAAAAGCTGGTCAAACTGACTTAAAAGCTGGTTTTTGACTTATTTGACTGTTTGGCAATACTCAAAACAGCTTATTTTAAGTTAAAAAAACTTATTTTAAGCCAAAAGTTAAAAGCTGGGGTAGGGGTGCTTTTTTTTTTAGCTTATAAGCTGTTTTAGTTGACCAAATTTTTATTTTTTTCCCTTAATATTTTTATACAATCTCCAAATTATCCATATAACCCTAACATCTCTTTCTTCTATTTTTCCCTTTTCACGTTTGGCATAACAACTTCAGCACTTTTATCCAAACGCATAACTGCTTATTTTAAAAATAAGTTTCAGCACTTTCAAAAGTACTTTTTTAAAGGTGCTTTTATTGAGTCCATCCAAACGGGCCCTAATTGCCGTCAAAAATTATTTGTGTTATAGCAATAATAGGTTGATTTCCATGAATTTTATGGGCCAAATAATACCATCAGACATTGTAGGGGTAGTAAGTAGTACTCCACAACAATTTTTTTTTTTTAAACCTTATTCTAGAATGGACATATAGATATTGATGCAATAAAAAAATTTGAGAGACCTCAAACATAAATAAGCTATCATTGGAGAGTATTTAATCAGAGGTTCTTACATCTTAGATTAAAATTTTGAAAATAAAATTGCTATCGATAGAAATTGTTTTACTTGAATTATTCTATATAAATCTAAATTAATTGAGCTTCAAAATAAATATCGAACCATCAAGTAGAACATCTTTATATAACTATAGGCCAAAATAATTCTCCTATGAATTGTGAGATAAGTGGTAATAATTGATTCAAAGGTCTCTATTGCACATAAGTGTCACAATGACTCAATGAATGCTGTATTTTGTTTCTTTTTTTCATCATTGGGTTGGGCACTTGAACTAATAATTTATTTTTTTATAATCATGGAAACTTTAGTTACTATTTTATTATTAAAATATAAATTACATATCCTTTTTGGCTAAAAATAAAAACTATATAATTATAATATTTATCTGTTACAAATTTTGGCTCTTCTCCTCCTTATTGCTCAAGTATGGCATTGTTACAACAACTATCTTCATTTTTGGTAAAATAATAATCAACCAATCTCCATAAAAATAGAATTTCTATTATTACGAGTTTTTGACCAAAATCATCTTTAAATTATATCCTAACTTAAAGTACATCGTTAAAGTATTATTCTTAGCAGAAAACATTCTTTAAGTTATTTTAAAGTGAATAATTTTCATCCTTCTATTTTAATTTATCAGAAACTTTGATATTAAAAATATTATTAGTTGAAATATGTTTCTTTTCAATTGAATATGCTAGAAGTGGCGTTTGTTGGAAACTTTCACTTCTAATATTGTAGAAAGAAACTCAAATACGAGATGTAATCAATATATTGATCACTTCAATATCAGATTGACCCAAAAATTTTATTGATATAAATACAGTATGGCTATGAAAAAAGTAAAGATAATTAAGCTACAGCTTCTTTCTGTTACTAAATAAGAAAAATAGCACCTTCAAAACATTTTTTTTTGCGTAAGCAATAATGTGTAAAATTTTAAATATTTTTTTTCAGGAACTTCATATATAGCAAGTAATTAAATTATGCAGGAAAACATTTATTGATAGTCACGTGACTGCTCATGTTTTTGTAGGATCCTTTCTTTTTTTGAGGAAATTTAATATAAGAATGAAAATTGCTCACTTTTAAATACTTAAAGAATGTTTTCCGTTAAGACTGATACTTGAAGGATGTAGTTTAAATTTAGGGTATAGTTGAAGGATGTTTTTTGCCAAAAACTCCTATTATTACCAATAACAAATTTAGAGATTTTGATCAAATATTTTGAAATTTTAATAAACTATTATGACAAAAAAATATTACATAAATATATATATATTTATCATTAAAAGAAGGAAAAATAACTTAAATACACAACTATAAGTTTTATATTCTCTAATTTTCCCTTCTTTTTTTAAATATTACATAATTCCTTTTTTTTTTTTTTAATTTTAGTATAAGTTTATAGATACATAACATTTTCTCTCCTATAATACACAATTACCCATTTTAATGCCTATTTTTCTCCATTAGAACACTCAACCTTTTAAATCAGTTTTTGGATTTTGAATTTTCTCCATTAAAACACTCAACCTTTTAAATCAGTTTTTGGATTTTGAATTATTAATTTTAATTAAAACACCCATTTTGAAATTTTGAATTTCAAAATTCAAAATATTTGAAATTTCAAAATTTTGGACAATTTCTCTCCCGTTCAGTTCTTACTCCATCACGTTTTCAGTTCTTCTTTCTCCATAATCGTCTTTCTTCTTCTTAACCCAGCATATTTTATTGGTTTCTTCTTTTTCTTCTTAATCCATCATCGTCTTTTTCTTCTTAATCCATCATCGTTTTAACCCAGCATCTTTTTCTTCTTAATCCATCATCAGGTCTTCTTTTCTTCCCTTTTTTGTTTTTGTTAATTGTTCTATTACATCATAGTAATGGATCCGTTAATTAATTGAAGGATATATGATTCCGACGATGAAAATTGGAAAGAAAATAGAAAAAAGTCTTTGCATGATCCTATGAATCTTCAGAAGGATTCAAACAAAGACTCTGGCGAAACATCAAAATCAAAGGTTGTCAAAATACAAAAAAAGAAGAAGCAGCAAACATTATTGTTAGGCCTACATTGTCTCGGGTTAGTATTTTGGTACTTAAAACTGTTGTTGAAATTAGTAAAAATTTTAAGGAATCCAATATGTATCAAAAATCATGAAAATTATTATCATGTATCATGAAGTTCTGAAAATTTGTTATAATGTATCATTCACTAAGTTTAATAATTGCGTCATCAACTGTGCTTGATGATACATATAGAATCAGTGTGTATAGTGTTTAGTCGATGTACTGATACATGTATTAGATATGTACCACATGTTATAATGTTTAGTCAATGCACTGATACATGTAGTATATATGTATCACATGTTTTTCATGTAGTATGAATTTTCTGAAAACTGATATCATGTATCAGTAAGGTATTAGTTGTTTAGTTGATGTACTGATACATGTTTTGAAAATTGTTATAATGTATCGATTTTGTAACTTTCATACTGCAATTCGTTCACCCAAATTTCGGAATGTCTCATCAAAATTGAAGTATTCATCTTGAAAAATCCACAGTAACAACAATAAAATTATTGTAGTTCGAAATTTAACAGATTGTTCATAAAAAAATGTATTCAAACTAGATGATATAATCTTTGATTTTCAAAATTTGAAATTAATATCCAATTACGTGCTGAATTTATGCTGATTAATGATCTGTTACCGTAAAATAAGCTGTTTTAGTAACAACATTAAATTTACCGTTTTTTCCCCATTTTTTTCTCAACAGTTCGAACTTACCATGTATCATTTACCATGTATCACGGCACAACAAATTTAAGGGATTTTTTGTAAATACTAAATTTATCGGGACAGAGTGTAATTATTGAATTACACTATGGGATTCCTTAAATTTTTACTTAAAAGAATTTCCTTCTTTGTACAAAATGTGATTAAGCTTAGAATTTGATATCTTATTATTCATAACATTCAAATCTTATTTAAATGTAACAACTACAGAAATTTCAAACCCAACATACCATTACAAAGAAGTCTGATCGTAACAAAAGTTTGTCCAATAATCATCTTATAATATCTAAAAATTATTTACATCGTCAATACGTAATCGATTAACTCGTAAAGAAAAACTTCAGCTCTCACCCCCACCCCAAGCCCCAACTTATTTTTTTTAATTTCTTTTTTTAAAAAAAAAAAAAAAAACTTGTCTGATAGTTTACCTGGCAGAAGAGTAAGATACCTGGACCCATTAAGCAACACACATAAAATATCATTTCATTTTCATTGAGAGTCACAAACTCAAAAAAATAATAAAAATCAGAATCTTTACAAACAAAGAAACTAAATGAACTCACAAAATAAATAAAAATAAAAAATAATAAAAATCATTCCTATCCAAACTCCACACTCCCTCTTCTCTTTTTGCCCATAACTTATTCTATGAAATCTAAGCTAACCAATAGGAACCCAAGAATCATCATCAAACATGACCCCAAATCAGATAGAAAGAAAACAAAAAAATGTACAAACTTTCATTTTCTTGTAAATGCACACCCTTGTTGCCACGTGTCCTTATGTTTCACCACTAAAAAAACTCAAAAAACATCTTATATTTTTCACTCAAATTCTCCAAAACTTCCATAACAGCCACTTATAAACTCAAGAACCTCACTCTTCCTTAGAGAAGGAAAAAAAAAGAGGAAGAAACTTTAGATTTTCACTCAAAAATCTAGTCTTTTTTAGTAGGAAGTGTTAAAAATCAAAACTTTCTACAACCCAAGATTTTTTTTTTTTAATTTTTACAAAGATTTGATTTTTCTTGGTTTTTGTGTACATTTTGTGTGTAATCAAGAAGCCAAAGAGGTTAAAGTTTGAATCTTTGTCAAGTTTTTGAGCTATGGCTTCTTTGGTTTCTTCACCATTTACATTACCAAACTCAAAAGTAGAACACCTTTCATCAATTTCTCAAAAGCATTACTTTCTTCACTCTTTTCTTCCCAAGAAAACAAACCCCACTTTCTCAAAATCACCCAAAAAGTTCCAATGTAATGCTATTGGAAATGGTTTGTTTACACAAACAACTCAAGAAGTTAGGAGGATTGTACCAGAAAACCTTAAAGGTCTTGCTACTGTGAAGATAGTGTATGTGGTGTTGGAAGCTCAGTACCAATCAGCTCTCACTGCTGCTGTTCAGACACTGAACAAGAATGGTGAGTTTGCTTCTTTTGAGGTTGTGGGGTATTTGGTTGAGGAGCTTAGAGATGAGAATGCTTATAAAACTTTCTGTAAAGATCTTGAGGATGCAAATATCTTTATTGGGTCATTGATTTTTGTGGAAGAATTGGCTTTAAAGGTCAAGTCTGCAGTGGAGAAAGAAAGGGATAGGCTTGATGCTGTTCTTGTGTTTCCATCAATGCCTGAAGTGATGAGGCTGAACAAGTTGGGATCTTTTAGTATGTCTCAGTTGGGGCAATCAAAAAGTCCATTTTTTCAGCTTTTCAAGAAGAAGAAATCTTCTGCTGGTTTTTCTGATCAGATGTTGAAGCTTGTGAGGACATTACCTAAGGTCTTGAAGTACTTGCCAAGTGACAAGGCTCAAGATGCTAGGTTGTATATACTAAGTTTGCAGTTTTGGCTTGGAGGTTCACCTGATAATTTGGTGAATTTCTTGAAAATGGTGTCTGGTTCTTATGTTCCTGCATTAAAAGGGGTGAAAATGGACTATTCGGATCCTGTTTTATACTTGGATAGTGGAATTTGGCACCCTTTAGCTCCTTGTATGTATGATGATGTGAAGGAGTATTTGAATTGGTATGCAACAAGGAGGGATACTAATGAGAAACTCAAGAGTTCTAATGCTCCTGTTATTGGGCTTGTTTTGCAAAGGAGTCATATTGTTACTGGTGATGAAAGTCACTATGTGGCTGTGATCATGGAATTAGAGGCAAGAGGGGCTAAAGTTATCCCTATTTTCGCCGGGGGGCTAGACTTTTCCGGGCCAGTTGAGAGATACTTCATTGATCCCATCACAAAGAAGCCTTTTGTAAATTCAGTAGTATCACTTACTGGTTTTGCTCTTGTTGGAGGGCCAGCAAGACAGGACCATCCAAGGGCTATCGAGGCATTGACGAAGCTTGATGTGCCTTACATTGTGGCGTTGCCTTTGGTCTTCCAGACAACAGAAGAATGGTTGAACAGCACTTTGGGGTTGCACCCAATTCAGGTGGCTCTACAAGTTGCTCTACCTGAGCTGGATGGAGGCATGGAGCCTATCGTATTCTCTGGACGGGATCCAAGA
Organism: Solanum corneliomulleri; assembly: GCA_027704805.1. Taxonomy (NCBI): domain Eukaryota; kingdom Viridiplantae; phylum Streptophyta; class Magnoliopsida; order Solanales; family Solanaceae; genus Solanum; species Solanum corneliomulleri. Next base: position 6,270,866 of record JAKWIY010003055.1, on the reverse strand, counting down.
ACAGGCAAGTGTCCTTTTGTCATGTTGATTACAGTTTCTATTTGACATGAATTGCAAATTCTATGTTAAGTTTGATTAGTTTTTGCTCAACATTACTAACTTTTACAGCTTATTTCCTTTCATTACTTGAAATATGCAGGGAAATCACATGCTCTTCACAAAAGAATTGAGCAGCTATGCACCAGGGCAATCAAATGGGGAGAGCTGAAGAGAAAATCAAAGGTATTTGTTCTTTTCATGTTAATTTAGATTAAATGATAAGATTTGTTTTGTAGCTTTAAAGTAATGTTCTGGCTAATTAGAACTATTTCACAAATGTTATTAGGTCAATTACTTGCAAATACTGATTAACATGGATCCATTTATTTGAGTTAGTGGGAATAAATTGTTGACCATTAGTAGAACTCACTTATCTGGTACTAGTACTTAGAAATACTATTTGATGTAGACAAGTTTTAGAGTTCCCTTCTAGTATTTAAACTTTGAATACTTTCTTGAATACTTCAGCAAGTCAAGTGAACTCTATTTGATGTAGACAAGTTTAAGGGCCTGTTTGGCTCAGCTTAAAAGCTGGTCAAACTGACTTAAAAGCTGATTTTTGACTTATTTAACTGTTTGGCAACACTCAAAATAGCTTATTTTAAGTTAAAAAAAACTTATTTTAAGCCAAAAGTTAAAAGCTGGGGTAGGGGTGCTTTTTCTTTTTTAGCTTATAAGCTGTTTTAAGTTGACACATTTTTATGTTTTTTCCCTTAATATTTTTATACAATCTCCAAATTACCCATATAACCCTAACATCTCTTTCTTCTATTTTTCCCTTTTCACGTTTGGCATAACAACTTCAGCACTTTTATACAAACGCATAACTGCTTATTTTAAAAATAAGTTTCAGCACTTTCCAAAGTACTTTTTTAAAGCTGCTTTTATTAAGCCCATCCAAACGGGCCCTAAGAGTTCTTCTTTTCTACTATTTAAAGGTGTAATACATAAATAGTCACTCAAACTTAGCCTCAGCTCCCAAGTAAGCACTCCAACTTTGAGAGTGCAATATCTCGACACCTCAACTTGGTCTCAACTAGCAACTAAACACTCCAACTTGTCCCACTGTTGTCATGGACACCGAAATTGGCGTGACACATAAATTTTGAAGGTGTCTAGATGATCATTATGTAAGTTAGTGGTCAACTGACACAGTGGATGAGTTGAGCTGTCTAGATGTGTATACTCAAAATTGGAGTGTTTACTCGTTAGCTGAAGCCAAGTTTGAGTGTCTTTTTACGTATTATCCTTGTTTAAACTTTGACCACTTTCATTAGGACTTCAGCAAGTACAATGAACTCTATTTGATGTAGACAAGTTTAAGATTTCCCTTCTTCTATTATTTAAACTTTTTATCTCTTTCATTAGCACTTCAGCGAGTGCCATGAACTCTGAAATTCATGTTTTGATGTCTTTATCATGACCACAAATTGCAAATCAGGATAAAATTCTCATACGAACCCAAAACTTTTTAAGGTCAGAACTGTTACAATTTCCTATTTTGCTCGGACTCTCCAAAAATATTGTCACACTCGTGTTGGATCTTCAAAATGCACTACTTTTGAAGGATACGACATGCATTTGGTAGCATTTTTAAAGAGTCTGAGCAATATAAAAGATTTCTGCATATGATAATCATAGACCAAAGGGACAACAATATCAAAATGTTGATCAGTAATCTCCTTCAATGTGTATTATGATCTTTGTCAGCAAGAATTGTTCAGTGGATTCATAAATCTGATTATGTTGTTTATAGCAATTGTCTAAATTGTTTTCTGCTACTGATGCTCAATATAACTGAACATTCTGTAGGCTGAGAAGAAGTTGGCAATCACTGTTTTCAGCTTTCCCCCGGACAAAGGCAATGTCGGAACTGCTGCATACTTGAATGTTTTTGCCTCCATATACTCTGTTCTCAAAGATCTCAAGAAAGATGGCTACAATGTTGAGGGGCTACCTGAAACTTCTGCTGAACTGATTGAAGAAGTAATTCATGACAAAGAAGCTCAGTTCAGCAGTCCAAATCTTAACGTAGCTTACAAGATGAATGTCCGAGAATACCAGAAGCTAACCCCCTATGCCACTGCTCTTGAAGAGAACTGGGGGAAAGCACCTGGTAATCTGAACTCTGATGGAGAGAACCTCTTGGTATATGGAAAACAGTACGGAAATGTATTTATCGGTGTTCAGCCTACATTTGGATACGAAGGTGACCCGATGAGACTTCTGTTCTCCAAATCAGCTAGCCCTCACCATGGTTTTGCTGCATACTATTCCTTTGTGGAGAAAATTTTCAAAGCTGATGCAGTTCTCCACTTTGGTACTCATGGTTCTCTTGAGTTCATGCCAGGAAAACAGGTGGGAATGAGCGATGCATGTTTCCCAGATAGTCTCATTGGAAACATTCCAAATGTCTATTACTATGCAGCAAACAATCCATCCGAAGCAACTATTGCCAAACGAAGGAGTTATGCGAATACCATTAGCTACTTGACTCCCCCTGCTGAGAATGCTGGACTCTACAAGGGACTCAAGCAGCTTAGTGAGCTCATTGCTTCGTACCAATCACTGAAAGACTCAGGTCGTGGCCCTCAGATTGTGAGCTCTATCATTAGTACTGCTAGACAGTGTAATCTTGACAAGGACGTTGATCTTCCAGATGAAGAGAAGGAAATAGATGCCAAAGAACGTGACCTTGTGGTAGGAAAAGTATATGCTAAGATTATGGAGATTGAGTCTCGTCTTCTGCCCTGTGGACTTCACATCATTGGTGAACCTCCAACCGCCATGGAGGCAGTTGCCACTCTTGTCAACATTGCTGCATTGGACCGTGCTGAAGATAATATTTCTTCCCTTCCATCTATTCTGGCTGCCACAGTTGGCAGAAACATTGAGGAGATCTATCGAGGAAATGACAATGGAGTCTTGCGAGATGTGGAGCTGCTTCGTCAAATTACTGAGGCATCACGTGGAGCAATATCAGCCTTCGTTGAACGCTCAACCAACAGCAAGGGTCAGGTTGTTGACAATTCTGACAAGCTGACCTCACTCCTTGGTTTTGCTATTAATGAACCATGGATCCAGTATTTATCAAACACCCAATTCTACAGAGCTGATAGGGAAAAGCTCAGAGTCCTGTTTCAGTTCTTGGGAGAGTGTCTGAAGCTAATTGTGGCTAATAACGAGGTGGGAAGCTTGAAACAGGCTCTTGAAGGGAAATATGTTGAACCAGGTCCTGGAGGGGATCCAATCAGAAATCCGAAAGTTTTGCCTACAGGGAAAAACATCCATGCTTTGGACCCACAGGCTATTCCCACAACAGCAGCACTGCAGAGCGCCAAGATAGTGGTTGAAAGATTGTTGGAGAGGCAAAAGATTGACAACGGGGGCAAGTACCCGGAAACTGTTGCTCTGGTGCTTTGGGGAACAGATAACATCAAGACTTATGGAGAGTCGTTGGCACAGGTTATGTGGATGATTGGTGTTAGGCCAGTTGCAGACACACTTGGACGCGTTAACCGAGTGGAACCAGTTAGTCTTGAAGAGCTTGGAAGGCCTAGAGTTGATGTTGTTGTCAACTGCTCCGGGGTGTTCAGGGATCTCTTCATCAATCAGGTATTGGTCTATCCTCCTTTTCTACTGATTCTGCACTGGATCGGTACATTAGTGCAATGTGAGATCATTACTTATCATTTGTTTTGTTTTGTATACAGATGAATCTCCTTGACCGAGGAATCAAGATGGTTGCTGAGCTTGATGAACCGGAAGACCAAAACTTTGTCAGGAAACATGCACTAGAACAGGCAAAAACACTCGGAATTGATGTTCGTGAAGCAGCTACTAGGGTCTTCTCAAACGCTTCGGGTTCTTACTCTTCCAACATCAACCTTGCTGTTGAGAACTCATCATGGAACGACGAGAAGCAACTTCAAGACATGTACTTGAGCCGAAAGTCATTTGCATTTGACTGTGATGCTCCTGGTGCTGGCATGATGGAGAAGAGGAAGGTTTTTGAGATGGCTCTAAGCACAGCTGATGCCACGTTCCAGAACCTCGACTCATCAGAAATTTCACTCACTGACGTTAGTCACTACTTTGATTCAGATCCAACCAACCTCGTTCAGAACCTCAGGAAGGATGGCAAGAAACCTAGTGCATACATTGCTGACACCACTACTGCTAATGCTCAGGTGAGTGTTATCACTTGATGGATAACTTGAAAGATGTTGATTCATGAAGTTGATAGAGGTCGTTTATTTTATGTCTAATGCCTCTATCTGTGATGATTCAGGTACGTACGTTGTCTGAGACTGTGAGGCTAGATGCAAGGACAAAGTTGTTGAACCCCAAGTGGTATGAAGGCATGCTGTCCACTGGCTACGAGGGTGTTCGTGAGATTGAGAAACGATTGACCAACACAGTGGGGTGGAGTGCAACTTCAGGCCAAGTTGACAATTGGGTGTATGAAGAAGCCAACACAACATTCATCAAAGATGAAGAGATGTTGAACAGGCTTATGAACACAAATCCAAATTCTTTCAGGAAGTTGCTTCAGACATTCTTGGAGGCCAACGGGCGTGGATACTGGGACACTTCTGAAGAGAACATTGAGAAACTCAAGCAATTGTACTCAGAAGTCGAAGACAAGATTGAAGGAATCGACCGATAAATGTATAGCTAAATATATCATCTCTGATTATTGTTTGTTTCTGCTACAGGATAATAAGATCCTTTCTGCTTCCTAACAATTTCTGATGTGAATTCCTTTGATAGTCCCCAGTGTAATTTTTGTTCATCTTTTGGGGATGTCTTTCTACCTCTATGAGAAAAATACTGCTTCCATATGTTCAAATTTGCTCTTGAAAGTTGCAACTGCCTTCATGCTCTAATTTTTTCTTTGTTTTTCCACCTGTGATGAGCAGTACCCGCTCTCTAAGGCCTAATCTAATTTGGAATCGCATCAGAAAGTCCCACTTGAAACGAATGAGTATTTCAGCAAAACAAACGCTGAAATGCCCATATACAAATGTATACCCAAAAAGACGAAAACCTACAAAAGGATACTCAAGTATCTTCAATAATGCACTTTGAAGATCTTCTAATCGAGTATGTATTGAAGGGACGTCAACGGTGTGCTCTCTCTAACAACTTTAAATTTTTCGATCAGATGTCCCATGACTGCTGTTTTGGGACATTTGTAGACATCTCTTGGACACATCAAGATGAGAAGTGTTCAACTAATCTTGATTTCTCATATGTAAGAAACTGAAGATGTATAAAAGATTTCTCTGTAGAAACAAAACGTATTCAAAAGCAAAATGAAAATCAGAAGAAAGCTTGCACTGTTTTCTCCTTCAATTCTCTTTGCCACAAAATTTGTAAGAGTTAAAACAGTATTACAACAAAAATCTACAAGAGCACAAAACCTCTTCTTTCACCCCATTCCCCCCCTACTAATGAAAGGTACAAAAGAATAGTAGAATTCAGCTGCACATAACTTTACATGTTTTACATTTTCACTGTGAGACTCTTCAAGTATCTATCATTACACTATACCAACTCCATTAACAGGGGGTCACCTGCAGCCATAACTCTGATCAGTTTTATGAACTCTTGCTCACTTGACACTTTCCATGGGTGAATTGCAGGTGCCTCAGCTGAATAGAATGTCGTTAAATTGCCAGGAGACTTCTTCTTGTAAATCATCGAATTCAATACTGAATCGAAATTCTGTGGAGAATCCATAGCCGTAAAAAACATTGGCATTGCAACCTTGTGATGCACGTCTAGATTCCCTACTAGATTAACGAGGTCGACAAAGTCGGATACAAAACGACGGGGTATGTAGAATATCTCCGAACTGCATATCGTCAAGGTCTCGTCACTTCTCATTGTCTCTTTGTAATTGACTTGCAAATGTACCGGCATTGTTGCTACCACTTTCTTAACAACGTCAGCTTGCTTCACAAACCAGTCCGATTTGTTAGCTACTGGAACAGCGTGCCATGACTTGGATACCTATACGCAAAAGAAAGAAATGAGACGCCTATTGCTTGTGTATTTGGGTAGGACAGGTTTGAGAGTTAATCATTTGCAACAATAAATTAAGAACTTCAAAAAAAATCCCTTTTCCCTCTCTCCCTGGAGGCAGTTGGATGATCAGGCAAGTGCGCTTTAGCCACAAGTAAAAAACTCAAGCTATGTCTAAACACATCATAGGATGGAACTCTTTCCTCATGACGATGGTCTGGGGTTTCATATACATTATCTCCTCTCCAAGCCGAATAAAGAAATAAAGAACCTTACATATATTATTCTACATATGTACTGGATGTCAATGATTAGAGTAGACGGTTAGTAGGTAGCCGAGTGTTACCGCACTTCATGTGGGAGAGGCAGGGGGATAGCCTCATCTACTCCCCTGCTACTGGTAGTAGTAGACTAGTAGTAGTTAGTAGTCGGAGTTTCTTATTCTTCAATGTGTGGTACTATCTGCTACTTCACTTGCTTTGTATCTTGCTACCATATTTCCTTGCTTCGAAAACTTCTCTTTTGAGATGAAGGTATATCGGAAACATCCTCCCTAAGGATAAGGTCTGCTTACATCCCACCCTACCCAGACCCACTTGGAGTGTTGTTATGTATACTTCCCTAAATTCCCTTTGAATAACAGCAAGTACAAGCAACAGAAGAAACCAGTGAACAGTAAATTTCTTTAGTTTAGCCATAAAAAGTAGGAATTGGCTGAATCTGTATTAAGTAACAACTAGTAAAAACCTTCCACTAAATACCAAAAATAAGGACTTCATATTTGTACTTGCCTTGTTTCCTATCCAGAGCTTTGACTTATCTGCTTGAAGTAAGTTCCAGTAATTAAGGATAGTATCGTCCTGGAGAAATAGAAAGCCTTCTGCACTAGTGTATCTATGAAATATCTTTGGTGCATACCTGAAACAGAATTTGCCAACAGTGTATTTAATCAAGAATGTTTCTAGGATACAAATTGAATTTTAACATGATTGACTGCAGGCAATTCGACAACATGAAACCACATATTCCCTTAAAAAGGTGACATAAGTGTGGAGCTTTAAACGATACGTAATAAATAACATGTGCAAGCATGGATAGAGGGTACTGGAAAAAATACTCATTTCAGACGAGAGGTCATTATACATTAATAAAAGTAGGGAGTATAGAGAAGCATTAAATGGAAAAATATGGTCAATGAGGATTTATATAGCTTCTCTCAAATCATTTGAGACTGAGGAATTGTTGATGTCTCATACAAAAGAAATGCACGCAAACACTCAGTTTCTTTTTGCTTTTTTTGAGTAAAAACATTTTTTTTCATGGTTGGAGATATAATTCAGTAAATAAATTCTCTAGCAGCTTCAACTTTTAGGGCATCTCCAACCCAGAACACCAAACTTTTACTCTAAGAAGAAATATTATCTTTATATTTTTTCTCTCTTCAATATGATATAATTATTTTTATTTCACTTACATTTTCAAAAATGTTATATAATAATAATAAATTAAAATAATAAAAAAGTGATGAATAGTGTCACACTAAATTTGATGCGACACTATTCACACACGAAAATAGTGTTGGGTTGGAGATGATCTTAGATGAGATTGTCACACACTTTAATCTGGTATCATCCGATGTTCAAGTCTCACGATCACCCATTAAAAAGCAATCCGGTGCACTAAGCTCCCATTCACCGCTACCCATTATCAAAAAGAGTTTCCACACGCTTGGTAAATGAATCAAACATGCACGTGAAGGAGCGTGTTGAAGATGTATCAAAGTAAACAAAAGTGTGAACTCTCTAGCAGCATAGGCTTTTAGATGAGGTGGTCACACACGTCAATAATAGTATTTTTGCATATGTTACCACTTTTCTTTTCTTTTTTGAAAATTTATAAGTTGTATTCTTCAGCATTAAGGGTATGCTGGCTACCTCCAAAAAGTTACAAGCTAAAACCATAATTACATAGATCCTAGGAAATCTACCAACTGTTCTGCTACTTCTATACCCTCTTCTTTACACAAAAAAAAACAACTGATTTACTGCTAGCACTGATTTACTGGTTGGTATAACAAGAGTCGCAAATTGCAACAGGTATATACCAAAGTTTTATTAGAAACTGAATTAGATTATGAAGCGAAGGAATAAGATGTTTTAAGAAAACTGTCCATTACATTTAATGAGCTTTCAACAATCAAAGAGACAAGTTATAAGTTTTCACTCTTGCATGACGACACTCAGTGAGCTCACTGATTTATCTTATGATCACCTCTACCAAAACAAATGAAAGAAATGTATACCAAACAAAAAAGATTTGAAAAAAAGGTTATAATTCAATCGATGATATGCTTTATACGCTAACAAGGCAGAGCAAGTTCATACTGACTACCCCCTCTGTACAGAACAACAACAACATACCCAAGTGAGCTCTAGGGAAGGTTAAGTGTACGCAAACCTTACCCCTACCTTGGAGGTAGAGAGGCTGTTTCCGATACCCCTCAGCTCAAAGGATACATGTCCAGGTTTGAACAATGGACCTCTTAGAAGTTAACAAAACTGTGAACCAATCAGTCCAAAGAACCATATACCCCCGTCTATACAAAAACCATAACTTATTACCATAAAAACTAAAACGTTAAGAAAAAAGATGCCAATGACTAACCTGTACATATAATCCAAATTTCCTTTTTCAACGGCTAGATCTACATTCTTCTGGTCAGACAATATTATAACTGTCTTAAATATCCTGCCATATAGCAATCTCCACTCCAAGGCAGTACGTTCAACAGGTCCACTACAAAAGATTATGAGCACAACATTGCCAAAATTCTTCCTCCACTTAATCAAATTGGCGATTTCATAATTACTGTACCAATCTCTTCTACCCCAAGATGCACAGATGGCAACTTCTGAGGTACAAATTCCTTCCTGTCACCATGGCCTATGCTTGCCCTTGGCCGATCCAACTCTAAAGCCATTAGCCGAGGCTGCATGTACCCAACAGCAAGCAGATCTTGAAGCCATGCAGCAGTGAACTTGACATCTTGCACCGTCCAAAAGCCTTCTTCAGCCATTGCATAGCTTAACTCCAAAATCTTTTCAAACAACCTGTGTTTACTGGATCTCCACGCTACCAAAAACTTTGTTAAACGGCCAACATTCACGTGTAGATCTTTCTCTTCTGAAAAAGGGTATCCCTCGATTCTATCATACCGATGGATAGTGGGAGGATACACCACAACATACCCACCAATCTCCCATAACATCCTCTGTGTCCAATATCCTCTTAAAACATCAGAAGCCATTGTACTAACAGAAACCGGGAGCATCAAACCCCAAAATGCAGATGAATGAAAAAGCGTATTAAATGAATTAACCGGAACCATCATACCCTGGGGCAATGCCACTTTCGGGGCATGCTCATCAAATCTAATATCAAATGCTTCAAACCCTGCCTTCCTAGTAAAATAGAACACCGAATCCACATCCGGTAAACCATTCGAGATCCCTTGCTGGATAAGCTGCTTTCCACCAAAAATCTCAGTATAAAACTCCTCATGTCCAATTTCACCCACATTTTCCAATGGCAAACCTCTCGGCCAAACAGACCGTTGCCCAAAATGGATATACGGGTTCACCACAGTCCTATTAGGATTATCATGACTATACTGCAAAATCACCTCTTGCCTAGCATCCTCACCAATCAATTCAACATCAAAATGTTTACCAATATCATCATCAATCACATCACCACGATCATCCACATCCAAAATCTTTTTAGCACCATGTTGTATAGCAAACAAATAACCAACAGTCTTTCTAACATAAGAATCATAAGGCAAGTAATCTACAACCCTGAATCCTAACTTAGCTTGCATTTCCAAAGACAAGAAAATTGTACCTTTCAAGTTCCAATCTTTAGGGGTTTTCGAGTTCCCAACTGCAAGAACCTGCCACCCTTTGATCCTCCCAAGCTTTCTAAGCGAATCCGAAGGGTAATCTGAAACAGAAACCACAACCCATTTCTCAGATCGAAAATTTGCATAAGGAGTAGACTTATCTAAGATAGCTGGAATGTTATTCCAGTTGATTTTAGGGAACTCAGGTCTGATGGAGTGAGTTTGAGTTGACTGTAAGCAAAGGAGAGTAGTGGTATCACCAGCAGCACTACGAAGGTAGAAGAAAATAGCAATGGTAGAGATTAAGAGCAAAATGGTGAGGATTTTGTAAAGATTTTCAGAAACCCATGTAGAAAAATCAAGATTCTTGGCTCCATTTAAACGATTTGGGGTTCTTGATAGAGGTATTGATGATCTTTCTCTAATGGGTTTTGGTCCTTTTGGTGATTTAGAAATACCATCTTCACGATCTTGGACTAACATTGAAACCCCACAACCTCAATTTCACACACACACAAGAGTAAAAATGAGAGCTTTATGTTCTTTTTGAGTTCTTGAAACTCAAGTGTTAAAGATTCTTCAATCTAGCATTTGACTTGAACTGAAAATACTAAAAAGTTTGTGTTTTTGAGTATTTTGCCGACAAGGGATGGGAGGGGTGGGGTGGGGGGGTAGGGTGGGGGGTTCCTTTAGCTTGAAGGTTAACTTCAGTTGGGGTAGTTTGGTGAGAGGTGCACTTTTGGACTCTACCATTTCTACTTTTTTTGTTAATAATGTTTGTTGATTTGGAGATTGGGTGGCCAATAACTCAAGAATAGACAAATCAACTAACTTAAAAGAGATGACAAAACGATTTGACGTAGCGGATGAAGTTGTTCTCTTTTGACCAGAAGTTTTGATTTCGAATGATAGAGATAAGATAATAACATTTGACATAAAGAATTTTTTCTTAAATAAACCCTACGCGATAAGAATCTTAATTAGTTGTATTTTACTTGAATCATTGGTGTAATTAGAATTTTTATCGAGGGTGGCAAAGGTTTAGTATATATATGTGTTAGTAGAAAGGTAGAAACCTAAAAAAAAAATTAAAAAAAAAAAAGAAAGGTAGAAACCTACTATCAAATGAAAGAGCATCATGAGAATTTGTAATATATAAAGAACTTTTTGTTAAGAAATTTTTGTAAATTTTGAATTTTCAACTTTATGATTTGTTTACTATTATTTTTAATAAAAAAAAATATATTGTAAAATTGATTATTTATTTTTACATAATTTTTGAAAGCTATTTATTAGGAAATTCTTAGATCAGAAAAAGAAGAGTTAAAACATTTCCTTATTTGATAAAAAAATTAAAAATAGACTTAACTTTCTTTAGTTTGAGTAAAAGTAATGTGCAAAAAATCAAAATGGGAATTGAACCCCCCAACCAATAACACAAACATGAGCAGCATTTAAGCCATGCCTCTCAGATGTATCAAGGTGTCCAAATCAAAGGAAATATTCACTTTAAATAGGGTTTGAGCTACTATATATACGATATAATTTTTCGATGAAGGGTGTCAATTGAACACCTTGGAGACATTGTAGCTCTGTCACTAACTCGAACGTTTAATGAAAATGATTTGGTGCAACATATAGGAGTGCTTCTTTCTTAATCAGAAAATTTGATTTCAAGTGATGAAAATGAAATAATACTTGACAAAAAGAGTTTCTCTTGAATGAACCTTACGCGACAAGAATTAAAATTAGTCGAACTTCACTCGAACACATAATTAAAATGATTCGGTTTAGCAATAGATTTGTGTCTTTCTTAAACAAAAGTTTGATTTTCGAGTTTTGGAGATGAAATAATACTTGACAGGAAGAGTTTATGCTAATGAACCCCTACGTGATAAAAATTTTAATTAATAAGTTCACTCAAACACCGAATGTAAATGATCTCCGGGATAGAATTGGTTCTTTCATAATTAAAAGTTTGATTTCGAGTGTTGGGGGATAAAAAATGCTTGAAAGGAAGAGTCTATCCTAAATGAACCCTACACGACAAAAATCTTGAACTTCACTCGAACACTAAATAAAATAATTTGGTGCAACTGATAGAACTGCTTCCTTCTTAATCAGAAGTTTTGATTTCGAGTATTGGAGATGAAATAACTGGAAGAGCTTTCTTGAATGAACCCTACGCGACAAGAATTTTAATTAATCAAACTTCACTCAACCAATAAATAAAAATGATGCGGTGCAGCTAATAGAATTGCTTCTTTCTTAATCAAAAATTTTAATATCGAGTGTTCGAGATGAATATTACTTGGCAGGAAAAAGTTTCTCCTAAATGAACTCTACGCAACAAGAATCTTAATTAGTCGAACTTCACTCAAACACTAAATAAAAATGATTTGGTGTATCAGATGAAATTGCTTACCTCTTAATCGAAAGTTTTAATTTCGAATATTAAAGATTAAATAATACTTGATAGAAAAAGTTTCTCCTGAATGAACCTATGTAACAAAAATCTTAATTAATCAAACTTCACTTCAACACTAAATGAAAAACTAACTCAAAAGATATTTAGGAAAAGAAAGAAAAAATCAACTCAATGGATGAAAACATAAAAGTCAAGAAAAAGAGAAGCAAAAGAGAACATAACTTGAGGTGTAAGTTATTTATTAGGAAAATTAAGGTTAATATATGGAAGGTTTTCACATAAGTTTACAAAGAATATCATTACGTAAAGAAAATGAACCATCTATAATAAGAAAATATATGACTTATATGAGAATCTAAATTTGTTTACGTCTTAACGACAAGTTAATTAGAAATTTTATAAGTGATAGTGTAAAATGAAAGAAGAGATTGAACAAGCTTTTTTAAAAAATATGACCGAAGTTTAAACACTTTAGATCAAAATTGTTACATTACTCTTGTAAACTAATTACTTTTACCTACAATGTGAATAGTGTTTATATGAAATGTAAATTGCTCGAATTGATAGAGTAAAAAAAAGAAAGTAAAAATGATTGATAAATTCTTATTTATTTGAGAGCATTTTATTTGATTCTACCTCGTTCCATATACGTGCAACTACGAACTTAAGTTGAAGCATTTTTTAATAAATTTGAGTAATCAACTATATGCCAACTTTATACCCAAATTGTCTCAATTTCGATCATCATTCCTACCTTTTTAGACCTATGATTTTGATTTAAAACTTCTATTCTGAATTACATTTTGAGGCAGCTAAACTTTAAAAAGTTTGTAACGTTGGCTATTTTTTAAATAAAATAAATAGTGCTATTTGTGCAATTCGCCCCAAAATCAGGGCAAAAAATTGGGTTCTATATAATAGGTCCAATGTGATGCAAGCAAAATTTGGGTCATTTGCATTTTTGTCCCATGTTTTGGGATGGTCTTTACTTTTTGTTTACAAATAACTTTTTTGTGAGCTATGAGTAGCATCATAATATCCATGAGATATATCTAAACATGACTTTAATTTATAAAAAATTGAAAAAATATTTAAATACGTTATTGAATTTTTAGAAAAGACTCATCTATGTCATCCATTAAAAGATTAACTTATCTACGCAGTTTCATTTGAGAAAAGGTTCATCCATGTCATTATCTATTAACTAAAAAAAGTTTTGCTTTTGCAATTGTTTTTTTTTACATGTGGTCAACTATGATTAGGCCATATAATTAATTAAATCATTTCTTTAAAAAAAATGGTCAAATATGTTATCAAGCTTTTGAGAAAAGGCTGATCTATGTCATCCTTTTAACATTTTTGTTCATCTACGCCATTTAGTTGACAAATAATGACATGAATGAGTCTTTTCTTAAAAGAAAAATGAAATAGATAAGTCAAACTTTTAACGGATGACATAAGTTAGCCTTTTCTCAAAATTCGATGACATATTCGTGCCTTTTTCCCAAATGAATTTATGCCCCCACTAGGTATACGTTCAACTAAATAAGAGTAACAAAAATCAAAGACCGATCCATTTAAAGGACAAAAATTAAAAGACCAACACATTTTAAGGGTAAAACGTAAATACATTCATCCCCTTGGTACTTCGACCACCCTATCTATTCATGCACGAACAAGTAGAAGCTTGTTTATGTGATTCGTTGCACTTGCCTGCACCTATCGGCTAATTCTATTGCCTATAAATTAATGAAACTTTTTCGATAGTACAAATCACTATGCTTCGCCTTTTTCTATATATGATAATATACATCTTGATTGTTGCGGTCTATACAAAGTAATAGAAAGAGAGTGGGCCAAATATTGGGCCAAACCCCAAAGAAGAATACTGGATCTTATATAAAACCCATTTCGTAGTCCTTTATCAGCTAGTAAATGACTTTAACGCGCCATTTTTCAAATTTTGCGTAGAGAAGCAAAAATAACGTTGAAGAAGTTTAACAATGGAAGATGAAGAAGAAGCATTTCCTAATGAAGATGAAATTCATGTTGCTTCTGCTCTTCTCCTTTTATCAAATACACCTTCTCCATTACCGAAGTATAACGAAACTCAAAAATTTCTATCGAATTTCACTTACTGAATATGTTGCTATTATGCGATTTTTTTTTGATGAATCGAAGTTTGTATCGAATTTGAGTAACTGGAATTGTTGCTATTATGAGTTTTTTTGCATGTTTGTTTTTATGAAATTTGAAATTCATATCGAATTTGAGTAATTGAAACTGTTGCCGTTATGAGTTTTTTGGGGTAATTTTGCAGAATGAAGAGCATATCTGAGATTTCACAGATAGCGGCATTGAGTTATACGTCTTCGGTATCGGATTCGAAGTCGAAATCGGCTGATTCTTCAATTGTAACAGCTGATGATGATGATGATACACATTCTTCATCTCCAATGTATAGCGAAATTCAAAATTTCTTTCGAATTTAAGTTATTGAAATTGTTGCTATTACGAATTTGTTTTGCGTGTTTTTTGTGCTTTTATTTATTGTTGGTAATTTTGCAGAGTGAAGAGCATATCTGAGACTTCACAAATAGCTGCAATGAGTTACGCGACGTCCGTATCGGATTCGAAATTCAAATCGACTGATTCTTCAACTATAACAGCTGATGATTACGACGATGAGGATGCTGATTGTGATGATGATGCCTCGTTTGCTGAGGCTAAAGCGAATGCTCGTCGGATTAAGATGATTCGGATGATTCGTGTCATTAATAAGCTCAAGGTGATCAGTTTTACTGTTAAAGTATTGCATGAAAATGAACGCGATCTAGATTTTTAGATTGTTATTCTAGTTTGATTTTATTGAATTATCAGTTTATTCGATCTGTTTTGAAGCTGCTTCTTCAGTACTTCGTATTGGATTAATTTTTGAATTTTCATAGTTACACTGCTCTGTTTTCTCAGTGTTATGAATTGCAGAATCGATGATTTAGAACGAATAAGTTTTTCTCTAGCTTTGATTGATGTTTAGATGCATTGAGCTTTTGAATTTTCGTTCATTTAAATCTCCAAAGTTCCGCTACTCTGTTTTCTCTGTTCTTCGATTAGAAAATCGATTCAACATTCTCTGTTTAAATGTTTCTGGTTGATTTTCTGAATTAAACATTCACAAAAATTTGTAGGCGGTGCGAAGGCGACGATCTAAGAGCTTATGCATTTCCGATTGCCTGAAAATCAGCTCCGGCAAGCCGAAACCGGCGTTTTCTCTGGCTACCTCTTGCACATCAGCTTCGTCGTGCGTGTCCATTGATTCTACTGCCGCCGGCGACATCTCAAGCGGCGGAAGCTGTGAAGCAGTACTAAAGGAAAGTGAGTGTGTTCCGAGGAAGATGAAGGTGATTTTCTCAGCTCACATGCGGCGTCGAGCTGAAGCCATATTGAAGGTGTTGTCTTCTCATGGTTGTGCTTCTGAAGTTAGGATTCGTCAACTGCTTGGTGATAGCCCTGATACCAGCAAAGCCTTGAGAATGTCAGTCTCTCTCTCTCTCTCCCCGTAGATCTCGGACCTATGAATGGGAATATTTCGGAGGGCCCAAATAATCATCAAATCTACTCCTATCTAACGAAACACTATTAAAAATTTACAAAAACGAAACGATTCGCTCTCTCACACACACAGAACACATAATTACGGTGTACAAAAATCATCAATGCATAGTGTACAACTGCATGATGTTTGTGATAGTCTTGGCTGAATTGTTGTTATTTCAGATTGTTGAGGCTAGAAGAAGTGAAGAGGACAGGAGCAGGAGGTCGCACAGATCCCTATGTTTATGTGGTAAGTTAATTAAATATAAACTTATTTGAATTTCTAAATTAAAAAAGTGTCACGTGAATTGATACGAGACGAAAGAAGTAATTAATAAACTAATACTTATCAGTCTGATTTACTAGTTTACACTTTCTAACTTTGACCATCCTTTTTGTTTAATGCTTTTCAACCTTTTGTTTGCTGCAGATAAGTTGACAAGTTAGATAACTTCAAAACAAAAGTGGATCAAGTTTGTAGATTTGGAAAATAAATTACCCAAGAGAGCCTGAATATATATATTTTTTAATATAAATAAATGAAACAAAATTATAATTCCAAAGTTTAGTGCGTAGATTGGAGAATCCAAAGTCAACAGAAATGGTGAATTACTTGGTGTTCAGACGATTTTACTTGAAAATTTACTATATTACAGTAATTACTATGCTTCTTCGTTATTATGGTTCAAAATGAAATGTAATAAAAAAATTTATGGTAGAATTTTGAATTGAACTAATAATGTTTTAATTTTTAACCTGTCTATTACAGCTTACAATATTATTTAGAAACTGTTGACTAATATTTTTCATATAACAACGAACACAAGTAGTTATTTAAAATGCTCGATCAAGCTTGTTAAGAGTGTGAATTAGGACCCGTTTGGAAGGAGGTATTAATTAAAATAGTTTATGGATTAAAATTTAGTTTAACAAAAATATTGTTTGGTTACTTTATTTAACTTAAAACATGGATTAGTTATACCTCATACAAGGTCTTATCTAATCCCTAAAAAAGAGAGGGATAACTAATCCAAGGTTTAATAATCCTTGGATATATAAGACCCCTAAATGACTAAACTATCCCCAATTTTTTTTATATAATTTAATGCTTTTTTAAAAATTTATATGAGAATATTTATATATATTCTTTTAAATTCTCTAAATTCGTTCCATGTAATTTGATGATTTCACAAATTAATATTTTTTTTCCATGTTTGATTTGTTATATTGGGTTATTTTTTCATTTCTTTTAAAAATGTAGTTAGTCGATTGACTGCTTGAACTATTTTTTAAAAAAATAAATTTTGCGTATTTGAACAATTTAAGTAGCCTTAAATTTATGTTAACTTTAAGATATATTTGACCAACAAAAAGAATTAGAAATATATCGTACTATCAAGAATCTCTATGGTAGCATATCACACCTCAAAATTAATAACTTGACAAATTAAATGAAATATAGAATCTCATAATAACTAAGGGTATAATAGGAAATAAATTTTTAGTAGAATTTTAAACTAAGCATAAAATTAAATGGGAAACAGCAAATCAAACACTTGATAAAAACTAATACCTGCATTATTAATCCCTACACTGATAATCCCTGCATTATGCATCTTTATACCAAACAACGCCTTAATCGTCAATAAATTGAGTGAGATATGAAATCTAAGGTTCAAATGCAAGTATATGTGATGTCGAGACTGATTAGGAATGCAAATATATATATATATATATATATATATATATATATATATATAATATATATATATATATATATTATATATGTCACACCTCTCTATGGTCAACATTTTCATGATCATTTAACTCTCTTTTTTTAAAGCTTTAAATTTATTTTCTATCTTTTTTTTTTTATTTTAGAAAAACTGAATGCATTTAAATGAATTACACAATTAATCATGTTCTTTAGAACTTCCTTCACACTAAGTACATTTAAGTAAATAGATCATGAAAAGATAAAAAAATTTCATTTTTCATAATTGCTTATTTTATTTAGCCTATAAAAAAAACAAATTTGAGTATATCTAACCAATAACAATGAACTACTCCTCTTTTCTTCATTTCTTCTTTTATTACAATGATAAAGAAGAAAATACGGATACACAAATAACAAGGAATTCCTCCTCTTTTCTTTGACAAAAGAGAAAAAAATAAGTACATCATGATGCTTCCGAAAATATTGGTAGAAGAAATGTTGTATTGGCATGAAAAAAAATTGATTTGATATATCAAATTTCTAGGCTTTTGAATTTCTTCAACAAAAGAGTTCTTCTTTATTTTGTCTCGATTTTTTCTGTGTGTTTAATCAAAGTTATTATATATATATATATATATATATATATATATATATATATATATATTCTAATTATTTTTTATAGTTTTTTTTTCATTTTTAGTAATTTAAAAGAAAAAATGATCATATCTTAATCGTTTCATCATCAATTCTATTAATTTCTTTTACTTTCTTCTCTTAATTTCATAATTAATATTATTTACTATATCATTTCCTTAAATAATTTTTTAAATTATTTATTATTTAAAGAAATAATATATTTATATTTAATGAGTAATAGCTAAAATAAAAATGCAATGCTTACACTTATGAAGCATTGATATTTATTCATTTTCATCAATTATTTTGACATCTTTCTTATATTTTTATTAAAATAATTACTCAAAAATCAAGGTAATCTTCCAATAAAAAAGTATGCCTCAATATTTATTTTATTTATGGCCTTTTTACTAATTTTAAAAGACTGGAAAATTTTATAAAATATAAAAAATACCATAGTTAAGTGCTATTAATTTCTTTTACTTCATTTCGTTAATCTCTTCATTAATATTATTTATATTATTTCCAAATCACATCTTCTCCTTTCTTTGTTTACTTTATATATATATATACATATAAAAATGCGATGACATCATTCTTAGTCTAGAACTAGTGAACTTAGCCGCGCTTTGCGCGATAAAAAATTACTCGTTAAGTTTGCTAAATAATTAATTTTTTGAATAGTTGATTACTAAATATATTTCTAAAGATTCTTTATAGTCTTTAATCTAAATATATCAAATTTTAAGTCTTAATTAAGTTTATTATTAGTACTTAAATTTTATATCTTTTGTAGTTTGAAATCGCTTAAGAATTTTCGAAATTATAAAAAAAATCCTAAATTTATTCTCTTTATTTTAATAAGAAAAGTAAATTTAATGTAATAAGTTGAACTCTTTATGAAATTTAAATTAATTTAATTTAATAATATAATAAGCTTAATGTAAATATAGTTTTTTCTAATATCTATTATTTTCCTTCAAAAGTATTATACTTTCCTTTAGTAATGAATTTTTTTTTCATCTTTCATTAATCTTAGATTATGAAATGTTTGTAAATCATTTTCTATCTTGACTAATTTTACTATGATTATAATATACTGCCTATTATTTATATAAAAATGAATAGATTGAAAGATAAATAGTCTCAATTACGTAAATAATATAAAGTATTCAAATAATTAAACCCAAATTATATATATGTATTAACTAAAATACAACTTTAAACTTACCTATATTTTAGTTACAATTTCTAAATTATTCTAAAAGGTAAACATAAATAAAAATTGTGAAATTTCCTAATCCTCAAAATTGATTTCATTATTCAAAATAAAATATATACAATGTTGAAACCATTAAAAAAAACCTTAAAAGATAATAAAGAAAACGATTCAAGTCTTCAAAGTTAAAATTAATATACCTGAAATTTCAATAATATTATTTAGTGTAGGTATAAATTATAATTAGATAAATTAATCAAAGAATCCTTGTTGGAGTACCAAAGAAAATTAAAATAAATTAAAATTAAACAAATAAGCAAAATAATCTTTGTAGGAATACCAAAGAAAATTATCCTAGCCTCTAATTATTCAATTCGTACACACTCTCAATGTTCACTACACCATTTGAAGATTAATGGACATAAACATTAATGTAGGGTTCCTTTTCCTTGTGAGTTTATGAAAGTTAAACTTAATTATTGCCATATGTTCATCTTGTCTTCCATTATAAATAACAAAGATTATTTTAAAAAAATGCGCAAAATAATAAGTACACTAAAATCATCAACAATGAGGAAAAAAAGCAATAAAAACAAAAAAAAAATTAAAAAAAAATATTGTAAATAAAAGACATCAAACAAACTGAAATAAAAAGAGTAACATGAGTGATATATTGTACTCATCAAAATTGAATTTGAATTTCCAAAATTGTCATATACTCGTCTACTCGTCCACACTGTTAAGTGTTAACAATAGAAGTTAGTCACAAAGAATCTATATCTATATCTATATATATATATATATATATATATATATATATATATATATATATAATTAGACATAATCAAAGTGATGTACCTTGGTAACTCAAATTAGATATTGTTCTCATTGAATTTGAATTTCCAAAATTGTTAAATGCTCATCTTATCTTCCACATTGTAAAAGTTAGTAACAAATAAATTATATATTATAAATTAGAAATAACCAAGTGATGTACTTTAGTATAAATATGATGAAGAAAGGAAAAAGAAAATAAAAAATTCTTGCATTGGTGAAGATGACATGGTTTTAGTATTTATAGTAATCCATAAATTCTTAACTATTGAATAAATAAATTAAAAGAGTAATGGAGTAATCAATACCTACAATTGTAACTTATATTGGTCATTAGTGTCTTAATTATAATTTAGTAATACTTTTAAGAAGGAATAGAGAAAGGTTTAAATATTTAAAGGGATAAATTGTAACTTATATATACCTAAAATAATAAAGGTATTAATGGAGGAATTTAAAGAGAAATAATGAATAGAGGATATTTATTTAATTTAACTAATATATCAAGATAAAATTAAGAGAAAAAAAAGCTTTAAAAAAAGATAAAATATATAAATTCTAATGCTGGCCTATTAGGGGTGCCACATCAACACTTTCATATCCAGATTTATATATATATATATATATAGATTTGTTATTTATTTATTTATGTCAATTATTTTGACATTTTAAGTCATTTTTATTAAAATAATTGCACGAGAAATGAAGTTACTCTTCCAAAAGTAATTATATGTCGATATTCATTCTATTTAATAACATTTTTCCTAATTTTAAAAGATTGAACAACTAAAAAAATGATTGATTCATATATACATAGTTTGGTAGCATAGTTTGGTGGTGAAAGATATAAATTAGTTAATTTTTGTCTTTTCATCTCCTATCTTTTAATATATTATTACTCTACATTAATAAAATTTATTAAGAATTAAAAAATTGAAGGGGGGTGAATACATGCATATACATTAAAACCTATAATAAAGAAGATAATTGTAGTGGGAGGTGAAAAGTTGATTGAGCTGAGTAAATATTTTTTTCTATTTTTTAAAAATAAAGTAAGCAAATAATAAACAATGATATTTATTAGTAAACAATGATACTAATAAATATGAAAGATTAGATAATGATGAGTATTTTATTAATATTATTAAAAAATTGTCATTTATAAATGTAGAGGTGTGAGTCATAAAAATGATTTTTTTTTTAAAAAAAATAATTTGTAAAAAAGAGAGATAAATATAACTTTGTTTATATCTTATTTTATTTATTTATGTATGTACAATAGCATTTATATTAGTTTAAGAGTTTTTAAAATAATTGATTTTGAAAAATTACAAAAAAATTGAAACAAAAAAAAAAAAGAGAAAAAAGAGATAATTATGACTTGGCCTATATTGTTATAGTTTAATTACAATTATATTTGTAAATATCTTTAAAATTAAATAAAGAAGTTAAAAGAAAGAATATTGGAAAGATATAATTAGTATAATATTAATGAGGAAAGAGAAAATATAAGTGTGTAAGTATTTTCTGAAAATTTGAAATTGGTAAGAAAAAAAAAACTTAAAATGAATGAAGTAAAATGAGGCAATTAAAAGCACAATTATTTTGGTAAAAAAAAGTAATGGAAAATAACGAAGGAAATGAAGGAATCTTAGGAAGATATAAATAGTGTAGTAATAATGAAGAAAAAGAAAATTTAAATTTGTACATTTTTTTTAAAGAACAAATTATGGAAAAAAATTGACAAAATAAATAAATGATAATTTTGGCCAAGAGAGCTGTCATGTCAAACTTTTAGTGTTATCGCCCTTTTATCCCAATTATGACCCTTTTTAAATTTATTTGAAAAAATAAAATTTATTGATAAATATTATAGTTACAAAGTTGTTTATTCTTTGATTTTAGATCTTCTTAATTTTTTATGAATATCCTATTCAAATTAAAGTATTTTTTAAGAAAAAAGTGCAAGTTCAAAAGCATTAAAAATAACTAATACTAATTTGAAAGACAATATTTGAGAAATTGCAACAACTAAAGCATTTGCAGGAGCTTCATAGGCATTTCCAGTTTTCTTTAACATGATGAGACAAAATAGAGAGAACTATAATAATACTTGATATTGAACACATAAGAGTGAAAGTGAAACATATATATTATGTAACCAACGTAGCGCGCACTTAAGTCCATGTTTTCAAAATCTTATGGGAAAAAATGGTTCTTTCGATAAACAACGATGATTTAGCAGAAACATAGATCATGTCTGGCTAATAATATGTGGTAAAATAGATCAATCATAAGTTCTAGATATGTTGATTAAGAAAAAACAAACATCCAACAATAGAGTGAAAAACAATGTAAGTTGGCTTATCAAAAAATAAAATTACATAAAGAAAGTGTTTCACTTTATTTGATAGCAAAATTTCATCTTTGTACAATTTATGAGTAAATAATATGTGGATACTAAAATCATCTATCATTCAACTCATTTTTATTCACATGACAAGTCAAATATTTAGCTATTCGCATCTAACTCATTTTCAACTCATTCATATGCGATCTAATCTTCTGTTAGCTAGCCAACACAAGTCATGACATATGAATAACACCATAGTTACTTAGGGAGAAGTTGACAATGTTTGTTTAGAAGGTTTTGGTAAATTTGTTTTTAATACACTTGGAATCTCAAGATCTGAAATAACGGGTAAATCAGGCTTTGTAAACGTTGGGATCTCTGATTTTGGGGTAGTTGGTAGCTCACGGTTTGGTTCACTTGGTATTTCAAGCTTGATAACACTTGGAGTCTCAAATTCTGGGGCTGCTGTTGGGGCTGCTGAAATATCAGGCTTTGAAGAATTAGATGTTTCAGGTTTTAAAAACTAGGTATCTCTGGCTTTGAAAAAATTGGAGTCTCAAAATTTGGAAAACTTGGGGTCTCATGCTTCGGCAAACTTGGTTTCTCAGACATTGGGGAACTTGGTGTGTCGGGCTTTTGGGAATTAGGAGTTTCGGGTTTTGGAAAACTTGGAGTCTCAAAACTTGAGGTGTCAGACTTTGGGGAGCTTGGCATCTCGGGCTTTGCGGAACTTGCGGTCTCGGGCTTTAGGGAACTTGGGGTCTCGGGCTTTGGGGAGCTTGGCATCTTGGGCATTGTGGAACTTGGCATCTTGGGCTTTGGAGAGCTTGGCGTGTTGGCCTTTGGGAAGCTTGGCGTCTCAGCCTTTGTGAAACTTGGGGTCTCGGGCTTTGGGGAGCTTGACTTCTCGGGCTTTGTGGAACTTGGCATCTCGGGCTTTGGGGAGCTTGGCATCTTGGACTTTGAGAAGCTTGGCGTCTCGGGCTTTGGGGAAATTGGTGTCTCGGGCTTTGGGGAGCTTGTCAACTCCGGCTTTGGAGAACTTGGTGTATCAGGCTTTGAGAAACTAGGAGTTTCAGACTTAGGATAACTTGGGGTCTCAGGTTTTGAAAAAGTAGTAATCTTGGGACTCGGGGAACTTAGAGTCTCGGCTTTGAGAAACTAGAAATCTCAGGCTTAGGGGAAGTTGTAATCTCGGGCTTTGAAAAATTAGGAATCTCGGACTTCGAGAAATTAGGGGTCTCAGGCTTCGGGGAACTTGGAGTCTCGGGCTTTGAGAAACTAGAAGTTCCGGACTTCGAGAAACTAGGGGTCTCGGGCTTTAGGAAACTTGTAGTCTCGGGCTTTAAGAAACTAGGAGTTTCGGGCTTCGGGGAACTTGGAGTCTCGGGCTTTACAAAACTAGGAGTTTCAGGCTTTAGGGAATTGGAGGCACTTGGAGAACTTGAAGTCTCAGGCTTTGAGAAACTAGGAGCCTCGGGCTTTGAGAAACTTGGCATCTTGGGCGTGGGGGTGCTTGGTTCCTTAGGCTTCGAGGAACTTGGAGTATTAGGTTTTGAGAAACTTGGAGTCTCAGGCTTTGAAAAGCTAGGTGTTTCAGGTTTTGAGAAACTAGGGGTCTCAGGCTTCGGGGAATTTGGTGTCATGGGGCTTGGAGAACTTGGCATTTCAGGTTCTGTGAAAGTAGGGGTCTCAGATTTTGGGGAACTTGGAGTCTCGGGTTTAGTAAAACTGGGAGTCTCAAATTTTGGGGAACTTGACGTCGCAGGCTTTGAAAAACTAGGAGTCTCGAGCTTTGGGAAGCTAGGAATCTCGGGCTTTGAGAAACTAGGGGTCTCAAGCTTCGGAGAACTTGGAATTTTAGGTTTTGAGAAAGTAGGAGTCTCTAATTTTGGGGAACTCGGAATCTCAGGCTTTGAGATAGTAGGAGTCTCAGGTTTTGAAAAATTAGGGGTCTCGAGCTTCGGAGAATCAGGGTTCTCTGACTTTGGGGAATTAAGAGTCTCAGACTTTGAAAAACTAGGAATCTCGAATTTTGTAGAACTAGGAGTCTCGGGCTTTGAAATTTTTGGGATCTCAGGCTTTGAGAAAGTAGGATTTTCAGACTTCAATAAAGCAGGGGTTTCGGGCTTTGGGGAAGTAGAAGTAACAGGATCTGACGATGTAGAAGTTTCGGACATTGAAAAACTAGGGGTCTCAGGCTTTGAGAAGGTAGGATTTTCAGACTTTGATGAACCAGGGGTCTTGCGCTCGGAGAAACTTGAAGTCTTGGGCTTTGAGAAAGTAGGAGTTTCAGCCTTGGAAAAAGTAGGATTCTCAAGCTTTGGAGAACTAGGGGTATCAGATTTTGAAAAACTAGGAGTCTCGGGCTTTGAGAAACTAGGAGTCTCAGGTTTTGAAAAACTAGGGGTCTCGGGCTTTAAAAAAGTAGGGGTTTCAGGCTTTGAGAAACTAGGGGTTTCTGATTTTGAAAAACTAGGTGTCTTAGGCTTTGAGAAACTAGGAGTTTCTGTCTTTGAGAAACTGGAAGCCTCAGGTTTTGAGAAACTAGGGGTTTCAAATTTTGAGAAACTAGGTGTCTCAGGCTTTGAGAAACTAGGTGTCTCAGGCTTTGAAAAACTAGGAGTTTCTGACTTTGAGAAACTAGGAGCCTCAGGTTTAGAGAAACTAGGAGTCTCGGGCTTTGAAAAAGTAGGGGTCTGTGGTTTTGAGAAAGTAGGAGTTTCAGGTTTTGAAAAACTAGGTGTCTCAGGTTTTGAAAAACTAGGTTTCTCAGGCTTTGAGAAACTAAGAGTTTCTGGCTTTGAGAAACTGAAAGCCTCAGGTTTTGAGAAACTAGGGGTTTCATATTTTGAGAAACTAGGTGTCTCAGGCTTTGAAAAACTACTTTTTTCTGACTTTGAGAAACTAGGAGCCTCAGGTTTAGAGAAACTAGGAGTCTCTGCTTTGAAAAAGTAGGGGTCTCTGGTTTTGAGAAAGTAGGGGTTTCAGGTTTTGAAAAACTAGGTGTCTCAGGTTTTGAGAAACTAGGAGTTTCTGGCTTTGAGAAACTGAAAGCCTCAGGTTTTGAGAAACTAGGGGTTTCAGATTTTGAGAAACTAGGTGTCTCAGGCTTTGAAAAACTAGTTTTTTCTGACTTTGAGAAACTAGGAGCCTCAGGTTTAGAGAAACTAGGAGTCTCGGGCTTTGAAAAAGTAGGGGTCTCTGGTTTTGAAAAAGTAGGGGTTTCAGGTTTTGAAAAACTAGGTGTCTCACGCTTTGAGAAACTAGGAGTTTCTGGCTTTGAGAAACTGAAAGCCTCCGGATTTTGAGAAACTAGGGTTTTGAGGCTTTGAGAAGCTAGATGTCTCAGGCTTTGAGAAACTAGGAGTCTCAGGCTTTGAGAAACTACGAGTCTGGAGCTTTGAGAAACTAGGGTTCTCAGGCTTTGAAAGACCCGGAGAATTGGAGAAACTTGGGGTAGCAGGCATTGAGAAACTGGGGGTAGTGGGTGCCGTGAAACTTGGGACAGTGGACGTTGAAAAACTAGGAGTAGCGGGTACTGAAAAACTAGGGGTCTGAAGAAGGCGACGTGCTGTTATAGTAGTTATCATGCCGTCATGCATAAAGTAGATAAAAACAAACAATAAGATGGAGGACAAGTTGTAATGCCAAGCCATTTTTCTGCTGATGCAAGAAACTTTGAGAAAAATGTGGTAAGAGAATATAAATTTTTGATACTTTAATTATTTCCGTTTAGCTATATATAGATTTTTAAAGACATGTAAAAGGGAGAATTTCATAGGTTAGTTTCCCTATTTATCTGCCAAGATTATAGTATCTAGAATTTGTATTATGATAACAATATTATAGTATCTTGAATATTGCTAGAATAAAGGAATGCTCAGATTTTCTAGCTTAAATGAGATTATTAAGGAAGCAAACAATTGTTAAACTATTTACTAATTACCTTCTAATTATCAATCACGATGTCTTTTAATTATGTCTTTTCTTTATTTTTAGCCTTTCTCTTAGGATAAAATTAAAATAAAAGTGGGTATAAGAGAGACACATCATATCTTAATTAAACATAATTGAACTTAACATGCATATCACTCTATCACGATAAGAATGAAAACATTGATTTCTTCTTGTAATAACTAAAATCATTACACTTTTCACTAAATATCTTTAAAAACAAACATATAAACTCCTTAGTCTCTTATTTTATAAGGCATCGTTTGATTGAATACCGCGACTGAATGTTAACTTGATTTAAATATTTATACTATTACTAAAATTATTAAAATAATTATTGATAATATAATTTGATGGAGAAAACATTACATTATATGAATATCGTTAAAAGTTATAATCAACTATCAACAAAATAATACTCCATATTTTAGTAAAATATTATAACATTTGGGAGCATTAGGATATCCCAATTAAAAAATAAAATAAAAAATTGACTATAACTAGAAATAAAAATTAGACTTTTTATTAATAATGTAGAGATTAATTATAAGATAATTTATGTACTTATACTTTAAAACATAAAAAGGACTATATTTCGCGCTTAAACTAGAAAACAAGTTGAATTTTCTCATTTCGATTTAGGGTTCAGTTTCATGGCGGAAGCAAATAGTTTCACTCTATCTTCTTCATTCCTCAAACAAGTACTTTTTTTTGTTGATAAATTAATGTTCTCCTTGAATACATTCAATTATATACTCCGTAGAAATTCATGGATTTTTTTTATACATTTTGCAGGTTTACTTGTATGATTGGTGGTTGATTAAAGTTGATCTTGGTGATGGAAGCAAGCGATTGGGTGTTGGAGGTTTCACTGCAAAAGAGTAAAATTTTTTCCCTTAACTTAAGAATGTTGCTGATTTTTTTATTTATTTCTGTTTTGGGTAAGTTTGTTAAGTAGGGAGTATAAGATTTTGAGGTAGTGGTTTATTGAATTCAGGGATTTCAGTTGGCTATAAGTATTCTTGAATGAAAGCTGCAATTTTTATCAGTAAGTTTGTTAGTTAGTAGGGAATATAAGATTCTTGAGGTAGTAGTACATCTTATTCAGAGAGTTGAGTCTTGAATGGAAGTTGAAATCAGAGTAGTTGTCCTCTATGTTGTTCAGACTCCAAAAATGTACTACTTTTGGAGGATTTGACCCACATCCATCAATTAAAAAAGAATTCAAGCAACATAGGTTGTCTTCTGTGTTGTTCGGACTCTCCAGAAATGCTGTTGCACTTGTGTTAGATCCTCCAAAAATGTACTGCCTTTGGTTGATTCGACACATACCCATCTATATTTTCAAAGAGTCTGAGCAACTTAGGATGTCCTTTGTTTATGATAATGGTGTCCGTGCGAGCTTGTGTGTCGATTGTTCCAACAGGTAGCTGCTACCGTCCATTTGTTAACTCTGCCAGCCAAGGCTTAGGCATGTAGAAAGAAATCATATAGATTTTATTTTGTTTTTTGTTTTTTTGTTTCTGGTGGGATATGAACCTATGAACTCATGGTTCTCCTTCCAATTCATTGACCACTAGCCCACATCCTTTTGTTCTTGTTAATTTTCAAGTTAACTTCATGTTATTTTCATGTTTGAAGCAACTTTTTTTTAGTTTGTTACTATTTTGCATCTTCTTGATGCTTTTCTAATGCAATTTAATTACTTCACCAAAAAAGAGTACATCAACATACTAGTGTAATCCCACAAGTAGGGTCTAGGGAGGGTAGGATGTTGCAGACCTTAACCCTACCTTTATGGGATATAAAAGTTGTTTTCGATAGACCTTTGGCTCAAAATAAAAGTACTCGACGTGGGAATTTAAGAAAATAAGACAGTTTAATAGCAATATAAGAAAGAGTACAAACTAAAAGAATTCCTTCCATCATTAAAACATCTGTTAGTCCTCCTATCATTAAAGCATCTGATAATGTTAAGACACTTAAATAGAAATACAACATGAAATATGTTTTCCCTCCTATCACGAAGCATCTGTTGTTCCAGAAAATGCAAGTAGGGCATAACCATTTTACTTGAAAAATCGCTAGAAACATGTCCCAGAGTTGCCTGGTGAAAGTTCAGTGGAACATTAAGTGATTTACTGATTCATTAGCTTTTTCACATAGAACACATCTGCTTCATATAGCGAGACCTCTTTTCTGCAGATTGTCAAGTGTTAAACAAGCCTCATGAGTTCCAGTCCAAGTGAAGCAATCAGCTCTAAGGGGTGTGATGGTCTTCCAGATTATTGTCCACGGCCAACGGCCACAGTTTCTTCTTGTCGACAAAAGATTGTTATAGCATGTCTTTGCCTTAAACCTTCTATGCTTCCAATTTCTACAGCACTTATTTTGTGGATATGTTGGATTTTTGAAGCACCTTATTCATTTCTATATAGCGCTGTTAATCTCGCAAGAGGTTAATACATGCTTTTTTTAGTTAAAATTTAATCAAGACACAGATGATATGTGGATTTCAGAATTTTGGACTGATTGTCTCTCAAGTTGCCAAACAACTTGTGCTAATCTTTTCCATGTTTTATTGCATTGATCAAGTAAGAAACACAGTTCTAGTAATGTTCTTTTTGTTGGATTGTTTTCCAAGTTGCATACAGAATTGTTATTTGGAAGGTGTGGAATTTTGTTAATGATCCAATTTCCAGCGCAGTTAAAAGGCGGACTTCCTTTGGGTTCTTTTCCATGAGATGTCAGATAAAAAGTTTATTTATCTTTGCCTCTGGATATCCCTATTGTACTTCTCATATGCAAGCATTTTAATTCATTACTTTGTCTTAGTTTAAAAGTGCTTTAGTGGAACTAGAGTACTGTATTATATATTTCGTGTGACAAGGCATTTCTTGGAATCAAGTAATGTGATATTTTGTTGCCCTTCCTTAAATAGGAGACCAGATGGAAGAGTTTTCCACTCCACAACAATTGCGAAGAGGCATGATACTACCACTTTAGTGACGGAGGATGGCATCACCATTCTTCTTAGCGGTTTCATTAACAGGTGCCGAACTCTTCAAAATGGCTTTTCATCAGAGGTATTTAAGTTATTTTAGTTCTCAACTCATATGACTGCTTTATTTCAGCTGTTTTGATGGAACATATAATTGAGGTTTACGTTAGCTGAGAAGTTTTAGAGGTTCTATTTGGTCCCATCTGTAGCATTAACTGTCGGAATCATAGTACTATCTATAGTTTGTCAATCTTGGTGGAAGACAATGTATGACTTGCACACACATCTTGTAGAACTTTTAACATTATTTGGTGTTTATGATGAAACTTTTTGACTTAAAAGTTCATATTACTATCCAATGTATCCTGTCTAGTTAATTATTTTTTTGCTTACCTCTTTCGAGTAATCTCTGCTCAATAATTTACTTCTTTCAATCTTTCTTCAGCTATCACTCATCTTTTACAGATAAACCTCAGTCTTTTTCTGCTTTTGCGGTTTTAATTAACTCCTTGAGGAACCTAAAGAGGAAGGCCTGCTTAAGCATTAAATGGATTCTCCAAAGTGAGCATTCACATGTTAGTTACAAATTAGAATAGAATAATGTTTTCTGAAGATGAAATAATAAACAATCTCTACCTCCAAGGTAGGGGTAAGGTCTATGTACTCTACCTTCGTCCCTCCCTAGACCCCACTTTCTTGTTGATGAAGATAATAAACAGAAATTTCAAACTAACAGGTTGCAAGCAGTTCCTTCTTGGATTTCCATACAACTGGGAAGAGTCTGCTGCTGTGTCATTTGGAGAATCAACCAATGAAAATGCAGCCTCTGGAATTTCTGATTTCTCAGAGTCAGCAAATGCATCAGCTGATTGCACAAGTAGTTCCTTTACACTGTCCGTTGATCATCTTTCCCCCAATGTTTTACGAGATCTCTTAATATCGGCTGCTGGTGACCCAGAAGGCGGCATGCTAAGAAAGAGTATTTTTAATGAAATAGTGCAGAAATATGGTAACAATGCTTTTAATGTCGATGAAGCTTCTTCTTTGAACCAAAAAAGTGGTAATCAGGTCACCCCTCAAAGTCCTTCACTGAATGGAAGTCCTAGTCAAAAGAAGAAAGCTAAAACAAACCGGAAGCAAGGGGATAGCTGTATAGCAGATGCAAAATCTGGTAAAGAAAAATTGCCAGAAGCTACTCCAAAAGATATGCCAGAAAAGAGAGTTTTGGATAGACTTCGGCATAGAAGTGGTGACGATGTTCCTATCGTTGGTGAAAATTCTTGTTTAAACCAAAAAAGTGGAAATCAAGTCTCAAGCAGGGGTCCTTCACTGGATGAAACTCCTTATAAAAAGAAGAAAACTAGAGCTAATTTGAGGAAAGAAGATGATAACCATGTGCCCAATGCACAATGTAGAAAAGAAGTGCTTCAGAAATGTAATGATGAGAGTGGAACAGATATTGATAAGAATAGCTCAAGTAGTAGCGCTTTAACAAGAGATAAAGCTAGCTTATATAAGAAAACCAAAATTTACCTTACACAAGAAGAAAAGAGAGATGTGCACAAAGTATCTGGACAGGGAGATTTTGGGATAGTAAACATCACTAACTCGAGTAATGGTCCATTGACAAGAAGCAGAGCTAAAATGAAACGGGTAAAAGAACAAGGTCAAGAAGGACATAGATATCTGTGAAGGTGTTATGGGAGTTCTGTTGTGCAGATTAGCTACCCGTGGATATTAATCTGGAAATTCCTCAAATCATAACGTTTATGGATTTGTCACTTTGTTATTGTAGTCCACAGGGGAGGTAAATTTCGAAGGTTATGTTTTTCTTGTTTTTGTTATGGATTAAATCACATCTCCTGAATTTAGAGTTTAATTAAGTGGATAGGGATTTTCCTACAACAAAAAAGCTTTTCTCTCCAACCGAGGTGAGTATCAAATGGTTCATGCCTGGGAGTAAACATGATCTTTATCGATGTTGATGCAAGTATGGACAAGACAAAGAATAGCTGGTGGAATACTGTGCCTTGTTCTGGTGTGTGGTTTGGTGAGAAAGGAACTCCATGTGTTCTGAAGAGAAGCATTACAGACGATTTAGTTAGATTGTCTTTTGTTGTTTCAATTTTGGTGTAAACTGAAATCTGCTAATGAGACAGAAACTCCATTAGAGTTCATATAGTCCCTCTTAAGTTCAGGAGAGGTCTTACTTTTTATTTCTTGTTTCTGTTCACATGTACAAAATTCATAGCACTCCATTTGTGTTATTTTGTGAATACAATTACAATAATCACCTTTCGAAAAAAAAAAGCAATTCAGTTTTTCCTTTTTGTGTTCCTCACAAGTACATCATGGTCGTGCTAAGACCGAGTGATGTGGAGAAGATTCGTCAGTTTCTTTATGTGACAAGGTACTTCAACATAGCTGATGCTGTATTTTGGACTTTGTCAAAGTTATTGCAATTATGTTTGTGTATCCAGCACAGATTTTTCTCAATTTCTTTCAGCATCATTTCATCCAAATTTTTTATCAACCTTTTCTCTCTTTTGCTGCAGATAAGTTGACAAGGTAGACAGCACTAAAACAGAGGTAAATCAAGTTGGTAAGTTCTACATGAAGTTAAATTTTGGCGTAAGAGAGGCTACATGTATGTATTATAACAAGAAATATATGTACACGGCCAAGTTGGCCTTGTTATTATTGATGAAATTATTTCCTTGATCAAATAAAGAAAACATGAAATATAATAAAATTGAGACCAAAAGTATAGCTGCAAAGCATATTGTATTAGACAATTTATATGTATGTTTTCAGTTGTCAAAATAGCATCTTACAGTATTGACTTCCATCAATATTGCAGCTTACAATATTATTGACCAAATCTATGATATTCTGACCCACCATATTTGGAACAGACACATTAACAAGTCAAAAAGACTCAAAAGTACATGGAAAGGACAAGAAAGTATGCTAAATGTCAAAGCCATCTTGAAGAAGCAAAAGTTTCAAAGTCTCCTCTACAAATCTATATACTTGGTATATTCCTCTTCCTCATTTCTTCTTCAACCATCTGCATTTATATTAATTTTGTTCAAGTTTTCTTATACATCCAAGCATTGTGAAGAAAGACATAATCCATGGGTAAATACACGGAGATAGTGGATGTAGGTGTGAGAATAGTAGCTAGGTTTCATTCTCATTGCCCTCAGACTGCTCGAATGTATTACCATC
Organism: Solanum corneliomulleri; assembly: GCA_027704805.1. Classification (NCBI taxonomy): domain Eukaryota; kingdom Viridiplantae; phylum Streptophyta; class Magnoliopsida; order Solanales; family Solanaceae; genus Solanum; species Solanum corneliomulleri. The sequence continues at coordinate 6,237,926 of JAKWIY010003055.1, read as the reverse complement.
CACCCTCCAACATTCATGGCAATGCTTCAGATTTTCCTCGTCGTTGTAAAAAAGAGAAACTTGGGCTTATTGCTCATAATCAAGAATCGAACTCTATGGAGAGTTATGGTGTCGAGACTTCCATGCATGTTGACACTGCAGACTTTATCGTTCACACATTGGACTAAGTCTATGTATGTACCGAACTATGAATTCTCATTTTTGTGAAGATTGAGAATATAATGGATTGCGGTGTCAAGTTTGTGTTTATACGTGATATCAGTGTATATAAGTTAAATTCTTATTTTATTGTGTGATTATTGTATATATTGTTTATGATATGCTGGGTTGATTGTTTGAAGGAATAGGAAAAAAGAAAAGAGAGATTAAATGAGTGATTTAAGTAAAGTTATGTAAAGTCTGGGGTGTGTGTGATTGTTTGTTGATCAAGTTTGTGTATATATGGGTTTGTATGAATTGAAAGTATTTTAATACTTGATTTGATTGAAGATGTTTTTGTTCCAAGAAAAAATTAGTAATTATTTATGGAATATGATTGATCGATTCCGTGGACCCAAAGAAGAATCTTAGCTTTTCGTGTGTATTTGTTCATAAATTTTTCGATATACGATTAATCGATTTTGTTTGAAACCAAATTTTGTTGTGCCATTCAAACTGACCTATTGAACTAATACTAATTGCTTACAAAACCGAATCGAAAATAAAAAAAAAATAATTCGACTAGTGATATGATTTGACTTGATTTGATATTGAAAAAGAAATTCGACTATATTTGGAGGTTTTAACCAAACTAAGCCATTATATAAAGTAATTCATCAAAATAATATGTTTTTCTAAAATTTTACAAAACTAGTATAAACGTATTCCACAGTAACGTTTTAGGATATATTTTATTTTTTAAAAGTTGATGGCGTCAGATTGATATACGTTACTCACAGTAACGTTTTACTCCTAAAACGTTACTGTGAGTAACGTTTTAGGAGTAAAACGTTACTGAAAATAACGTTTTAAAAGTAAAATGTTACTTACAGTAACATATATCAACCTAATGCTGTTACTTTTAAAAAATAAAATATACCCTAAAACGTTACCATGAAATACGTTTATACTAGTTTTGTAAAATTTTAAAAAAATGTATTACTTTGGTAAATTGTTTTATATAATGACTTAGTTTGGTTAAAAATTCACTATATTTGGGCTGGTTCGATTTTAACTAAACATAATCAATCCAAGACCAAATTAACCGAAAATTATATATGTATTATTAAAATTTTATTTTATGCATAAAAATATTTACTTTGATATCATTTTAATATTTTCTTATACTATTTCATAGATAATCTTAATATATTTTTTCAAGTTTAAAACTTGGTATTCGGCATGATTCAATAAAGATTATAGTTCATGGATGTGTAATTATAATAAAACTTAAATCAAAATCAAATTGATACAAATGCAAAAAAAGATCAATTCCATACTAGAAATGACCAAAATATTGAGTATTTGTTCTTTAGTTTTACATTAGTTTAGACAAATATAACACATAATCTAGTTTTAGTTTTCCGTAAATATTTAGTAATGTAACTAATACTAATGAAATTTATTTTAGCATGATTTAGTACTTTTAAATTATGATTATTTTCATTATGACTTTACATTAGTTATTTTATATGATGATTTCATATTTTTTTATTGAATATTTTTATGTCATCAATACTTATCTTATATTTTGTGTTATTTTTTTAAGAAACACCTTAGATAATTGATTTTGATTGGACTAAAGAAATATTTGGAGCACAAGTCAATTAAAATTGAAATGAACCTGATTTTGATATCATGTTTAAAAAATAGACCTTGTGTCTGACGTAATCCTGAAAGCTAGTTTAATGAACAACGATTGTCCAAGACGATCTAAAGAAACCAATTTCCCACCCCCAAAACGATGTAGAAACTCAACGATATTCCTGGATTGACACATACATGAAACTTTCACCTTCACATTAGGCTTTATATTAAATAACTAAACCCACAAGAATTTGAAAAGAACTAAGACAGAATGATACTCTAATGATCCAAATATCTCCAATCTGCTATAATAAGAAGGGTTCCTTTCATTTCCCTTTTAACGACGGAAAAAATCACCTAGTGTTTTTACTTTGTCGGGGATTTGAACCCCGGTCTCTGAAGCAAAACAGTTTGTTTCATTTCCTTTTTAACAGTTTATATTTGCACTGTACAATGAGTAACAGCTATGTCTATAGTGAACAAGTCACTTCAGAATACAGTGTTCAACTAAATATCTCCATCTCTTGGGTTTGTATTTTCCTGTACTGTAACTTCATTGATGATCAATATCATGAGCTTTCAAATGGACCAAGTCTCCCTTCAATGAATGGTGAAGAGGGCGAGATCTCCTGAAACAGAATATATCTTCAATCTGGACGACGTTTGGTTCAGCTGGATCGACTTTCTCCGACTTGAATTCAGAAAAATGTGAGCTTCCAAAGACCTGTAAGCTTAATGACTTCCGTTTAGGAGCGCCAACGTTTACATATTCATTAAAGAAATCAATCAGGTCCGTTTTAGTTATCTGCTTCAGTGCTGCAACCTGATTCATGAATAGAAGTCAAAGTTTAAATGCTTGTTTCAGAGAGAAAGTACGTCCATGAGGCAATTATCCTACCTTGTGAACTCTCAACAACATACCCAGTACCCAGTGGAATCTCACTACTATGGTCTAGGGAGGATAGAGTGTACACAGACCTTACCCCTACCTCGTAGAGATAGAAAGGTTGTTTGCTATAGACCCTCAGCTTAAATAAAGCCTGCCAAATAGTACCTTATGAACTCCCAGAAACTAAAAAAAGGAAGATCATTAACTTTCAGGGAACAGTAAGCCATAGTACCTTTTACTGGTTTATTCAGCATTTCAGAAAGCAAGAATATTTTTCTACAATAGAGGCATTCGTGCCTACTTTCGTGCACTTTGACTATCCACCAGCACCTTCCCCTACCAAGGCTTAGGTCGATGGGAAGAAATCAAGAATTATATTCCTCAATGAGTCAACATCTCGTAAGAAAGACTTGGAAGAGTTCTTTCTTTATATCCCTTTAGTTTGACCCAAAGGTGCCAAACAGCTACCACCCATGCCAATTATCCTCCGCCTCCCGGAAAGGGAGAAGGAAAGACATACAGTAATCTCCTTTTACCTGTCAATTCAATTCACGGAAATAAAAAATGGCATATGAATAAAAGAAAACCATACCTCATTTTCAATTCTATCAAATTTGAGGGTGCCACTAGAAATTTCCCACCAGAAAAAATTGGTTTCCTCCGGTAAGTTTTTAAACTTCTCAAGCTTAATATCAATAAGAGCATTGACTTTTTTCTGCATTGTATATGATAAAATCAAAATCTTAGTGGATGAGGCAAAATATATAAGATTGCAGACAAGTGGAAATAATAAATAAGCTTCACATCAACCTAACAATTTATTCAGCACCATCATTTGATTTTGACTTTATTGGTTTGACCGGGTTTATTGTTATTATTCTTATTTTTTTTTTTTTTTATGACCAAGAAATCGGTCTGTGACCTGCCCTTTGGACCAGTGATGCTAATAGAAGAAAGGCATTGAAAGAAGATAACATATGAAGCCACATGGACTTATCAATTTTCTGAGTACCAGAAGATCAGGATAGCAGATACATCACATTCTATCCTCAGCAAAAGCAGCAAATGATTGTTAAGTACAAGAACAGTCGGCCAAATAAATTTCTCTTGCAGGGTTACTGAGCGCATCTGATGAAGATGTAATGACAATATCAAACAGTATTCAAACTAAGCACACCTCTAATTTTTACTGATTGAAGTGTCACAATTTATGCTGCCTTGTACAAACCGCGTTCCTCATGATAGCAAATATTTTTCATATTGACTTTGCCTACTCTCTCAAACTTTTTACCATTATTCTGGGTATTTATGATCTTCATCTTAAGATATTTCCGTGTAGATACTTCTGGTAATATTACTTTCCTGAGAGTTGTCACAATGACGCCATTGTGTTATTGTTGTTCTTCTGGTATAGTTCTTTTTATAATAGCAGTGTCCAATTCAGCTTGTCTGCAACTAGACTAGTACTGGACTCTGCCTACCAAGGCTCAAGCAGATGAGAAGAAATTATCCAATTTTTGTTTTTACCTTCTGGAGATTCGAACCCTGAAAATGGTACCTATTCTGAACGAAAATCTCAAAAGGAGGTTCAATAATTGACCTTAAACTCATCATCTGACATGTCATGAAGCTGAGTTTCCAACGTCTTAAGAAATGCCTGGAATCGCGACTCGATATATCTAGGATCCTGTATTGTGGCTAACCATTAGTCTCTCAAACTGAAGTAAAAGGATTTTTGTAATATTTCTTCGCTGGCTTACATACAGAAGATATGATGTGTTTACCTTGACTGATGATTGAACTATAAGCTGCAGTCCACGAACACCAGCATCACTCCTACAGTTTAACAACATTACATTGGTTTCAGCAGTGAAATAAAATTTAATAGATGTGCCACATGTCACAAGAATTGCGACATTCACAGAGTATTAAAATGAGAAGCGTTGGCATACGTCCGTGAAAGTGATGTGATGTAACCAAGCTGCTCAACAGATCTAAGCTGGTCGAAAGCTGGTTGTTTGGCTATCAGAGCAAATAGCTGCAGTTTTACATTCTTGATGTATTCATCTGAATGCACCTGCATATTTTAGTTTGCTTTGGTATCAGATCCTTCCAAACAGCCAACTTAAGAAAGACGGCCAGACTCATACTATGTTGCTCGGACTCTTCCAAAATGTCAACGGGTGCTTGTCGGATTCTCCAAAAGTAGTGTATTTTTGGAGAATTCGGCACGGGTGCGGCATCGAAAGTGAAGAGTCTGTGCAACTTAGGACTCATACAGAGCCAACTTATAAAGAAAAGATATCCAGCAGGATAAAGTTGTTCAATAGAAAGATTTCGCATTCTGCTCATTGTGAACTTTTGAGAGCTTAAATACATACAAATTATTTGTCTAGCCACAAGTCAGTAGAATGGCCAAATTTCGAAAAAGATAAATTGGTTGTGCATTATAGACATTTTAGGTTTTGAATTCTTTAAAAGCTCCAACCAGTTTTGATCATTCCATTCTTGCTTTTTCTCTTTAACTGTTCTAACAATACTTGTTCCATACAAGTAGGAGTTTATTGCTAAACAAAAGGGAAACCCCATATATAAGGGGTATAATGGGTAAAGGTAGACAATTAGACATAAGGTCCGCATACACCCAAACCTCCCCAAACTGCACTTGTGTGATTACACTGGATATGTTGTTGTAAGAAGGTACAAAAATAAGCCTTTGCAGAAGGATATGACTTTTCCCATGGGGCATCCAGTCATATATATGATACTACTAAAAAAAGACATTGAAAAAAAAGAACAAAAGTTGTAACTTCACATGTACCTGAATGTAGTGGACAAGAGCAGAATTTTCATCAGATGTATTTAGGCCCTCTGCAGCATAGAAATAACTCTTGCTCTCTTCAAGATTTATAATTCTACTTGATGAATGCTCAGACGCAAAAAGGGCCCGAGATAGAGGCTGGGAACCCTTGTACAAGGCATCTTCAACGTGCTGGATCATTGAAACCGCTTCCTTTGAGTCGATGTTTCCTGAAAAGGGATAATCAAAAGGGTGAATATGCTACACAGCTGACAAAAATCCTAGAGAAGTCTAGTAGGGAAGAAAAAAGAACCTGCTACATAACACTCCAGAAATGTCCTTGATAAAAGCAGAGGATAAAATTTAACAAGGTCATCAATTTCAAGATTAGTAAGAGCTTCACATTCATCATTCCATGACCATGAGTGTTCCCTAAGTATTAATGAACAGTAGTACAAAGCTTGCTCGTATGGCTGTTGAAACTTGATGTTTTGATATTGCTTTGAGAACAACTCCTTCATAAGATAAAAAGGAGTCCGTGAGAAGGAATATCAGCCCACGGCTTTGGATTGGAAATGTTAGCAAACTGCAATCACAATTGTTCCATTTTCCTTATCTAATTTACTCTATGTTTAATATTCCTGGACTTACAATAAGATATATGGGGTAACTAAAATCCGCCTCCTTACTGTTATTACTGCCTCACGTTATCCTTCTTTCTCAACCTACGTCTTTTACCATTCAAGGATTACTACATTATTATTTACTAAATCATGTCAAGTTAAGCATATTAGGCACTATGAAAAGATTAGGCACTATATGCTATATCTAACCCAAAAAGTATGCTTTGCCCAAAATCATAAAGAAGCTATCATGCATTTCATTTAGCTTTTTTTTTTTTCTGAATACCTAAATGTAGAGTTTAATATAATACTGAAGAGACCACAAATGTTGTAAGAGTCATAAGTTTAAGACCATATCAATACGAGAGTTTTTCAAACAGTAGAAGTCCCTTTTTGGAGGGGTAACACAAATCAAGTAATGCAAGTCTTTTGTCATGACAATATACTAAAATTATTGTAAGCAATGAAGGCTGGGAAATGTAGTGGCTGAATCATTCAGTTGCAGTTACAAAGATCAGAATTAGAGTAAATATTGCTCCATGTTGGTTTTTCTTTAATATACAAACACACAACAAACTAATTAAACAGGAAATAATTTTTGGCAAACCAGCCAAAAATGGAAACAGTATAGTCTGAGACATATTTGTGCGAAGCAAGCCAAGAATGCACTCTTTGATGTAACTGTTGACAATACAAGCTGAATGTCCATATCAAGTAAAGAATATGGAGATAATATGCCTAACCCATGATATGAATATAAAATGTCTAAACAGAGTTCAAGTTCCTCAAATCAAAAGTGAAAATGTTGTACATATCTTAAGCAGGCCTAGATCCTTGCAATCTTATGTAAAAATGTGGCCCACTATTTAAAGCAGGCCGAGATTTAGCACACTCGTGAATCCCTGACAGGAGCAATTCATTTCAGATACAATTAGATGCAGCAATTACCATCAAACAATCTGGTCTTCAATCAGTGTATCCGCTTGAACGATAAGACTTAAAATAAATTGTAAGGGATGACAATAGACCCTTACCTTGATAACAAAGAATCTGTCAGGCTCAACTTTGAAATTGGTAATCCTATCAATAACCTTTTCTAGTAAGATCCTCATTTTATGATTATATCCAGATACAGTAACCTGAAAGGGAAGAAAATCAAAGTGGGAGGGTACAATATCTAAAAAGTGATTGCACATGGGATAGGAAAAAATGACAATAATCTTAAGCAGAATGAGCATAAGGCTTCCCCAAAGTGCAACCAAGAAACAAAACCTTCACGACATTCCAACCAAATTATTATGTTTTTCATTAAATTGAAAACACGGAAGTTAGGAGAGAGTTTTGTGAAGATTAACTTTGATAAATTGTATTATTGCTTAGAGAATTCCATTCATGATGATGATGCATGTGCAAGATAAATACCTCGAAACCACTACAGTGACCACTTATCCAATAACCGAGACCAGCAATCTCAGCATCGTAGGCTGAAAGATGGAAAGTCGATTAGTTGAGTTAAGCGAATTTTTCAGTAACTAATTGATCAGTATTTCAACTGTCAAAAGGTCCTTGGAATTTTTTTTGATTGTTAGGTCCTTGCACATTTTCACAAAGGTTAACATATAAAGGAACATGATATCTTAGTCTTCGTTACTAACCATATTCATTTAGATAGTCCTTCAGCAACCATACGAAAATGCAGGTAAGAACAGCTGATTCAGGTGAACTTCTAGATTGGGGACAGATGAAATCTATTATACAGTAGCCCTTTGGCATGGAGAATAATGTATCTGGCTTGTACCATAACCTTGAGTAAGGGGATTTCCTTAACAACACCGGAAAATTCATCTGTATTGAAGGGGAAAACATTTCAGGAATTTTATAAAGTGAAAGCACGTGAAAATGAGGTTTCATTGTTAGTAATACCTTGTTTGAGACAGTTTTAATGGACAAATCGGTAGGAATAAACATATTAGGAACAGGTAGATGCAAATTTCCATCAGGAGCCTTCTCCATCCATTGCTATCACATTCAAAGAAGTGTCATCGTACCAGTCAATATTGGACTTAAGCAATATTTCAATGCCAAATATTCACCAAATAAAAAGCATCAGTATTTACAGATAACTGACTGCGTACCTCAATCACGGAGCTTGTTATTTTCTCCAATGAATATGCAGTTTCATACCAAGGCTCCATTGAGTCTGTATTACCGTCAAAATTTGTTGAAACCCAAAAGATTCTGTTGGAAATACTTATTTGTGAGAGGAACTCCTGAAAGATTTAGCTACAGTGTAATGATATATGACACCTCATAATTCAGTACTATTTATGCAAAGGATACATGTTGAACACACTATCTGATGCCAGAAATTCTAACACAATTTCTATATTTATGTTTATCCGTATTATCCAGATAGCTTCCATGGATTCAGAGGAATGACTAGAAAATATTTTGCCATGATTTTATGATGTTTAATGATGTAATAGTTTGGCAGCGCAAAACGATCTCACTTTTCATCAAGAAAAGCGGTTCATAAGTATTAAAGTCCCAATGATTGTATAATGACCTTCGGTGTTATATGAGCCTTTTTTCATGTTAAATGAGCCCAACAGCAGTAAGAGAACACAAAATGCCTACAAGAGTCTGAGCCACTGACAACAGATACCATCAGTCCCTTTCTCTTCACCCAATTAACATTTTCCATCCTGCTCCGCTCTACCGAAAGAAAAAGGAGGAAACACAATTGCATAAGCAGACCTTTTTGCTTGTCATTCACAGTCATTCTGTTTCTTCACTTTCTCTATGTTCCCTGAAGGAGTACCCAACAAACTATGATCCTGTCCAAAATGAATTCCTCAACTGTACCGTGTTCTTGTCATGTCAAAGCCATGAATCGAACCAAAGCTAAGTCCATGACACAAAACAATTGTCTTCATTAGAAGTCATGAGAACCTGACTTCTATGCAGCAATAGTTAAAATTGAACCCACCACTATCAGGACTAGAGCATCGGACTTCCAATGTCATCCAATGGACATAGTAAAAAGCTTGATTAGAAAAAGAATAACATAGTCAAAAAGATATTGTTAAGGATTGGATTTTGAAATCAGCGAGAAGCTGAGTAATGCATGTACCCATTTGCATAAACAATAGTTCAAAAATATATAATTGTCTATGTGGAGGCCAACTCACCTGACATTTTGTGGTGTGAGATCATTTAGAACTGCTTCAATAATGTCTGGACTGAACTTTGAAGGTAAAGATGACCCAACCAACCAATCTATTGGCGGGTAAAGCTGGAAAAAATGATTCAAATATACGCAGTTCATATTCTTTTGATAAGTCCATAAAAAAAATCATTATTAGAATGGGAAACTGGTGTATAAAATGAATTTATAGAGTGTATACCTGACCACAATCATATCAAGTTATCTCAACTATCTATACCATGAGAATAAGAGAAAGATTGAGAGAATCTGTGAAGGCAGATGCCTTAGACTGAAAGCTGTTCTGATCAAGACAATAATCAACTTGCCAATCAAAGGGGTTTTGCAAACATGACTTAATTTTTTTAAACAATTTTTCGTAAAAATTGTATCTTCATCCTGGAGCTTCGAAGGAAAGAAACATAGTTCTTTGCTTTGACGTTGATGAAAAATTCAGTTAAAATGGATTGGTAGTACCTATTCAAATACAAAATATGGATTATGATTGACTCGCTATTCAATCGGAGGTAGAAGGCCCATGAGTTGTGAACTTCTTTCTCCAGAGAAGAAGCAATGATGGTATCTAGGGAATAAGCATCAGCTAACTCTATGCTAGTGTAAATGAGAGCTTTGCCATTCGTTTTCTACTGAGGTCGGGGTTTTTTGAAGACATGTGACATATCCATCAATGAAGTGCTAGAGGCCGGATCACTCACTCAACAATTTCTCTCTCGGGTGAAATAGCTAATTCATTCCCCGTGCGCTAGGCAGTCATACTATGTTCAGTTCTCATTTATGATGTTTGCGCTCTGTGAGTTTTAGCTAAGAAGCAAGTGCCACAAAGGGTTGACAGGGCAGCTCGACTGGTAAAAAAGGAGATGGCCCCGAAGCAGGAGGTTCCTGGACGCTCTAGTGCAATGACTAATCTAATTTCTTTTCTGTACATGAACTTTTTCTTATGTAAACCCGGTGCTATCTAAGTCTTTTAACTAGTCCAATGGAAATCTCCTCTATTGCAGTTGTTGAATTAGGTCTTACGCCTAACTCACACCCCAAAAGTAGATCAAAGGGAGGAGGATTTCCAAGCCTTATAAGGATTCCACCCATCTCATTAACCACTGATATGGGACTATTTGACATTCTTTAACACCCCATCTCACGCCCATCGCTTAACATCTGCTGCGTGGACAATTTTGATTTGGGGGCCCCCAACATCGGGTGAGACGGGTCTTTATGATCTTGGTAAACAATCAAAGAGCTTCCGCTGCCAGCGAGCGGCTACTATCCATATATGCCTCCCCTCTTGCTAAGATTATGTTAGCAAAAGTTGTCTCACTGTGTATCATTCGGGTGACTAATTTCTTATATCTAATTTATGTAGCACCGTGCCATCATTCCAGTGACTACTTTTTCATATTTAATTTTTGTAGCATCGTGCCATCATCCACCGACTACTTCTTCATATTAAATTTGTGTAGCATTGTGCCATCATTCTAGTGAATACTTTTTCATATATAATTTGTGTAGCATCGAGCCATCCTTCCAATGACTACCCTTTTTTTTGCATATCTGATTTGCGTAGCACCGTACATCTCTTCGAATTACTTTTCATATTCAATTTGTGTAGTGCCATGTATTTTTCCAAACTATTTTCTCATATCTGAGTGTCATAGCATCATGTGTCCTTTCAGTGACTCAGATTTGATTTGCATAGTTCCATTCATCTTTCCGATGACTCCTCAAATCTGATTTGTGTAGGTCTATGTTATCATTCCAACCCTACCCATATTATTTCTCTTTTTCAATAGGGTCGTTTCATAAATTCGAACTATCCTATATAATTTCCATTCTCTAGTTGGATCGTGACATCATTTCGATCCTACCTATATAATTTTATTTCTTAGATTGTGACCACTTTTAGCTATCAAATCTAATACCTCGACATATGAGCATGTTTCAACCAGTTTCTCGGTGACTTGTTTAATATCGACCCGTCTATTGATTCCAACATGATCCATATACTTTATACTAGGTTTTGAGCACGTCGTTGTTCAGGGGGAGTTTAGTAGCCTTGTATGTGATTATGTGAATCACTCTATGGTGAATGGTCTGAACCAATATTGCAGGTTTGGTTTGGAAAGTTCAACACTAGAATTTATCTATGGTTTGTTGACATTATGCATCAAATCCAATATTTAATGAGAAGACAAACACATTGAGATTGATTGTCAATTTTGTGAAGTCGACTGATTAACTTGCAGATATCTCACCAAACCCCTCATTGGTACTCGTGTTAATTACATTTGTAACAAGCTAGGTACATGAATTGTATGCACTAGCTTGAGGGGGAGTGTTAGAATAGGAATAAGTTTATACAATCCTATTGGAATAGGAATAGGTTTATACAATCCTATTAGAATAGGAACAGGAATACTAAATAGTATCCTACTTGGTAAAGGATTGTATTCTAGGGTCTATAAATAGGGTCTCAATGTAATAATGTAGACACAATAACAATTCAATAATATTTTTTCCTATATTTTTCACAGCAGAAAAAGCTAAAAAAGGATACTCACTAGCTTACCCTTTAGATTTTTTTGAAGAAGGTTCCATTAACAATATGTTTACTTCGTTCGTTATTATGGTTTCAGGCAATCTCTGGTTTGACAATTAATGTTTGCAAGGGTGAACTCTTTCCTCTGGAATAGATTCAGGAAGTGGAGGACATGACAAGGGTGGTAGCAGGCAAAGGCAGTGATCTTCGGCAAACGAGGTCCGCTCATGAAGATTTAACAATGAAACCTTGTTGTCGATAAGGTTCACTAGGGCACTCTGTCAGAAGAAGGAAAGATAACCTTAATCGAGTATACTCTCTAATTTAATAACCTATCTTATGCCTTTCTTCACTAAGCCAACAATAATAATAGACAAGAAACTCTCACCCCCCTTCTTTTCATATGATTTTGCTTACTATACTATTTATCTGACCCCATTTTCATTAGCAGTTCTGAATTCTTGAATTTTCTGTGGAATGGGAAGGAAGAGATTTATTCACATTGTCATAATTAGAGAAGGTTACTTTCTAAATGGGGATGGAGGAATTGGGAGTTAAATACCTCTAGATATACTGGCATATTAACTTCATATGAAGCTGCTTTATGGAAGAAAATCATTGGAGGATGGAGAAATTCTGATAGCACATAAAATCTAAGGTAGAGGGGGGAGAGGAGTACATTTTGAGATAACACTGGTAGGGAAATAGCAATGCCAACCACTTTCCAGAAGCTCTTCGTTATCTCCACCACCACCACCACCAACAACAACAACTTACCCAGTATAATCACACAAGTGGAGCATGGGGAAGGTAGGATGTATGCAGACCTTACCCCTACCTCTGTGGGCTACATAATTATTTCCGATAGATAACATTCTTGTATGTAGAGAATGGGATTTGAACCGTTGACATCTGTCATTTCTACCATGAGGGAAAAAAGAATGATTAGGGAGGTGGTAAAATGGAGCAGCCCAGAGTCAACAGAAACTTTTGGGATTGGCGATCATAAGGACAAACGAGTACAAGAGAAGGAGATGGCTGAGTTGAAGGACAAGATTATTCTGCTAGATGATATATGAAAGAATCTAAATATTCAACTCAAAGCCTTAAAGCAGTGAGTGGGGTGACCCAAGCTTTTATAAGCATTGCATATCATATGTGGACTTTATATAGCTCAACAGTCTCATGCAACGGTAAACCAAATTTAAGATTCAGACACAGATTTTAGTATGAGTGTCACAAAAGGCATTCCAGAAGTTGACTCAAATAACATGAACAGGTAACTGATGATCCAAAAGAACACCTTATGGAGGAGTGACCCAAAACCTTAGTAAATACCTTTGAATGCCCGTGCACATCCAAAGTGGGATTTCATTTAAATCAGCATTATATATCGGGAATTAGTAACAAGTTTTAATGGTAACACAATGTTCATCAGCACAAAGTTTGCGCTGTTAGCTATATTCATGTGGCAAATGCAATGAGCAAGGAAATTTCACTGTCAAGCCTTTTGATAATGTCATGTTGAGGAGGGCAAGAAAACAATTCCCTTAGTCTGCATTTTGAGTTTCCTAAACTCCAGCGAACTTGCGTTTTAATATGGAAAAATTGCAAAAGATTTGAGAACAAGAAGAATATTTGACATCACTTGTTACTTCCTATGTATAGCAATGGAAGTATGCCCATCACTCGATTGTTCGCCATTGAACATCTACCATTTTAGGAGTTGGATATGTGATGGAATTGTAAAAAATCTATACTCTAGAGCTATTTTTGGTTCTAGCATTCTGGTTTTTCATAAAATATCAGTTGCATGAAGAAAAAGACAAGATAAAAAGAATCAATGAGTACGCCAAAAACGTCCATAAAAATGAATTGACACCAAATGCAGGAATACAATTGTGAATGTACCTGCATGTTCGACGCAACATATACCACATAACCGATGGGAGAACTCTTGTCTTGATAATGGAAATTCGTTTCAGATATTGCAGAAAGCTGCATGTTTAGAATATATGTGAGCTAGAAACTTTGACTAAAGAACGAACATTTTTACATCTAACTATTAAGCCAATTCATCAAACAAAAAATGTAAATAAATAAATACAAGAAGTTGAAAACTTCCTATTCAATCATTGAACCATATCTCAATACCTAACTAGTAGGGACAGCTATATAAATCGTTTGAATGCCTTCCACTCTATTATGAACCATTTCATGCAATACTATATGGCAAATTATCTATAAAACAATGCAGTTTTTTTCTTTTTCTTTTTGATCAAGAACAAAAGCAGTCTTATTATATCAATGCTTCGCCGTGTGCCCACAATTGACCAGTTATGCTTCTCTTTAAATTCAATGCAAACCAATCATCCAATGGAGTCAAAATATCGGTGCAAACTAGTTGGCTAGCAAATATTTGTATCTCCACACATATGTACCTATTTTTTCACATACACAGACAAAATCATCTAAAAGTTTCATATCCGTCAGAGCTTTTATGCAACTAGATTAATTGATCTCTCGATTTGAATTTTGAGACAGTTTGGTCATGTCCTATGCTGACTCCTAAATGCAACAGTTTGAAGATGTGAAACTATGGTAATTGAAGATGTTGAAAGGAGATAAAGGTGAACCTAAAATCACATGGAAGAAAATTATCTCGAAATACCTACAATCACTTGGAATCTATACAACATCATACCTAGCATGATTCCACAATGTGGGGCCGGGGACGGTAGAGTGTATGCAGACCTTACCTCTCCCAGGTAGAGGGGTTGTTTCCGATAGCTCCCCACCCCACCCCACCCACGAATATAGTCCAAAGCAGTCCAGAAAAATAAATAATAGCAGTACAAGAAATAACAGATAGTAACTACAACAAAATCTAGTAACAAGACAGTAACTACAACAAAATAATATAATAGTCGAAGTTCAAGGAACAACAAACAATAATAGAAATCAATACACAAGAAACTAAGGAACTACTTACACCCAATCAACTAGTTAGATCTAATATGTAGGAGTTGATTTCTATTTGAATTTTGATTACATTGTACTTTCTAGACTTTAGGAGTTTGTCATTTTCAGCAGATTTTTTTTGCTTATCTCTCTCTTTTTTTTTTAAAAAAAAAAAAAGTAACCGTTAGTCTATATTTATCCACAGGTATACTTCCTCAAAAGTGTAGTTCCCCTCCAAAAGTGTTGTATTTAACTATTAAGTTGTGTTGATTACTTCTGAGCAATCTAAGACTACTTCTTTACACCAAAAATAATACAGAGCTAAATAATTAAGCTGAAATCTTGGTATTGTTGCTCCGCTTTCCTTCAAAACATCTCTGGTTCTTCTCTAGCCATAGTGTCCACCATATACATGATGGGACAATATTACATCTCTCCTCTTTTCTTCCTTCATTTCAAATCCTATTCCAGCACTTCAAAACCACTTTGATGCTTCCTGATTTCACCCATTTGATCTCTCTCATATTGGTGAACATTTGCCACAGCTGGTTTGTCCACTTGCAGTTTAAGAAGAGATTGTCGGCTGTCTCTCCTTGCTCTTCACACAAAAAGCACCTGGCTGGAACACAGGTGAAAACCTCTCTTGTTCAAGTTCTCATATGTCAAAACTGCCTCCTTAGCTAACAACCAAGTAAAATAGTCTACTTTATAGGCTATCTTAGTTTTCCATATCATCTTCCAAGGCCATTCTACTTCCTCAATGCCAACTGTGTTGAGATCTTCATATGCTGAGTTAACAGTAAAACACCCTTCGCTCCCCACATTCCATACCAGTGAATCCTCTTCCTTAGACAGGTTACTAAATTGTGCTAGGGTGAAAAAAAACTCTGCTACTCCACACATCTCCCAATCATTAAGTTTCTCTTGAAGTGCAAATTCCACCCTTAATCATTCCATTATTCTGCTACAGTTGCTTGTTGCATTTGACATATGGTTGTAAAGGTCAGGAAACCTTTGGCTAAGTGAAAATTGTCCACACCATTTGTCCATCCAAAAGCCACCTTTCTGCCAATTCCCACCTTACAGTATGATCTTTCTAGCACCAGATCCCATAGATCACTGATAGATCTCCATACAGTAGACCTATATGGAGAGGCTAACTTTGTTGTCATCCACTGATCCCTCATTCCATATTTTGCAGCAATCACTTCCTTCTGCAATGAGTTGTTAGCAGATGCAAATTTTCATAACCACTTCATCAGAAGGCATTGGTTTAAAAACTTCATGTTTCTGATGCCCACTCCCCCAATCTTCTTGCTTATGTTCATTTCTTCCCATTTGACAAGATGATACTTCCTCTTATCTTTATTCCTTGCCAAAAGAAGGTTCTTCTGACTACCTCTATTCTATTGATTACACCAGGTGGTGCCAGGAAAACAGACATCAGGTATGTTGGTAAGGCATTCAACACACTTTTGATCATAGTAAGTCTTTCCCCCGGATAAGTATTGACTTTTCCAGTTTGCTAAGTTTCTCTCTGTAACACCCCGAAAATTTATAAGTCAAAACTTGAAGCATTCTTCATTTGAGTATAAGGTTGTACTGAGTGATTCTTAATTTTACTGTGTTAGGTCAATTCTTTAGTGTAGGAATGATTTTTGAATATGACTTAGGTCACAAGAACCCCTTAAAGCTTCATTGCCGAATAAGTTTTGACATAAGATTTATTTAGGTCATCTTCAAACGATCATATCTCCCCGTACATAATGAATTAGGTGGCCTATGACCTACCAAATTAAAGGTCTTTGAGTCTTATTTCCAACGTCATCAAGTTTGCCTCATTTCATGTTTGGAGTAAAAAGTGATGATCGTTTTACCAAAGACTGTCATATCAGAGATTTCTGAGTCTGCAAACTAAGGCTCCAACCAACAGGCTATAGGTTGAACAACGATCCGTCCTATCAAGTCGTCAGTAGAGTGTTGGGAGTCAACTTTCGGGACCCAAATCCTACGGATCCAACCGACGGGCCGTAAGAATTACTACTAGTTGTCGTTTGGACTTGTAAATGGACTTTTGAGACTTAAAAATTCAATATCAATTCCACGGATGGGATCTAGATCAAACCACAAACCATAGATAGTCCCGTGGACAGTTTTTGTCAGCTTTTAAAGAGAGGTTTCCCACCCCTTCTAAGCCTAAACACGACCCTTTTTCACCTAATTAAGGGTCTAAACAGTGTTAAAACTTTTTGTTACGTTCTTTAACACTTCAAAAACTTAGAGCAAGGATTCAAGAGGAGAAAACTAGGGTTTCAAGCGTTCTTCAAATTTCATCTATTTTGCCAAAGACTTTGTTCTTCCCGGTATGCAAGACTATCACAGTGTTGGACTAGTTCTTCCTCACGTCCTACATCTACGTTCAAATTAGTAAACGAAAACTTAGGATTCTATTCTAGATTTCAGTATTCAGATGAGTTGATATTGAGTTCTAAGTTCTTGAGTTATGGATTATTGAATTCCTAATTTTAATCATTGAATTGTTGTACATTGTGTATTGTGATTATTGACCAGATTGTTCATGTCTATTTTTCAGCATGAACCCTATTCTTGAGTTTCTATTGAATTCTTATAGAGAATCTTTTAAACAAAATATTATTGTTTAAACTGAGTTTTGAGGAAGTAAAGAATAGTTTGAGAAAGAGTAAGGGAACTATGTACTTCCCAAATGTTCATTTTTACATGAAGAAAAGGAGTAGACTTTCTGAGAAAAGTCAACCCAGAATGTATTTTTCATTGAGTAAAGAGAAACCTTGTTTTCTAAATGAAAACTGAGTTTCAAAGACAGTTCAGAGTGTACATATACATATACATATACATATACATGTATATATATATATATATACACATATACATATACATGTATGTATATATATATATATATATATATTATATATATATATTGGGAGTAGTATTGAGCACTGATATTGGGGAAAGTTCAGACAACTCACAGCCCCCATAAACTATGTCTTCAAGAAGCAATTTAGTGCATAAGTTGTGGGTACTCACTTGGTACATGTTCTACTTAAACCATACACATTCTTCATATATTAAGTTTTACATGAACATTAGATAATTTTACTATACACAAAACAGCACCAAGGAGGTACTGAGGATGCACAAAAGTCTGAATTTAGATTTTTTTTAGATGTGACAGGAGTCCATAATTTCCAGAATGCATCTATTACAATATTCATCCCAGTATCCTACAACACAAAAAACAGCAATAATAATTACGCTTCATTCCCACACTATAAATGATATATTCATTGCACTCTATTTAGTCACATATCATGTCATTACTTAATAATTATCCTTTTAAGAGAAATTAGGGAGTGTGTGCCCAGAAGAACATGTCCCAACACATCATTACTATGAAGATTTAAAAATATTTGACTATGCACAATTGCCAATCTATGACAACCATCATCCATTCTCTACGTTGGCTATGAGAAACTTACATAGGTGAGTTCACTCTACACCAGAACCAGAAGTACACATTTTGACAATATCTAGGCTTTACATATGATATGGGTTCACCTTTTCCCTGAAAATATCTGAGTTTTTTCTATTTGAACAGCCCAACATACACTAAGGTATTTTCTCCAATTCTGTCTCTAAATTTCCTTGGTCCCTGTCCCGGCTAGCTGATCAAGCTTGCTGCAGATTCCCAGGTGACACCCACTTAGCTCCATATATTTCAGATAACATGCCCGTATAAACTTCAAACAAGAGAGGGCTTACAGATTCAGTAGAATATTACAGAACTAACACCTACTACATAAAGTAAATCTCCTTCTGTAGATTCTGTGTGTTATCATGCTCTCTTTAGATTTATAAATTGGGAACAAAAGCTAATTGTGACATGACAAGTAACTCTGTGATTCTTCTCCCCAACATATTTACTTCTGGATGCACTTTAAAGTGAAGCCAATTTTGAGGAACATATGAGGATTGAATTAGAGGAAAAAGCAGAGATCGCTGAGGAAATTTTAATTTGCTATGTATGTTTCCTATGTTTCATCAATAAATCTTCCTCTAACCTTGAAGATTTATTGTTCTGCTGTAAACAACAATGAACACTTTTGTGTTTGATACAAAATTAAGTGCAACAACCTCATCAAATATCCATTTGCGGGCACCAGCTTGTTGCAGAAGGTGAATATATTTGAAGACCAGTGCCACAACATCCTCAAAATGGTCTGAAATATTATTGAGACATGATGGTCAGTGTAGTAGACTTCCCGACAGAAGGTAAAGTCCAGAAAAAATGGAGGGTCACGACAAACACATTTCCATTAATTTACTCTCCACATAAGGGCGTGCGGGGGTTTGGGGGGGGGGGTGGAGATGAGGAAACTAACCATGCCCAGCATCAGTCAGACTAATATAAACTTCAAAAAAGGAGAAGTGATGACCGCCGCCTGACTCTCCAGCCGATAAGCTTGTTGCCCAACCTGCAATGATTTGCAGAGATAAACAGCACTGAGTACTTAGAAACAGTATGGAGAGTCGAGTCCTGACAACTAACAAGGAATTCTAACTTCAACGTGTGCCTCACTTCCAGAATAATAGAGAGAGAGAGAGAGAGAGAGAGAGGTTGCATTATCAGATGTAATTAACATTACATCAATCCTCTCGCTACTTATCATGGTAGATAAAAAACATTTTCGTTCTTTCGAGCAATAGTTATTGTTGATTGCGTACTATACACAGCCTCCTGCAAGGTTACTTTGGATAGAATTAATGAAAAAATATCTCAACCACTCAAAAGATTTGCTTGTAAGCAACACACTTGTGTGTTTTCACTATTTTCGCATATTGTTGCAATAGAACTCAAGGGCTCCATAAGTGCCTCATAACAAATGTCTGGTGAAATAGAATCGGAATTTCTAACAATTATGTTGAGAACTCACCTAACTTCTTTAAGATATAAAACAAGGATCCTTCTCCTTCATGTCCAATCAAGTGACTCAAATAGAGTGAAGGCCCTTCCTTGTAATGAGCTAAGTCTGGAATTATTGGCCACTCAAGCCTCAAACTATGACCTTGTTTTATTGGAACAGCTCTGACTAGAATCTGTGTAACAAAGAGTAAAGAATCATAGGCATAGGACAACCATGTCTTTGTAATAATGAAGATAATGCAATAGAAGAGAGAAGAACGTAGATTACTAGCGCATTTCTGACACCCCTACCCAAAATGAAAAATGAAAAATGAAAATGGGAAGTTTCAACGCACTCCTAGAAAATTTGGCATAATTCACTCTTCATCAATAAGACTTCTCTATGAGATTAAGGAGTAGCAGGTCTTGGAATAATCCAGCAGGAACGTCTATTAAAAAACGTACAGAATATATCTGATATGTCAACTCAGTGCCGAGTATATAATATATGATAATTGAGTGACTTGTTAAACTTAGGTGACATCTTATTGCATCACAAGTACATGGAGACAAGGAAAGGGCTCACAGTTTCTTTCATGCGTTGTCTACCAAAGCCAATTAAGCTAGATCGCGAAGGATGATAAGTGGTGGTAGGAAACAATCAGAAGTTTAGCTCTCTCCTCTGAAACTACGGTGCAGATAAAATCAAATGCGTGTATAGGAAAAACCATTCATTTCTCACAAATTCCAAAACCTATCTGATAAATCATAAGCACAGTAAAAATTATCAATCATAAGACCCCATATCATAAACACGTTCTCCCTTTCTTGTCTTGCCGCTAATCTTTTTACCACTAAAAAAGCACCTCCCAATCCAGCCAACACAAAAGGGGCAAGAGAAAAGAGATTCACTAGAACATAGCCCTTATATTTTTTAACTTTTGTAACAAATTTATGACCTCTACACCTATTTGAGCACCTGAAGATGTTCTGATTTGCAAGGCTGATCAGTAACAGGGGAGTAACTTCTATTGGTATTTGGAACTTCTTGGAATATGCTCTGTACCAGTGTCTGAGCTTTATCAAGGCAATCTGAGTGTTTTAAAAGAGAAAATTAGCATAGATGCTTTTCCACAGTAATAATTTATAGGGAAGAAAAGGGAAATCACCAGCTACCTTTTGCATAAACAACCAAATGCATTAAGTTGGCTGAATAATTTTCTTTATAAAATTTGAGAAGCTCCTGCCTTGTATTCAAGCCTCTTGCTTTTGGCTGCACCTCCAGGGTATCCCAATTACCTGTGCAAGAATCAAATGTTTCTAAATGTCAAAAGAAACAATGTGCAACAGAGATAGAGTAACCTCCTATTCTCTCCAATACAGAAAGGTAATATCACGAAAGCTATGGCAAAGCCACTAAAGCCCAAAAGATGATACTGGATAATACGACCTACAGATAATGACAAAATTGTCAATGTTACTGAGAGTTTGCAGCAAAGAAGAAGGAAATGTAGCGGTGCTCTCAGTTCCAGAAGAGAAACAGAGAATATAGGGAGTTCTTAATGCTTGTTTGATTGGCCAGGCAGGTAGTTTCAATATCGATGATAGAAAAATAGGCTATGAAGTAGTGAAATATTTATTTTTGATGGCCAAATGATGAATTAATTGAAACGAAGGAGTGAAATATTTCAACTGAACTTTTCTTTTTATCAATAAGATAGAAAATTTATTCACAATAGATCGCACTAAAATGGATCTGTAAACTCTACGACCTAACCCAAAAGTATAGTTCCTTTTAGTTATGTGGGGAAATAAAGAAATCACACAATCCTCATATATTGTATCTTATAGTATCGTAAAGCAGGGGAATAAGAGGTAGAGGGCCTACTAGTGTTGAAAGCGTAAGACTTCTTTTTGTCTATAAAATAATTTATTCAAAAGAAGTGTTAAAGTAAAATTAGTCCAAGACTCGGGCTTATCCGAAACCCAAAGATACTGCATTTACAGCATTGATGTTCTGAAAAGGACAAATCAGAGAAAGGTGCAGCAGTAGACACTAGACAAGTTAGCTAAACAGGGATTTAAGGTAAGCCAAAATTAGATTGCAAGCCATGTAGTCGAGTCAAATGGAAGAGATTGCACATAGAATGACAAACCTGTGCCAAATTTGTGGTATGGATGATCTTTTGAGCTCAGATGTTTCTGAAGCTGCACAGAAAGTAATGCAAAATAATGAAGGGTGTTCTTTACTCCAAAAGATATAAAAACAAAAATTTGGAAGTGTAAACAACACGGCTCTAACAGGTATGTAACGTACAATCTCAAGATACACAAGATAAGAGAGAGAAACAGTCATAGCATTGGAACAAGTTCAGAAATCAAAAGATCTTAGAACAATATTCAGCATATCCTTATTGAGGATAAAGGACCAGGTAATCCTATATATTGTTGCAGATCTAAACTAAATAAATAAAAAGATCCCTCACCAATAACTTAAGTTGTTAGACATGTGATCACACAATACAATATGGTATCTGAGTAGGCAAGAGGTCCTGCACTCAAATCAAACCGCCATCCACTAGAAGAATAATTTGTCCCTAATGATAGAATCATGCTCTTACACATAGGGGTGTGTGAAGACCTAAAGAAAAATGACAATATCCCCTCTCTAATAGTTTAATCTTTGAACAGATGAGATCACACATTTCTACTTCATCTATCTTTGTCATCAAGGAATCATCACAAGTACCAAAGGAAGCCTAAAGCTGGCTTATGAGTCCATATAAATACCTGGTACACTCTGTGACCATCAGATAATAGGTTGTTTTGGTTCTCTGAAATGACTCAGCAAGTTGCCACGGGCACAATACAAGAAAGATCAATCAGCAGTTGTTAATGTTTACGGGACTGAATGCATCAACATGCATAAATTATGAAGCCTAACCAGAGTCAACAGCTTTTATTTCCCTTGTTGTGGCATCAGGTGACATCAATGGTTTGACAAAAAACTGCGCAAATCTATATAATGAAACACCATAAGACATTTGATAGATACTCTTTCAAAGATTATAAGGAGAATTAATTCCATACCTGTCCAATGCTTCTTCAAAACAATCTGCATTGATATCGAAGTAAAAGTTGGTGCGCTCAGAAGATGTAAAGGCATTGGTGGAACCTCCGTGCTGAATCAATAATCAAGAATGAGAAGAAAATCAAACTCTATAAGACAGTTACCTCAAGGGAAATTCATACAAAACTTCATTCATTTAGATGTAAAAGCTCTAGTAGCGATTCTTTCTTCTTCTTTTTTAAAGAATTGTTTGTTGATTGTTTTTGCTGACAACAAAAGCAAAAACACTTGCTTAACACCAAGCTACACTCATTTTCCTACACCCTCCCCCATTGTCATGAATACAAAGAAACCAGTCACATCCAATTGGCCATGGTGGTTCTCTTGGGCGGTGGTAAGTGGTGTGGGAACTTTAGCGGTCGACTATTTAATTGGCCTATTGAATTATGACAAAGGATGTCTTCATATCTAAGAGACAACTCATATGTTTAGACCTCATGTTCATCTTCTTCAAATGTCCAAACAATTTTTACATCACAACAACTATTTTACCTCATTGCTAGGCATTCGTAGAGTTACAATTGCCAAATAACATTTAAAGATAAACAAGGACTAGTGCGAGGAGAGTGAAGCTAAAAAAGAAACAAAACGTAGTTTTCAGAAGCAAATTGTTAATCTTTTCCAAGACAACCTAAAACAGAGAATTTCATATAAAATGTAAAATGGGACAAAGGCAGTTCATCAATATATAACCTCCTCTTATCCTCAAAAAATATAACCTCCTCTTCTCACTGGTTTAAAATCCAAATTAAGCTAGGACATCATAGTGAAGATTACATATAACTGACATTTTATTGAATACTGGAGAAATAACTAGAAACTTACAGTCCGAATGAAACACATTCAGGACCAAGTTGGTAGTGCCACAAATATACTCCAACAATTACTTGATAATTTCTTCTTCTACCACCATAATTATTATAAATTTACATGCTCAACAAACTGTGTGCATCTATTAGCTAAAGAGAAGAAGTAAAACACAGTTGCATACAACATGCATTTGATGTCAACTGGTACCCCTTTGGCCATTGGTGATTTCCTATTTGATTTTTACCCAGTATTGTAGTACATTTTTTATAGGTAACCTAGTATATCAACAACACCATACCCAGTGTAGTCCCAGACAGTGGGATCTGGGGAGGGTATAACAAACCTAACCTCTACCTTGGAGATGAGGTAGAGAGGTTGTTTACGATAAACCCCTGCCTCAAGGCAAAAACAATCTAGGAAAAGACATAATGAAAACACCATTGACAATAGATAGTAACAAAAACAACAGAAAGGACCAGAATAGTACTACAACAAAATAATCTTATAAACAAACTACACGAATAGATAGTCATAGAAATTGAAGAACAAGAAACTACAAGAATAGTCCTACGACTACTAGTAAGGGCAACAAGACAAAGCGCTCCTACCTACCATCATGGACGCACTCCTACCTACTAATCTTTACCCTAATTTGTGTCCTCCACACTTTTCTATCTAAGGTCATGTCTTCAGTAAGCTGCAACTATGTCATATCCTATCGAATTACCTCTTCTAGTACTTCTTTGATGTACCTCTCCCTCTCCCTCTCGATTGACCAAAACTCTGCACCAATACAACATAGGTGGTCTAACTACCAAACTGTACAAATTGCCTTTAAGTCTATGTGACACCTTCTTATCGCACAAGACTCCAGATGTGAGCCTCCATTTCATTTACCTAGCACCAATATGGTGAGTGACATCCTTGTCGAACTCTCCATTTCCCTCGATAATTGACCCAAGATGCTTGAAACTACCTCTCTTTTGGATGATCTGTGAATTAAGTCTCGCTTTCGCATCAGCCTCATGTGTCACATCACTGAACTTGCACCAAGTATTCAGTCTTGATCAAGCTCAATCTTTTCTTTTTTTTTTGAGATAAAGGTAACGGCAGTGTTGTGAATGGCGAGCGCCTCTTCGCCTTTGGCGAGAGGCGAGGCGAGGCGAGGCCTCTTTGCCATTCCCCACTGAGGCGAGGCGCTATGCAAAAGGCGGCCAATGGCGACCCATGGCGACCTAATGGCGCCAGAAAAGGCGGCGCCTTTTTTATTTATTTTTTAAAAAAATATTTGACTTAACAATATTAGTCAAAATTAAGGCTTTTTTTTATATTTTCAAAATCTGCTGCTGCGCACTCTTCTCCCCGACTCTCTTCCCCTCGCGACTCTCTTCCCTCGCGATCTCTTCTCCTGGTCTCCATCATCTTCGAGTTGCTACTGCTGAAGATCTGAGGTATACCTCTTTTTCTCTGTTCTTCTTCAATTCTCATTTCAGACTTACAGTTCTGTTTTCTTCAAGTTTTCTTCACTACTCTTTTTTCCCTCTATTTTCTTCACTCTCTGTTTTGTCCTAGATTACTGTAAAATGCCTTCTGTTTTCACTGTGCTGTGAGTCTGTGACTGCTGTCCATTATTTTTTTGAAAAAAAAAAATTCTTTCTATAGTATTTATTATAGTATTTGTAAGATATGTAATTGCTATTGAATTTTTGAATATTATATGTGAATTAAATATTTTTAATTTTTGGTATTAATTGGCGCCTCGATTCAAAAAGGTGCGCGCCTCGCCGCTCGCCTCGCTGCATGGCAGGCCCTTGTCGCCTTTTGTCGCCTCTCGCCGTCCAAAACACTGGGTAACGGTGTATTCACAAAAGGCTCATCATCAAATAAATGATGAGCATAGGTCACTTACAATCTCATAAGAGCATATCAAACTACCCTACGGGAGATTACAAATTACCTATAAAGTCTGCATAAAGTTCTATACCCCCCATCATATCTTGTTTACACCAAAAATACAAAAGACTAAGACTATTCATTTTAATTTTCTGGATGTTGTTCCTCTTATCCTCAAAGCATCTTCCATTCATTTCTTTCCATAGGGACCACCAGATGCAGGCGGGGATTAACTCCCACCAATCTTCAGTTAGACTCCCTTCTTCCTATCTCCTTCCAGCTGTTGAGTCCTTTGTGGACTTTGGAATTACCCAGCATACACCAAGACGACCAAGAAACATGTTCCATAAGCTTGTAGCTACTTTGCAATGAAGGAATAAATGACTATTAACTTCTGCATCTTGATCATGCTCAACCTCAAGCGATTAAAGTCAAGGGTCTGTCTCCAAACGACTAACTTAGAGTTAACTCCGTTGCGAGTCTCATTAATCAAAACTACATCATTTGCAAAAACATAGTTTATCATAAAACATAATGAAGAACAAGTTAATATTGATTTGATTGGATCATTGCCAAGATCTTAGAGATTCTAATTTGATCCCTTATAGTAGAACTTTGAATTGCCGATTCTCCAATAAGAAGTGTGTTTTGTTCATTGATTACCTAGCTATTGATATGGTTGTGTCATTACTACTAGGAAAATGAAGTACATAGTGTTCAGCATTCTGAATTTAGGTTGAGGCAATGGTATATTATGTACATGCAAAGATTACATGCCTTATAATTTGTTAGAATAAGGAAAACTATTTCGTGTTGGCACAATATTGTGAAAGGCGCTCGGCTTAGCGCTTACGCATGAGGAGAGGTGAAGCATACAATCAGTGCCTTTTTCCTAGAGGCAAGAAGTGATCAGAAAAGCATATATAAGGCGAGGCGAAGCTTCAATTTTAATTACAATTTGAGAGCTAGGTTTTTTTGGTCAGAGTCGGACTACCCTGCGCAACTTCTCTCTCCTTCTTTCTCTGTCCAGCAACAATCTCTGTTTTTCGTTTAGATGAGGCAAGTCAAAGCTAGAGTTCAGGTACTTCTTCCTTTCTTCTTTCTCCTCTGCTTTCCAGCAACTAAAATCAGTCAACTTTTTTCTTCTTTCATCCTCTGTTTTATGTTTTTATCCTCTTCTTCTGCATTTTTGCTCAGTTTTTTCTTTTAGCATTTATTCGGATTTAGTTGCATAATAACTTAATTAATTTTGCCAAATGCTATTGCTATTGAGTTTTTGGTTAATTATAGATGAAAAATTAATACTTATCTTTTTGTATTAATTGACGCTTCACTTCAAAAAACAAACACATCACTTCTCACCTCAGTGAAATGGGCCCTCATCGCTTTTTGTCGCCTCTCGCCTTCCAAAACACTGTATAGGAATATAGTAGATCTGAACAGAGAGGAATAATGTAGAGGATTCATAAGGCCGATCATAACTGATTTGGTACTAGAATATAGTTGCTTGCTTGATGTTGGAATGTCAGATTGGATATATTGTCCCACATCTTAAGAATATATTATGTGTATTTGCATAAATCATCTATAACCTCCTAGCCCGCAGAGTTGTCTATGCATTCCCAATCTCTTCAGTTATTGGGGCTCAGCTTCTACATGAAAATAAGAGAAGAGATTGCAGCAGTGCATCAGGCCAGTGACTTTCGCCACAATTTATTTTGCAGCCATGGATTTACCAGTTGACTTTCGCCACAATTTATTAATTTTGACAAGGGAAGGTGAAGTGAGTTACACCACAAATTCCTGTAAATAGTTTATTGAATACACACAATACTTGCTTCAGATGCGAGACAATATTTCATATTAACATTCTGTTAATAATTATTTTGCACCATTATTCACAACTTGAATTTTATTATTGCAAGGTAAAGATCGCTTCGATCTTATAATACTTACACTCAATTTTTCTTGCCCTCACACTCTAGCAACTCTCTTTGTTCTCTTATTTTTCTCCCGATCACTCTCTTCTTGCTTGCTTACTTGCTTGAGCACTCAATATTTACTTGAGCACACACACATCTCAAATGAACCACGTCTATGTTTTAGGTGGTGAACTGGTAATGCAAGAATCTAACTAAAGGTATTTCTTCTCTATTCTAAAATGTTCCCCCAACTACTTATTTCTAGAACTTCCCTTTCTAGAATATTTCTAGACTTCTCTCTCTAGAACACTCATTCTAGAGATCTTCATTTCTTTACAACTCCTGCATATTTTAGATTCATCTTCGACGTGTCTTGGATATTAAGTTGGTGATGACTTCTCAACACATCTAACCTTCCCCTCAAATTTCGGGGAGGAGAAGTCACCTTGAATTAGCAAGTTAACGACTGAAGAATATGCAGATAGTTAAACTACCACCATTTATCACCATCGAAGCTCAATAGAAGAACCCCTAAAAACGATCAAAGTTGTATCTCAACATAAAAAATAAGAACACAGACAATAATCAGCTCTCAAAAAGTCCTGAAGAGAAGATAGATTCCAAACGGTGGGAAGAAGGGAAGCTATTTCACATGAGTAGGGAAAAGTAAATCATAATTGTTAATAGGATAAAAGAAGATACCTGGGTGATGTATTTTGAGTAACTGTTCTCCACAGGATACTTCTCACTTGCATAAAACAGCATATGTTCTGCAGTTAAAAACATTATGAATCAGTGTGCACTTTTGCCTCATGGAAGAAAGTGAAACTAAAGTAGCATACAGTAGAATGGAATAACTTACAAAGGGTGCAATTAACTCACAAAAACCAAAGAAATAAGATAATGAAATTAACCAAAAACACATCAGCTGCACATTAAGAGAAGTTAAAATTCCCACCCCTCCAAGATTCACCACCTTCCACGTTGGCAGATTACTGGTGCATAGAATCAAAGCTACAGGAAACATCATACCCATTGTAGTCACTCAGGTGGGGTCCAGAGAAGGTAGAGAGGTTGTTTCTAAAACCTCATCTCAAATAAAGCATATCAAAATGAGTAGGAAAGGAAATACAGTAGATACAATAGTGAAAATATTGGAGAAACGAAACAGTAGAATTTTTAAAAAAGGGGAACCGGGTACACTAAGCTCACGCAAGGTCCAGTGAAGGGCTGGATACGCAATATTACCCTGCATTTCTGCAAGAGGTTGTTTCCACTTTCCACCGCTTGAACTCATGACCTTTTGGCCACATGAGAACAACTTTACCAGTTACATCAAGATAAACACCAGTAGTTGAGCTGGTGGGAGGTAACAGTTATACGGTTACGCGCAAGCTGGCCCGGACACCACAATCATTAATAGAAACCAAAAAAGCAGCTTAGTCCTTGCTTCAAGACCTAGAGTCAATGCACTAGCTTACTTACCAAGAAAATGAGCAAGGCCTTCAAGACCCTTAGGATCACTGTAATACCCCACTGACACCTCCATAGAAGCAGCACACTGAGCCAACAACATACAAAAATACATTTGTAAAACAACCCAACTCAATAAAATTCATAAAATTTCTGAAATTAAAAAAAAAATCACAAAAACAACAAACCTTGTCTGTTTCAGGATCAGTGATCAGTAGAACTTCAAGAGAGTTCTGAAGAACTATTCTTCTGTACTCCCTCTTATCAGAACGAGCCTTAAAGATCTCTACAGGTTCATCTGCTTTGCTCACAGCCATTTTCTCGCAAAATTTAACAACCCCAAATCTCAATAGCTCAAAAAACACGATTTAAGTCCAAAATCCCAAATGGGTATTTCAAGAATCACCGAAATACAACAAATGAAAGTAAAGGGTAAGTTTAAAATCTCAACTTGCATCAATAAAACCTGCACTTGTAGAGAAATTTCCGTAATACTGATAGAGACAGTCTTGTTTAGTCTTGCATGTTATAAAGTATGCAAATTCAGCCCGTAAATATTGAATAAAGTCCTCAAGGAGGGAAAATTGACAAGGGTCCAAGTCTATGTCTAGTCATCTTGTTTTCTTTTTCTTTTTTTGATAACTCGTATAATTTATGAGCAACAACTAATTACATTTAAATTAAATGAAAAGAATCGTACAAAATTTTACGATATTTCAACTCACTTTATTAACGATAAATGCTTGACTTTTTAATCAAGTAATAAAAGACTTGGCATTTTGTTTAAGAATGTGATAGGTAGCAAAATTGGACAAACAAGGTTACTATAGTGTGTGGTCCATGAGGGTGAAAAGTCATCCCTCAATTCTCAATTCTTAGGCAAGTCATCCACTAATTAAAGAAAAAAGATAAAGGAACGGATAGAGTTACTCAGTAATATGTTAGTGATAGGTAGGTGAAGCTAAATAGGGTTGAAAGAATTTTATCGATGAAAAATTATATTATTTATATAATAAAATTGACAAAAATTACTATATATATATATGTTGCGGGAAAGTAGAGACAGAGGTGAAGCTAAATAGGATTGAAAGGGGTTCATCAATGAAACTATACTATATATGAAATATTGGACATTTACTTGATACATGTGTTGGTAGGAATGTAGAGGCACGGGTGGAGCGAGATAGGACTGAAGGGAGTGGTTTAATCCACAAAAAAATTATATTATTTATGCATAGTAAATGTTGAACTTCTTTAGTTTATTCATACGTTACTAAATGGAAGACACATAAACTAATCTAAATACCACCATTATGAAAAAAAGGGAAAATTAGAAAATACTCAATTACATGTTAAAAACTAATCTTTATGATCTCATAGAGCTAACATCACATATGGCTATCTCTAAACATCTCGAACCAGCTTATACACTTCCAACTAATTCTCCAAAAACCAACTACCTACCGCCAACACAAATATCAGATAATTCTATCCATTAAAAATTTGCACAGATAGGAGAAATCACCTGATAAGTTGCCTAATACACAGTAACATCAAGAAGATTTTAAGTAACAAAAAAAAAAAAAAATGAAGTACATTGTAGTTTATTTATCCCATCAAAACCATGAATGAATAATTTTCCTTTCAGGTCTAATTCATGTCACTTCTTGTCTTCTGATCAATTACATTCACCAATCAAAACAGAAATTGGTGTCACAGTATATATTAACTTCTTCCAAATCTCTAAGCAGTACATCATCAAATCAGTTGAGCAATTCAACTCACATGCCAACCACGAGCCCTCGTACAACTGACTAATTGACCCAACTGAATACGAGAGAGGTATCTTGCAGATCAACTGCTTCTGTAATGGACTCGCTAACGCAACATATCAACTGCATTGGGGGGCTTCTCGAGCTGCTATGCGACCTCTTACAATCTCACATGACCAAAGCCTCCTTTGAATGAACTATAAAGAGGCCGAGATCGTCTAAAGCTAAATATTTCTTCTATCTGAACTGCATTTGGTTCCATCTGCTCATTCTTATGTGCTTGGAATTGAGAAGAATGTGAGCTTCCATAGACTCTGACACTTAAGGCCTTCTTCCGAGGAACACCGACTTTAATATATTCATCGAAGAAATCTGTCAGCTCCTTTTGAGTCAGTTGCTTTAACGCGTCAATCTGTTTCATCAATATCATTGACAACTGATTAGATACATTTCCCCCTATGATTGTGAAAATGTTTTGAATTTCTTTCAGCAGTCATGAAACACCAGACGGGAAACGAAAAGGACAGTAAGATAGGCTGCTGACCAGATACAAGCCACAGACTGAACCATACTTAAATTACTGTAAATGACATCAATTACCGGAATGAATTATACGTTTTCGGCGTGAGCCACTAACAACAGTCAAAAGTGACTCAAAATGCATACATTTCTAGAATTAAAAAAAAAAAGGACTCTACCGAAATAACGACTGCACTAGTACATTTTGATATGCTTTTCCTTCAGCCGAGGGTCTATAGCAAACAACCTCACTACATCCCAAGGTAGGGATAAGGTTTGTATACACCGTACCCTCCCCAAACCCCACATGTGGGATTACACTATGTATGTTGTTATTATTATGTGGTCAAAAAGGTAAAAACCTACATAAGAACTCTACATAATAGGGTGATGTCATATATTTGACCTATTCCTTTTACATCAGTTTAGTCTCACTTTGTGCAAAAACAAAACATAAAGAAGTAGAGTCATTAACTCTGACAAATGCTCATGAAATGGAAGTGATTCTTTACATGAGTATATCAATTTTCATACCTCACGGTCTCGTCTATCAAACTTGAGGGTCCCATCTGAGATCTCCCTCCAGTAAAACCGAGATTCCTCCCGTAAATTCTTGTGTTTCTCAAGCTTCATATCAATAAGTGCATTGACATTATTCTGTATCATAATGGATAAAAGTTAGGGACCAGAAAGCTATACTGGAAAGTTATCAAAGTATAGACGGATAACAGTAACCCACCATGTACTGCAGACACGAAAACTTTGACAAAACCTACATCCTATTAATTAATAAGCAACAGTAGCTAGCTAAGTATACAATCCGGAGTGCTTTATTATAGAGTGTGGGGGGCCAACAACAATGAAGCTTTTGACGAAACAAAACTGTGATAATGTAAGCAATTATGATGAGTCAAAACATGGAGCCACATGGAAGTCAAAGACTCCTAAAAGGGTGGCGCTAGAAATGGCAATGGGGGCGGGGCGGGTTGAGCTTAACCCACAAAGTTTTTAAATCCTTCCCGCCCCACCCTACATGACAATTTTTTTCATTTTAAACCCACCCCACCCGCCCCGCATAGACCAGACGCGCATGAAACCCACCCCACATAATTTTTTTAATATTTTTTTCTTATAGTTAAGTTTGATACAAAAATTAAAATTAATAAAAACAAATTCATTTTTCCATTAAGTTGTATTAGTTAAATAGGATAGTAACTTAAGAATTTATTTTTTGGAGGTCAACTGGGAAACATGTAAAATTTAAAGAAATTATCTAAATAAATAATGTTTTATCACTCTTATAACATGTAAAAAGTTTTAAAATTAAGTTTGAACTCACATAAAATTACATATACCCACAATCCACCCTGCACCACATTAGTTTTTAAAAGAAACCACTTCAAGCCGCCCCACATAGTCTTGAACCCACCCCACCCTGCATCCGCCGCATTGCCATCCCTAGGTGGCACCCTCTGATTATGTGAGCTAGGAGTGCTATACTCATGCCCACAATGTGAGGAGTTAGTTGATGTTTTTGTACGGCAAATAGAGAAGACATGAACTATTTCAATCGTCCATGAGGAGCACATACTAGTTTTGGGTAAAGAGGAAGCACAGGCTAGTTTGAGATCGCAAAGGTCCCAACGGAAAAAGAGCCGTTGAAAGTCTCGCCTGGATGCATCATTTGGCTGATTTGTAGGGAACAAACAAAAACTCTTTGAAGGGATTTAAACTTCGTTCTGAAGATTTCCTTCTCAAACCAGAAGAAAGTGCAACATAGTACTCCAGTTTGGAGAGCAAGAGCTCCTTTTAGTTCTATTCCATATTATATACAGTTGAATGGTTTTTTTGAAGGGCTGATGAAAATCCACATCGTATAGTTATAACATCTTTGTGCTATGTCAATGGTTATTTTCCCTTCCGCCAGTGATATAATTTGAGTTATCAAAAGTACATAATAATAATCCGTTACGGCCTGATAAGAAATGAAGCTGTCAACTTTGTGGATAAGGATTATCCTTAAGAGCCAAGTCCCAAGATTAAACCCCAAAACTTACTGAACCTTCCTGACAATATTGAGACTAATTTAGTAGCTACAAGTTCCTTTCATCGCTAGAAAAAGAAGCAGAAGTGTTACTAAGCTCACCTTGAATTCATCACTAGTCATCTCATAAAGCTTGCTCTCAAACATCTTCATAAATAACTCCACTCTTGTGTCAATGTATTTGGGATCCTGCCAAACTCAACCAGTAGATTTGTCATAATCTATAAATGCCCGATCTTATTTCCTTCCACAGTACCTATGATAAAATATCTTTACCTTTGCAGTTGACTGAACGATAAACTGCACCCCATGAACACCAGAGTCGCTCCTAGAAAGAGAATGTTAGTCCACTTTAAGTGAAAACAAAACTTGTTAAGGAGGAATAGCCAACTTGCCGAACAGTGTTCAGTAAAAGACACACTACATACCTCTGCATGAGCACAGTGATATAACCAAGTTGCTCGACTGATCTAAGCTGGTGGAAGGCTGGCTGCTTTGCTATGAGAGCAAAAAGCTGAAGTTTTACATTCAGCATAAAGTCATCCTGATGCACCTGGAAACTCAAGCAAACTTGTTAGAGAAGCAAAGAACCAGGAAAAGATTGATGACACAATTCATTACAAATGCATTAGACAAGTTTCTTTTCCGTTTAGAAAAGAACAATCATATGTCAAAAGATCTTGAAGATTGATTGGTAAAATCTTTATTGGCATATCTGTAGTCAAGGTTCTTGTTCCAACAAATGAGAAAAACAATTTCCTCCATGACCGGTAATAAATCTCTGAAAGACATCCAATATTTGCAGAAATATCTTCTCGAGATTAAAGCAGTATTTGTTACAGAGAACTGTGATAAGTAAGAAGTTGAGTGAAGTTATAGAACTAGAAGATCTAGGACTCTCACTACTCATGACAGCAGCACGAACGGAATTTACGGGTCATGGAAAAAGAAACTGATTATTCAACTTACGCTAAGCCTTAAAACAAGCAATTCAAGTCATCCAAAGGATTAGACACTATTTGATTAGAAGTTCATGATCAAATTCAAAAAGGCTCTCAAGAAAACTGCCATCACGATAGGCATTTATTCTCACAAGATTGACTTATAAGGTAGCCTTAGTTAGAACGATTTTGCATAAAGGATTTTTTCCAGAAGGAAGAAAGAATTAAGGAACATGAGATGATAGCAAGATAGCGGATCTTCAAAATCAAGGAGACCTAAATGTTGGAAAATGGAAAAGGCCCCTCAATGGAGATTAATATTCAAGAATGTGGGAAAATTACATGACTCTAGAAGAGAAATCCAATTCACAAATAAAAGGTAATATGGGTACTCAATAGGATACCCGCTACAAAGAAGGGTCAACACCAAAGTTGAGGAGTTGCCAATTCCAACTTGATATGTCATTACTACAAACGAATAAATACTACTCCCTTTGTCCTAGAAAGAAACACGCCTTTCCATATTTAGAAATAATTGAACTTTAAATTTTCCATTTACCCTTAGTGAGATGATTTATGGCCACACAAATTTTAATTGCTTGTTCTAAACAATAAGTTCCAAAATTCTTATATTAATGGAGAACTAGGTTGCCACATAAAGTTATTTGTTTCAGTTCAATTACTCTAAAAGATTATTGCTTGACACAGGATAACCTCATCAGGAGGAACTCCAAATAGTTAAACAGATGCTACATGTGCTTATGCATCTCGGAATCTATCAATCACCTGTTTCCTAATTGCACATTTGCAACAGACCTATGGAAAAATGTTCTTCTCACTTTTTGGACTCGCTTGAGCCATGCCAAGCTCACTGAGAGAGGTTTTTGTGTGTTGAAGTTCTTGGAAAGTTGGGAAGTCCATCAAGCAGATCTGGTCTTTTAACCCAACCAAAAAGAATGATCAATGAACTTGCTTTAAGGGTAGGGATGAGATTTTGGGTGCCATGAGAACATCTTTTGTTCCTCTCTCTCCACATGGACATTGTGCACATGAGGAACAACCTCTTGTTTCTGCTTCTCCTTTTGGTTCATCAATGAGGTTCCCATCTGTATAGAACTTTGTGTGCTTTGTAAAGAACCATGTTTTTGTAGTATCCCACTTTTTGGTAATACTTCCTTCTTATATAAGCGAATCCAGATTGATGAAACTATTTACCTTATCAAAAGTGGCAAGAAGTAACAGGAATTGCAACATAACAAAGCAGAACCAACAATGAGGGCACTAGAACAAATTAAGTATGACAGAAATCCATATAAAATCAAGCACTCTACAAGTTCTGGTGGTGCTAAATAGTTGCAAGGCAAGAGTTTTTGATTTGGTAGTATCCAGCACCTACTTTTGGTTTTGGATGATGTTTCATCCAATAAAAAGGAAAAATTTTGCTTCTAGGCACCCATATTAATTTTGTGCAAGTATTGGACCTCCAAGGAACTCATTTAAGATAACATTTAGAGAGAAGAAGAGAGGAACTTGCTGTCAATTACATTCACATTCCATCAACTTAAGGTTTACCTGAATATAATGAACAAGAGCTGAATTTTCATCGCTTGGATTTAGTCCCTCTGCAGAGTAGACATAATTTACACCTCTTTCAAGATTGACCACTCTATTTGTCAGATGCTGAGATGCAAATAGAGGCTTTGATATTGACTGTGGACCCTTGAAGAACACATCTTCAATAAGCTGTATCATGGACTCTGCTTCAGCTTGTTCAACATTTCCTGAGAAAGGCAGTGGATTTCACAAGTTAATAGATGTAAAATGAAACAACTTAAATGGCTGTTGAGAAAAGTAACCTGCTACATAGCACTCCATAAAGGACCTAGCCATCAAAAGCGGATAGAACTTAACCAGATCATCAACTTTAAGATGTGGAAGCACTTCAAGTTCTTCATTCCAAGGCCATGTGTTGTCTTTTAGCAGTAATGAGCAGTAATACATAACCTGTTGATATGGCTGTTGGAACTTGAAATTCTGATATTGCTTTGTCACCAATTCCTATTAATAAAAGGAGATCAACAAGAAAAAAAGAATGGTGGTTATGCTCTTGATTAGAAAATAGAAAAAGAGGAAATAAAGAGAAATATCAGTAAAATTCATGAGTTAATAATGGACCAAAAAATATAAAAAAACTTAGAAGGCTGGCCAACGTCGTAACAGAAAACCAACATTGCAGGTAATGGTGACACAAACTTCTCACATCCAGATGACCAAGAGTAAATTCTTACAAAATGGACCCAAAATAAAAAAATTTAAAAAGTGACTAGTATAACATCCTATTTGTTTTGTTTGAATTACACTGAACGACAAAATCATTAGAAGAACTGAAGGAACAAAAGAAGGAAGATAATGGAGTTACCTAGAGAAATTTGTATGTTACTCCTTCAATCCCAATAAAATCGACCTACTTCACTTTTTTGGTTCATACAGAGAAAACTGAACTACTCCAAAAATAGTCTATTATTTCAAGCTTGAGGTGGCATCTTTTCTACAAATTGTTCAACCTTTTTATAAACTATTATTTTGAACAATTGTCTAGCAAGTTCAATATAATAATTTATTCAAACTTAACAGGTCAAAAGCACATCATTATTGTGAGATGGAGGTCTTAAAAATCAATGGAGAATACCATAAGGATGGGATTCAAATATTTAATGAGACTCCTTATCTTGAGGAACTCTTTTTAATTATGCAGCTGATTTCTTATACTCCTATGGGTCCATTTTGGCCATCTGACTTTAATTTAATTGTGCTAGTCTGCTAGACTGCTATAATTGTATATGTATGTGTCTGTGTGCATTAGTGCGTACATGGAACAAGGAAATTTACAAGTCCACACAGTTGATCTCCACTACTTACAGGTGTTATGTCTTTTGTAACCTCATAAGAACATATTAAGCAACAGGAAAGAAGCGACTGATCTTTCAACACAACATTCTGGTATGAGGTGACGAAAAAACTTGAGTATGACACATCAAGAATAAATAATCACGAATCATTAGTAATAAGATGGTATAGTGAAGACAACTGCAAACTAAAGCTAGAGATAGCTGGCAGACACGTTGATGCATACAAAAGTACCTAAAAGCAGAGCATACAAATGCAAAATAACCGATAGATTTGACAACAAACTTGCTCTTCAAAACACGAAATGAAGCCATAAGTGCCTGACTGCAACTCTAACAATACTTTGACAAAGGGGAAGAAAGAGAGTGAAATTGGGAACTTAAAATGAAGAAGTCCGACATTGCTTGCATGAGGAAATGGTTCAGAAAATTTATCTGTGAACTTCAAAAACATTGTTGAGAAAATGAATCTTAGAATTTTCTTATAGTTATCCGCTAAAGTTATAGTTGTTCATATAGCCAAGACTATGGCATAATAGGATCCATTATTTTAAAGCCACTTGCCAGAGAGTAACCTTTTTGCCTCAATGAGATTCATATAGAGTATGATGCATTCTTGGAGAGTCTAAATAGTTGATGTATTGATAAGCAGCAAAAAATTGCTGATGCTCACCTTGACCACAGAGAATCTGTCTGGTTTTACTTCAAATTTCGCAATTTTTTCAATGACTGCTTCCAGTAAGACTCTCAACTTGTCATTATATCCAAACAATGTCAACTGCAGAAAAGAGAGGAAGAACAGGGGAATAAATGAACAATGCATAGTCATATTCAGGTAAGAGCAGAAAATGCAAGAAACTAAACAGCCATTGAAGTAGCAATATCAATCAACTTCAAGAAGACAGGATGAAGCAGCTAGTTCATTCTTAAATGACATCAAAAGATTAAATAGCTTTGAGCCCAATGTTAACAATAACATTAGGATTTAGTATTCAGTACAGACAAGAACCTAAAATTCTTCAATGTTGGATCTGGGACTTCCCCTACCAAATGACATATCAACACTTTAAAGCTAAAACCTTAGAGAAACATGGTGCCCAGATACTAATACTGTGGTTTAATGGATGTTGCGACTATTTCATTAAACAAGTATGGGTTTGATGGATGTAGCGAGTATTCACAGTGCATGGAAGAACTAAACTTAAAACAGAGAAAAAGGTTACACAGCCACAAATAAATAAATCTCTTCAAAAATTTAAAAAGATAGAGATAGGAAACAAGATGATCACCTGAAAACCACTGTTTGTTTTGCTTATATCATAATAAAGACCAGCAACTTGTGCATTATAAGCTGAAAGATGCAAAGGAAGATATTTAAAGAAGTGTTATATCTTACGGGGAAAAAAAAGCAATTGCTAAGACTATATTGGAAGTGTGAAGAAGTTGATGAATAATAATATTAACATTAAGAAGTTAAGTCCAGAGTAATTGTAGAACAGTTGCCCAGCAGTGCATAACTAGTCAATATCTTGCAGACGTACCATATTCATTCAAGTAATCCATCAATAGACGTGTAAATATCTCAGTAAGAACCTCAGCTTCTGGAGAATGTCCACAGTATGGGCAACTGAAATCGATCATAACATAGGCTTTTGGAGATGAAAATGCTGTATCGGGCTTATACCATAACCTTGAATAAGGTGACTTCCGCAGCAGTATGGGAACTTTTGTCTGCTCGACAAATTATATATAAGAAAAGCCAAGACATCAGAACTATACTCCCTCCATCAAGTGTCGTTAAAATTTAAAATGGTTTAACTGTGCCATGATATTTCTATAGCTAAAAGAAAACGACATTAGGAGCAAAATGGGATGTATAAAATTGAAGAGTATCCAAATATAAAAAGGTATTATTATTTTTGGAATAGAGACAAAAAGGAAATAGTTTCACATAAAATGGAACACACGAAGGAATAAATAAGTTCAACATTAGCACCTTCTCGAAGACGGGCTTAAGTGATAAATCAGTTGGTATGAACACATTGGGAGCAGGGAGATGCAGCTCTTCACTGGGAGCATGCTCCATCCAGTGCTGCAAAATTGATTGTTATGTCAGCAAATGTTTAAAAAGGAGACAATTTTGGTCTCTGCAATTAGAATATAACAAATGAATACTAATTTAATGAGATAGTGCTGCCATCAAACCTTGATACTGTCACCACCAACTTTCTCTATAGAATATGCAGTTCCATACCATGGCTCAGTCATGCTAGTATTACCCTCAAACTTTGTTGACTCCCAGAAGATTCTGTTCAGAACACAATTTCATTGAGGTCTTCTAATACTTTTATACTTCAGAGATTTCCCACAAAAAGCTGGGGTATACTTGGAACTTGTATTTTATATAGAGCAATGCTAACCTGACATTGTCTGGGTTGAGTTCATTCAAGAATGACTGAATAATGCTAGGATTAAACTTTGAAGGCAACGAGGATGCCACCAACCAATCTTCTGGAGGATAGTGCTAAGAAGTAACATCACAATTATCAGGTTGTTCAGGTATTAACTTCTTAATGTCAACATTCTACGAAATGTTCACAAGTCAAAACCGAAAAACTTAACAACCATAGTCCACTGTTATCCAGGTATATA
Source organism: Solanum corneliomulleri (assembly GCA_027704805.1). NCBI lineage: Eukaryota > Viridiplantae > Streptophyta > Magnoliopsida > Solanales > Solanaceae > Solanum > Solanum corneliomulleri. The sequence continues at coordinate 6,198,105 of JAKWIY010003055.1, read as the reverse complement.
TTTGTGAATATAGATGACATGTATGTTGTATATATAGCTTCTTTAACTTCATGATAATTCATAATGCAAACTGAAACTTATTGAATTGATTGGACAAGATCACCTTCTGTTTCTCATAAGTTCATGAAATGCAAAAGTTAGAGCAGAACTCATTAAGTTCAAGTTGAAACAAAAGTAAAATCATCTCCAGACTAACAACTTTAGACATATTCACCCTCAATGTTCTTGCATGCTCACCTAAAGATAAACATTATAACCAAAATACTTTTTCTTAACAACTGTAGTGTCCGGCTAGCTTGCCGGCACCTCGACTAATTCAACATTATACCTACTACCTCCACAACACAGGTACTAGGTAAACCTGTCTACCAAGACTTGGACAAGTGGGAAAAAATCACCAAGAACTTTTTGCTCCTCCGGGATTTGAAGTTGAGACCTCATGATTCTTAATCCACTTCATTCATGAGCAGCGTTGGACCACGCCCTTGGGTGCATTCAGAAACACAATACTATTCAAGCTAGCAGCCATACACGATATTTCTATTAAAAAACTATCAATACCAAAATTGCCAAATCACTGAGATAAGTTCCCACCTTGTTATGACCAGAACAAAAAATTTAGTTAGAGGAACTTCTCTAAAGAAGACATTGCAAAAGTTTAAACATAACCCATTTATTCATTGCTATATTGGTGCATACAGGTGATGGGACCACACTAGTGAAAAGTGTCTTCACAATCAAAGGTAGGAAACTTGGGAATAGCACATAATTTTGTGCTTAGGGGCATAAAATCAAATGAATATGAAAGATGTCCAATCGGATCAACCAAAGACTGACAAACCTGTCTTTCAGAATGGAGACCCTCGCTCGCTCTCCTTATTTTCTAACACAAGATTATCCAGGGTAAATATGGGTTACAAAAGCTTTAGCAAACAGGTTAGGTTAACATTTCACATGGGGTCTATGTTGCTCAGCTCATAGACTAATGTTTGGGGTTACCTAAGGCTCAAGATTCATTTCTATCATGGTATCAGAGTCGAAACTCATTCCGATTCTTCGTTACTAGATATTGGGTCCTCATATTGTCCATGCCAAGTTGGCAAGTGTGGGTGTGCAGGAGGTATTACATTGTTCCACATCCCTTGAGGAATGTGGAATAGGACTCTTCATAGTCTTGAAAAGTCATCATCTAATGAACTAGCTTGTGGAGTTGAGTTAGTCCGAAGGTTTACTTTTATCTGTCTGCCTTCACCTATAAACCATTAATGACTCCAGGAAACCATCAAAAAAATAACTCTAACTGCCAACTGGATGTAAAATCTAATCCACATTAAATCAACCAATTGAAAGATGGAAAAAGAATATTTAAAATGTATAGGAATTATCTGATCAAAAAATTTACATGGGAATTTAAACAGCACATACTTTTTCTTCCTTTTGCATCAATCGAGTAGTATACTTCGTGTAGATAAATTACTTCAAATAAAAAAAGGAACAGATGTTAAAGAATACCTGCATATTCATTGCAACATTAACCACATAATCACTTGGTCGAATCTTGTCTTGATAATGGAAGGCAGTCTCACAAATAGCTGAGAGCTTAATAAACAAATTTTAACACAAAAAAGAAATTAGAATAACTGAAAAAAAAAGGAATAAGAAGGAAGTGAGATCATTAAGAACAATAATGCATAAGAGGCAAGAAGAAAAAGAAGGCCAGGACAAAACCTGGTCATATTACACGCTAAAATGAACAAAGGGAACTTACAAAAACAGGATTGATGATTGACCCTAATCTTATTGATAACATGTAGAATAGTGCACATGTAATGTAACACTATTTCTTTCTGGGACCAAGCCACTATGATCTCCTTTTAGAATAACTTCCTCTTCCTTCTCTTTAGAAATCCAACTACAAAAAATCTAGTTTGCTTCTAAACTAGACTAGAAACGTAAAAATTTTAAGAACTTCAAATGAAGAAAAAGATAGTAAGAACGAGATCCTACAGAGATGTGGTTCCATGGCCTGTGCGCAGAGATGTGGTTCCATGGCCTGTGCAGTGTGCTCACATCAGATGACGGGTAAAAAGTAAAAAATATGAGCTGGGAGTTGATATTTTCTGTTTCTCACAAGAAAATATAGAGAGGCGTAGAACCATTTTTGGAACCTGTCAGGGTGTGCGATTTGACCAACCAATCGAGCAGCCAGAAATAGTGGCGAGATGGGCAAAGAAGATAGTAAAGGGTACAGCAGTAGTTAAACATCTTTGCTTCAGAGATTCTCGGCTTGTTTTCGATTACCATCCAGGACAAAGTCAAAGAATGTACTAGAAGGACCAAGGTGGTCCAGAGAATCTTTCCTTCCTCTTGATCAACGGTTCTTCAAGAAAAGGGTGCAGTGAAATGAGAAGGCAGATAGGTAAAGTGAAGTTATGCATTCTCAGACTTCTTATAGATTTGTTGGAGTTCGGTTTTGTTCCAGCGCATCAGCGGATCTGTGTGCTAGTAAGGCTTTACTAATTTCCACACTTATCTACTCTACTACTACCTCTCTCCATATGGCGTGACCTCCTCTCTAAATTTCAATAACCATTTCCCTACGGAGCTTTAAGTACTCTTTAAATGTTTTCACAACTGAAACAAAAAAAAAAAAAAAAATTTCTTTCAAATTGATGGGTATTGACGATGATGTCTACCTTCGTATTGATGTTGAGTGGATGAAATGGAGGCTCGCATCTAGACTCTTGTGTGATAAGAATGTGTCACCAAAACTTGAAGGCAAGATCTACAGAGTGGTGCTTAGACCTACTATGTTGTATGGAGCAGAGTGTCGGCTAGTCAAGAAGAGGCCAAAACTCTCAAGTTTAGAAGATGAAAATTGCAGAAATATGGATGCTGTGATGGATGTGTGGACATACTAGGAGAGATAGGATTAAAAATGAAGATATTCGGAACAAGGTGAGAGTGGTCTAGGTGGAGGATAAGATACGGAAAGCGAGACTGAGATGGCTCAGACATGTGAAAAGATCCACATGGATGCCCTAATGAAGAGGTATGAGAGATTGTCTATGGATGGTTTCAGGAGAAGTGAGATGATTAGATAGGAGATAGTGCGGCTTTAGCTTCTTGAATGACATGACCTCTTATAGGAGGTTGTGGAGGACACAAATTAGGGCAAAAGGTTAGAAGGTAGTAGAGCATTGTCTTGCTTATCCTTCCAAACTAGTAGGCGCAGTTTTATTCGTTGTAGTTCCCCCTACTTTGATTATATATAATTTTGTAGTTATTATTCTATGTATTCAGAATGTTTTGTCATGCTTTCTAAGTATTTTGCTATGGCTACTTCACTTCCGGTATTTCTTTTTCCAACCTGCTTTAAATGTTTTTCCTTGAGGATGGTTAATCGGAGACAACGCTCAACCTCCAAGGTAGGGGTAAGTTCCACGTACACTCCACCCTCCCCCAGACCCCACTTTTGGAGGATTACACAGGTATGTTGTTATAGTTCTTTTCAAATTAAGGATTCTTATACACTAAATGTATGTAAGGTCAAAACCTATTCATCAAATCATCTATTAGAATACACATCATTGGTGTTAGTAGATGCAAATGACATATACTACAGTCATGAAAAATTAGTGGCATTGGCTGGCATGCATGAGGATGCAATTGATGATACCTCTTCAAATATCCATTTGGACGCACCAGCTTGTTGTAAAAGATGAATATATTTGAATAGGAGACCCATAATGTCTTCAAAATGATCTGGAAATAAAAAATGGTCATAAACATCAAAATCCCGCATAAAGTTCAGGAAAGTTCGCACATTCGGCTTCATTCAAGAAAAACTACTATTAGTGGAAGGGAAAATAGGGGCTTGGTAACATATTAAGGTTCAACACAGAAAACAAGTACCTTGACCAGCATCAGTCAAATCAATCGCCACTTTAAAGAAAGAGAACTCGTTAGTCCAGTCTGATTCACCAGCAGATAAACTTGTAGCCCATCCTGTAACAACCAAATATAAGTACCTTTCTGGATATTAAAAAATTAGTTTGAGAAAAGCACTTGAAGAACTATAGTAGCATTAACAAGGATGCCATGTAACCAACGCAAGATCAAAAAAAAATTGACTGAAGTCACAAAATAATATGGCATTAAAGCATCTTAACAAACACATTGATTTCATCATTCCGGCTATGTGAAACCACATCTTATCATTCCTTGATCAGATAAAAATGATTCCCATGAACTGTTATAGACATGTTCGCTCACAATTGTCCTAAATTAGATAGTTGGTTGTAATAAGTAAATATGAAGGACTTAACATTGACTTCAAGCAAGTAGGAACACATGTAGCAACTCAAAAATGAGATAAAGTTGTTAGTGTACAGGATGTCATCATGTTTGCAAAGTGGCAGACGAACCTTTTTATCTAAATTAGAACTTCTAGTGTGGGTATTTTCTTGGACAGAAGAGATTCCGCCTCAAGGATGCTGCCTAGGGGATCCTAATATTTCAAACATGCTATGGGTCAATAAAAGGATGTGACAAATTTATACGATAATATCACCATTCGTCTATACAAATTTCAAGAATGGGAAAGTATGAGTTGAAGCCAGGAAATGAATGATGTACAATAGGGTAGAGAAGGGCATAAAATAATTAATTGAGAACCCACCCAACTTTTTCAAGACATAAAACAATGATCCTTCTCCTTCATGGCCAATCAAGTGGCCCAGGTACCTACAAGGCCCTTCCTTGTAGTGGTGTATGCCTGGGGTTATAGGCCATATGATTTTCAGCTTGTGACCTTGTTTTATTGGAACAGCTCGAACAAGAATCTGAGAACAAAGACATAACCAATATGAATATTAAATGGACAACAAAGTAATAAATCATGTGGACTATTTGGGGAGAACATATGAGAGTACGGAGGAATCGAAAATCACTGAACAAGTAGATTCAGCAAACAACAGGCATCATAAACAAATCACTTGCTGAATTCAAAAGCTCAATCAAAAGAAGTTTATTCAAATACAGTCCACAAACAAAAGAAAAGGAAAGGTGACGCATCTGTGTTATACTACTTAATACCTGGAGATGTTCCATGATGCAAGGCTGACCAGTAAAATGGATTTGATTACGATCTATGTTCCGGATGTCCTGGAATTTACCCCGCACCAACTGCTCAACTTTATCAAGACTATCTGAATTATAGTTATACAAGTAGACTGTTAATTTGGGCCACTAGCAATATATTTGCAACAATTATCCATGCCTTCTGTTAAAAAAGATTGTCCAAACCTTTCGAATAGACGACCAAGTGCATGAGATTGGCTGAATAATTTTCTGAATAAAATTTGAGAAGCTCCTGTCTTGTATCTATGCCTCTTTCTTTTGGTCTGACCTCTAATGTATCCCAGCTGCCTACACACATGATAAGTGATGTGATCATTTCTTTTTCTTGGGGTAAGAAAAACTATAATATGGTCATTTTTCTATGTCAGAGAGTAATAGGACCGTTTGCATTACAGATATCACAAACAAAAAAGTAATAACATCATAGTGCTAAGATCTTTTGTGATATGAGCATGATGTAAGAATCCAGTATGCTAAACTCAAAACTAATTTTCAAGGAAAATATTAGGAAACTAAAAGGAAGTATGGTTGACATGTTAGGAAGTGTTCCAAGGGTGTCAAGAGCTCGTGTTACTTCCAAAGGGAATGATGATGAGGGTGTCAATAGATTGTATTACTGTGATCAACTCCTGTGGCAATATGATGTGCTTTCTCCATCTCAAAGGGAAAAACTGCAGGTTTTATTTCATGAAGGAGAACCTTACTGATAGGATTTTGTTCAATGTATTATAAACCAGTCATATTTCTACATGTATCGCAGTAGACAATCAGAAAGCAGATATTGAACAATCAAAACCCAGATTTAATCATACAAAACACATGATAAGGATATGCATCATAGCAAGCTCACAAACCTGTGCTGAATTTATGGTATGGATGATTTTCCGCGCTTAAATGTTTTTGAAGCTGCACAGAGTAGTATTTGGAAGTTACAACTTCTTCAACAAAGAAACATTTGCAAAAGAATAATCCAGAAAACTCTGACATCATGAGACTTCTTATTTCTGGAAGGAATTTTATTTTATAACAGCACTAAGATACTGCTGACAAAATTACAAAAGAGCTAGACCCGATTCTAATAAAACTATAAGGAGTCAATCATATCCAAAATGTCATCATAAATGTTAACAGAATTCAGCCTACAAAAAAATAAAGATTTTGAGACATGTACTTAGCACAGAGTATATGATCCTTTACTCCATCAAAACATCTGGAACTACATCAATCCATTTTAGTACATAATGCAAAGAGGGATTTGTTCTCCAGACTACTCACTATTCTTAACTCTCTTGTCTTATTTATCCTTTGACTCCTCCATCGGCATTTAAGCTCCTTGGTATAGTTCATCGTACGCCAAACAAGTTCTTAAACGTACTTCAAAGCTTCCAAGTCAGGTAACCATATAGAAACAGATGGTTCACTGACAACTGATTCTGCCGAAGATTTACAGAACTAACACCTGTTACATACTGTACTCTCTTCTTGTAGAAGTTCTTGAGTTAGGCATGCATTTTGTAATGCTGTCCATCCAATACCATAGCAATTTGAAGGGGTTTTATTCTCCATATTATTTTCCAAGCCACAGTGTTTCATTCATAGAATTTGGAACTTCCAGCAATCTTAAAAACAAGATTTAACAGAGAATCATCCATCTCCCTTGGCTGTCCATCGGAAAGTATCTGCCATGTTATCTTGGGACTCTACTGTTTCCAACTTGTCAAACAACAGATCAAACTCTATCTATTTTCCAATAGGAAAAATCTTTCTGAATTGCTTATTCCAATCACTTCCGCCTCTGTTTTTGCTACATAACATTCTTTATTTTGCACATTGTTAATTAAATTAGGGTATATCGACTTCAATGCATAGTTTTCAAGCCATTCATCTAACCAAAATATGATTCTTTCTTCCATTTCCAGTTGAGTCTGGCATGATTCTGGAAATCCTCCCACGTGCATCTTATTTGATTCCAGACAGAAACCTTATTTGAGCATGTCACCGATTTTACACACCACAGATTCAGTTTAACATCATGAGACTTCCAATCTCTACATATCCCATTATTGTTGTCAAACCATGTAGCGCTCCTTACTACTTTGTTAAAAAAAAAACATTGCTCCTTATTCTTTTCTATATCAAGGCGAGAATGCACCTACATGAAAAAGTTACCACTTTTACTCTTTTTCCTTAAAGAATAAATGCAAGTCTAGAGGTCAAAATCTTCTAAAGAACATAGAAATCCCTATGAAAGGATCGAGTGATTTGACAAAGGTTGAACAATTTTGAGGGCAAAACAACAAACCGCTCTTCTTCTTTGTTTATTAGCCAAAGAAATATTCATGGCATTGCTCCCGGAATTTATATAAGCGTAAGCATCTTGATTGAATCGAACAGTTCCATTTAGTGCAAAAGTTGGTGAATGATTTCAAAGACATTTATCAATAAAAAATCTCACGGTATGCTTGTTGTCTTTATCAGACTCAACTTTTTTTGGTTTGGCTTGGTTTTTCTTTTTCTTTTTTTTTTTTTTGTTTACCCCTCAGTAGTTGGTACCGCTTTGGGACCGGATTATTCCGGATTTGCGTTGGGAAGGTCCCACTTTGGGGATAAAGCACTCCCTACGAAGGAAACTCCGCACGCAGAGCTCATACCTGAAACATCATGGTTAATGATGGAGTAGTACCTCCACTCCACCAAACAACCTCTTGTGGTCTCATCATTATTACATTAGAAAAAGAATCTTCTCTTACTATTATCTCTCTTGAATCACTTTTTTTTGCTTTTATTTAGTCGGCAAATGGGATGGGTATTCTCCAAGAACGAAGGAAGATGAAAGTCAATATACCTGGTTCATTCTCCAAGGATCAGAGAGTAGATTCTTCTGGTGTTCTGTATGGGTAAAAAAACATGTGACAATGAAATTATTATGAACATGCACAGGTGCAAAATCAAAAGATATGCAAAAAATCAGGGATACTAACCAGAATCAACAGCTTTAATTTCTCGAGTTGTAGCATCTGCTGACATCAATGGTTTGATAAAGAACTGGGCAAATCTGGAAAAGAAAACCGCAAAATTCAACCATGGCATTTTTTAAAATATTAACATGATACTTAACCACGAAAATTAAAATAATTTACCTGTCCAATGCTTCTTCGAAACCGTCAGCATTTACTTCAAAATAGTAGTTGGTGTCCTCAGAAGATGTAAAAGCATTTGTACTACCTCCATTCTAATCAGGAAACAAGAAAGGGACTTGTAAAATACAACTATCTTTTTGAATCAATAGGAAAATAAGGAATGTACAAAAGCTATTAAAAACTTAAAGAAACAGTGAACTCAGAGTTGTTACCTCTGTTATGTACTTTGAATAACTATCCTCTACAGGATACTTCTCACTTGCATAAAACAGCATATGTTCTGCCATATAACAAAAAATAACGGCCAAATCAAAAAGTAAAAAAAAAACATTTGATGACAAATTATGCATGCAAGGCAACAGAAACCACCAATGAGAGAATCAGAGGTAAGAGTTGCACACGAGCACACTCTGGCATTTCTAGGTAAATAGAAAGAGGTTTTAGTGCCTGCTAGCTTTATACTATTACATATTCTCTATATAGATGATTCACTGTACAAGTTTGTTTTAATTGACGCAATTTCATCAGATTCTAAATTGAACAAGACTATCTTTAAGGGCTATAGATGTGCATATGCCTGCATAGAAGGGACGATCAGATAGACCCCAAAAATGAAGTAGTTAAGAGTGACAATTAAGAGATACATTCTTTTCCTTATAGTAAGATTTACAAAGTTTAAGCACAAATGAAACCATATCATCTACAACTAATTAAGAACATTGGACCCCACCTAATACAATCCAACAATATTGATCCCATCAGAAACTATTATGCTTTACTTGCTCAAGTTGGATTCAAAACTGATCCTCCACTTGTAACACATGGCTTAACCACCGACAACCATCAGTATTTTGGACTAGCACTTCCCCATACCATCTCATTGCATCCCCCACTTATAACACATGGCTAATCCACCAACAACCATCAGATTTGCAATAGCGCTTCCTAATACCATTTCATTGCATCTAATTTTTTTTAGCTGGAAACATAATCTTTTACAACCTAAATTTAGAAGTTCAAAAATTACCAAAACTTTTTTGAACACCATACATACTCCAGTAATACTGAACCATGAAACTGACACAAAAAAACAACAACAACAACAACATACCCAGTGGAATCCCACAAGTGGGGTCTGGGGAGGGTAGAGTGTACGTAGATACCTCGTAAAAGTGGAGAGGCTATTTCCGAAAAAGAGCCCTGGCTCAAGTGCAGTAAATACAAGTACAAAGCAGACAAAAACGATGAAGAAAACATAACAACTAACACGGTGAATCAACACTAGTGCGATAATTGAAACACAGTAATCTACAGAGGATGCAAGATATCAAAGTAAGAACTACAATATTATCAGGTGATTAAAGGTACAAAAAGCAAAAGACTATATGAAAAGACTAGTAATGCGACAACCCCTAACTACCTACTAACTGTCTATCCTTATCTGCAACCTCTAAACCTTCCTTCTCTAAGGTCATATCTTCAGTAAGCTGCAGAGACGGCATATCATGTCTAATCACCTCTTCCCAATACTTCTTCGGCCTACTCTACCTCTCTTCAATCTCACTATATCCCGCCTCACCTCCTCACTGGGGCATCCGCACATCGCCTCTTCACATGTCCAAACCGCCTCAGTCTCCCCTCCCTCATCTTGTCCACCCCAGATGTCACTCCTACTTTATCTCGGATATCCACATTCTTAATCCTATTGCTCCTAGTATGCCCCGCACAAGAAAATAGAACTTCATATTAAAATTATAATCTTTATCCTCAGCCAAGTTAAACAATATTGCTGTAAGAATAACAGTCTAGAGTGTTATCTAAAATTCAAATCAAATTACAGTAAAACTACACTTCTTCTTTTTGTATGACAAGGAAGCCCGCAGCCAAAACCCTTTAGGACATGGTGAACCTCGCTCCCGTGCAATAGCTCGCAAACCATACAGGAGAGGTAAACCACACTAGGCAAGCCTCGTGAGACGAGCTCAACCTAGAACGGCAACCCCCACTGTCACAGTACAGTAAAACTACTCTTTTAACTCAAAATTAAGGTAAATACAAGGCAAAACAAGAGACTCAATGAAGCCGCATAAAAAATGAACCTGTTTTGCAACAAAGAAATCATACCAAGAAAATGGGCAAGGCCTTCAAGTCCCTCAGGATCACTAAAAGCACCAACACACACATTCATTGAAGCTGCACACTGATACACGAAAAACAAACAAAAAATGATAAAAATTATTTCACTTCTAGTGAAACCAAATAACTCAAGCTAAACCCATATAAAAACAATTCCAAAAAAACATGGAAAAACATAAAAGCAACAACTAAATCAGTTTCTTCAAATCCCCAGAAACAAAAACATGAGATTGATTCATTTTTAGCAAAAACCAAATAATTCGCAACCCCACATTAAAAGAACTCAAAAAACACATAAAAACACAAAACAAATCAATAGAAGTTACAAACTTTATCACTTTCTTCAAATACCCAAAACAAAAACATGAGATTGATTCATTTTTAGCAAAACAAACAATTTAAACCAACCCCACAAAAAAAAGAATTCAAAAAACACATATAAATACAACATAAATCAATAAAAGTTACAAACTTTATCAGTTTCTGGGTCACTGATCAGAAGAATTTCAAGATTATTTTGAAGAACAATTCTTCTGTAATCCCTTTTATCAATTCGAGGCTTCACTATCTCTACTGCCATATTTTCTTCCTTTTTACCAACTGCCATTTGTTCTTGAAAAACCCCAAATTCTGATTTTGCGAGAAAAAAGACTTCGATGAATGAACTTATATTATATATAGAGGTCAACAGGAAGCGAGGCTGCTACTCTTAGTTGTACATTTGGGATATTTTATAGTACTTTCAGGTTTGCCATTATCTTGTGGTTCGAAATTCAACAATGTTTATATAGAGTAATATATTTATTTTTGTTGTGACTTTTTCGCGTAAAAACATACTCGCCTAATTATTTGTTCATTTTTAAATTAATATATTTATAAAAAAAAATTAACTAATAAATTATTTGAAATTTAATATCACGAAATTTATAAAATATCATTTAAAACCTATACGTCATTAAAACTAAAGCATCATATTGTCTTACATACGAGATTAAGTAGTAACAAACATTAATAATGTAAGAGAAAATGAAATTATGTACATCTTATCATTTATTCTTAATGACATAAGCATAAATTAATGACTATAAAAATACATATCAGAATCTGTAACATAAGCAATGGCGTCAATAAATCACCTCATAAGAGCAAAATAACAAATATTTAATTGTGAAGAAGAAAAAAAGAAGAAGAGATTCAAACATTTTCGTTATCGGAAAAGGGCCTAAAATACCCTTGAAGTATTGAAAATGGTACATAATTACCCTTCATCCACCTATTGGCTCCAAAATGCCCTTTTCACCCACCTATTGGCTTCAAAATACCCTTGACATCCACCTTTGGGTTTAAAACTGGCCACTTATTTAACGGTTTCATATTTAAACTATTTATTATTTTTTAAAATAGTTGAGGCTCGATGATTAGATATAATTTAATTTATTAATATCATTTATAAACCAACCCACTACAGGCTCATTACTAATTAAACCTCATCCAATTAATAAACAAATTGTAAAATCAAAATCACCCTAAACACTACTAAAATACGACGAAATTACAGATTCCTAAAAATGACATTCAAAATTATTTAGTCTGAATTAAAGCCCCAATTAAATTTAGTTTGAGCCGATTATTTAGGACACTTTCAATAGGATTCCCTTTCAAGCTTGAATTGCAATTTTTTGATTAAAGGTAAAGAAGTAGTACATCCCGAATTAATTTATGCACTTTTTAAATATAATTTATAAAAATTTATTATGTGTTTTAAATACTTTAATATATTCTTTTTAGAAAAAGTTATTCATTAAGTAACATCACATAATTGAGAGGAATGAATAACTAAGATGAAATAGTCATACTTTTAAGTTTATCGGTAATTTTATTTTAGACACTTAAATTATAATATGTTTTGATTGAGGACTTGAATGTATGATAATGTACTTTTATAGATATTTTCGCCTCAAAGTTTTAGAAACACGCAATAGTTTTCTGTTGTTGCATTAGTAAAATGGGGTGGGTTTATTAATTGTGTGTGATTTAATTAGTAATGGGTGGTAGATTGATTCATAAATTATATTAATAAATTAAATTATAACAATAATTGAGCGTCATTTATTAAAAAAATTATCTAAATAATTTAAATATATAATCGTTAAATAAGTGGTCAATTTGAATCCAAAGGTGGATGAAAAGGGTATTTTGAAGCCAATAGGTGGATGAAAAGAGTATTTTGGAGCCAATATGTGGTTGGAAGGTAATTTTGTACCATTTTTGATACTTCAAGGGTATTCTAGGCCCTTTTTCGTTCATTATTTTATAATAAGAGGAAATCTTTCTATTTATAGATAACAAAGAGTAGTGTAAACAAATGTTTACTGTGCCTTATCGGAAATGTTACAACTATTTGGAAAAGTTATAACCCTTCAGAAAAGTTCAAATTTTCATAAAAGTCACAACTTTTTATAAAAATCACAATTTTTCATAAAAGAAACAATTTTCAATAAAGTTACAATTTTTCATAATATTCACAACTTTTCAGAAAAGTGAAAGTATTCAGCTAGTGATAGTGATGATTTGCCTAATGCTGAGGAATCAGGAGATAATATTCCATTTGAGACATCATCTAGTGATGATGATTTTTTGACTCTCAATCGATCGCCAAGACCAATGTCCATGAGCCCGTTTCGTAATCATGAAATTCCTTATCTTGATCATCTCCCAGATGGTTCAGATATCTTTGGTGATACATATGATGAGTATACATCACAACGTACGTGGCATGAACCAAAAGATTTCATGAATGGTGCTATTTATATTGAAAAAGGCATGTTATTCAATTCAAAGAAGCACTCGCAAAGAGCAGTTAAACTTCTACATTTGAAAGTAGCAAGGGAGTACTTTATTATTAAATCGACAAGAAAATCATGGCGACTTGTTTGCAGGCGTGTAGAACAAGGATGTCAATTTAGGTTGACTTCTTTTATTGATAAACATACTAACATGTGGAAAGTTGGAAGATACATTGAAGAACATACATGTGATATGGAAACATACATGTGATATGGGTACGTGTCGCGAAGGACATTTCAACTTGGATGTTGAGATGATTGATAACGTCCTCTGTTTCGATATAGAAAGAACGCCAAGGTACTATTTTATCCTTAGATGATTCTTATTTAATAAGAAAATATTCATTTTTATTTGATAATTAATATTATTATTACTTTTCAGGTTTCCATCAAAGACTGTCAAACAGTCGTTCTTAAAGCATATGGCATTTTGATAAGTAGAAGAAAAGCCTATTTGGTCGCAAGCGGGCTTTTGAAAAAGTCTATGGTACTTGGGAGGGTTCTTTTTTCGAGTTACCGAGGTTCATGGAAGCTTTGAAACACTTCAATCCTGGAACAATAGTAAAATGGAAATGGAGCGGCGTGTCGATGTCATTGAAGATGTATTCAACTATGTGTTTTGGGCTTTTAAACCATGTATTGATGGGTTTGTGCATTGTCGTTCAGTTATATCGATCGATGAAACACATGTCTATGAAAAATATGATATCAAGTTGTTGATTGCGATTACAACAAATGATAACGACTGTTATATTACCTTTGGCATTTTCAGTAGTTGCAAATGAGAGCATAAAGACATGGACTTTATTTTTGGATGATTTGCACTTGCACGTTGTCAAAGGTCATAGAGGGGTCACATTGATATCAGATAGGCATCACGAAATACTCTCATCCGTGTATAATTCTCCGCATTGGCAGGCTCCATTTAGGTTCCATCGTTTTTATTTAAGACATTTGAAGGCCAATTTTCAAAAAAAAATTAAAAAATGTCACTTTGAACAACCTGTTATGGGCAGCTGCAAATCACTGTCAGGAGAAAAAGTTTTTGGAAAAAATGGAAATGATCAAGGAGATTAATGCGTAAGCGTATGTGTGGCTAATGAAGAATGATCTTGACAAATGGACATTGCACAGGGATGGAGGTAAGAGATGGGGCATGCTGATAACAAACAGTTCTAAATAATTCAATGGTCTTCTCAAATCAGCAAGGGGTCTACCAGTTACTGCAATGGTAAGACTCACTTACAATCAAATTGTGAATCGATTTGTTACAAGATCAAAATTTGTTAATCATCTAGTACAGGAAAAGCAACAATGGATGCCTAAACCATTCAAGATTTTTGAGGATTATCGAAAAAAGTCACAACGTCACACACTGATCAACTATCACCAACAAAGGGAAAACATATTTGAGGTGCAGACACATATGCATCATGGTCGTGGTGGTAATAAGCACATTGTAAATGCATCACAAAGAAAATGTCAATGTGGTAAATGGCAATCATACCACATTCTGTGTTCTCATGCAATAAAGAGATTTGACCAAATTAGGTATCAAGCATGGGAGCATATGGCACCAGAATTCACTGTGCGTAGCTATAAAAACGCCTACTTTGGACAATTCAATCCGCTCGGCGGTGAAAAGTATTGGCCTAATAGTCCCTTTCTTATGATAGCAAATAAAAATTATTTACGAAAAGTGGGCATAAATAAAACCACTCGTATACAAAATGAAATGAATGTTCCTGCAAGTACACTCACTCACAAGTGCTCAACGTGCAAACAAATAGGCCATGATAGGCGCAACTATCATTCATGAAATCAAAACGCCTCATATGATGGTAGTAGCTAAAGAAAGATGTTTAATTGTGTTAATTTATTCTTGCATCAATGTTCATGCAACTTTTAATTCGATCTTTTGATCATCTTCAAGTCATGTTTAAATTTTCAAATTTTTTCATTCATTTTTTAAAAGAAAAAAATACATACACAAAATAATAATGATATATATAACTAAAACAATAATACTATACACCACAAAAGAAAGATACATACACCAAAATAAAACTATATATGATTAGAATAATTTACTATATACCCTCAAAAAAAAAGATTCATACACAAATATAATAATATTATGTTCCACAACCCTTTTTTAAAATCCGTAAAACATCTCACGCTCTAAGTCCCGTATATTCATCTTATTCTGCATTGTTCCTCTTCCTCTTTTTAGCCGGAAAATCCTTTATGTTCACATTCTTTACAATTTTTTTAAGAAGTTTTTTTTCTTTCGGGTGTTTGCGACATATCATCCACTGGCATAATGAAAGTAACATCTGTAGACGAGAGTGGTGATAAGGTGGTCTGCAAATACAAAGTTAGATAGTAGAAATTAAAAAAAAAGTATAAATAATAGGAATATGCAATGTGATGCAAATTAAAAGTCTACAAAAATAACTAATATAAACACTTCAATAAACAAATAAATAACATAAACCCGTGTAACATCAGGATCCTCATTAACTGTCGGAACAACATCCTCTATGATCATTGGGGGATTCTCCTCCACTGTAGATGAAGGGCCCGTAGTATGAATCTACAAAATTATTAAAAATTAATTTAATATAAAATCAAAATTTTAATAATTAATATAAATATTTCAAAAATAAATAACTAACATAAACCTGTGTAACATCGGGATCCTCATTAACTGTCGGAACAACATCCTCTATGATCGTCGTGGGACTCTCCTCCATTGTAGATGAAGGGCCCGTAGTATGAATCTAAAAAATTATCAAAACTTAATTTAATATAAAATCAAAGTTTTAATAATTAATATAAAAATTTCAAAAATAAATAAATAACATAAACCTGTGTAACATCGAGATCGTCATTAATTGTCGGAACAATATCCTCTATGATCGTCGTGGGACTCTCCTCCACTGTATATGAAGGGCCCGTAGTATGAATCTAAAAAATAATTAAAACATAATTTAATATAAAATCAAAGTGTTAATAACTACTATAAATATTTCAAAAATAAATGATAAAAATGAAAAAATTCCCTGTAAAGCAAAAATGAAAAAAATGTATAATGTAAGGCATTATAGCGTAAGGGATTTCAAAAATTCTCATTTCTGCTTATATATAGTGTAATGTATAGTGCTTAATATCAGTGTTGTTTTAGTTTTAAAATTGATTAATTTTCATACATCATTGCTGCACAGATAAGTTGACGGTTCCATCTTTTCTGGAGGCCCTAGAAGATTTCGTTTCCAAGGCATCAGGATCCAATGAATCAAGGCAGGATGAGAAGGATTTAAGATCTCAAACTTGTAACAGAAGCGATCCCATAGATGAAGGGCATAAAGATAAACAGTGCAAATCAAGACTGTTATAAAGTGATCACAATGTTAACTTAAAAGAATTGATTTTCATATGAGTGAACATGTTACTTACATGCACTGTAAAGAAGTACTTATTCAGGGTGACATAAGTTGTGTATTGTTAGAGGTAATAGACATTCAAGTCATTTCCAATGATGTGTGTATGTATGATGTTTCAACACCAAAGTTTGAGATTCTATCGCCTTATTCATGGGATCTCAAAATTGTTTTTTTCCTTTCACCTACTATTTTCGGAGAACATATTTATAGACTGTTTGGTCAAGCATCTCGAATTCTCAATAGCTAAAACAAAAGAAAAACAAAAGACCCCTCATTCAGTAATTAAAGAAAATAACTGTATTAAATAGATGAATAACACGAACTTGCGACTCAATCGGATCATCAAGCAATCCTTTAATAAAATCTTGAGTGTTATAAATAGTAGTATCTTCGGTGTCACAATGGACAGTACCTGATGTGCCCTACAAAAATATATAAATAGTTTTATTTATTTATTTTGAAATATTTATATAAGTTAGTAATGTATCCTAACAATCTGAGATACCTCTTCACCATGTGAAGCTGAGGTTGTGTCTCTCTGCCACTGTAATGCAAAACTATACAACTTAAATAGTCCTCTGGACATTGCAATATTAGTACCAACGGAATGAACAAAGCCTGACGATACATCAACCTCTAATGCAGGCCTAGCTATAAGCAATCTTCCATGCCGCATGTACCATAATCTATACTCTGCCCCGCTAGTACCATCATTTACCTCGATCACTAAACTCTGATGTCGATTACCCCAATCACGAAAATATTTATACATCATTCAAGAATCTCTGGTCCAAGCCTCCTACGCTGATCATGCTCGTGGTGGTTGGTACCCCAACTAGAAATCACAGGTACATGCTGGGAATGACCAAACTGACGCATTACTCTATCAGGCACGTGCATTTCAACAATATCTAGGCAAAACATAGGGACACATGCCATCCATAGAGGCTCATCGATCATACAACAATGAGGCAGTGTATGCAAAATCTCATTGTACGGTGTCCATCAAAACTATTTTTAAAATATAACAATTAACTAAAATCAACATTAACTAATTAGTATACAAATAAAATTATTATTGATTTACTTTTATATGTAATTTATATTTTTTAATTATTTTAGTAGAGTTGCAAAAATTATTTGATGTACCTGATCCTCCGTCATGCGGTCTAGATGGTCTCTAATCGGGATAAGAACATGATGTGACTCAGTATCCCTATCAATTCCACGCGTCCAACGCCTAGCATATGGAAGTGAAATGTCACCGTCATGTTGAGGAGGAGCTGATGGCTGTACAGGCAAAATCTTTCTCCCAACACCAAATCTTGATGTGACAAACAAAATAATTAAATTATAATCATTAACAAAAAAATAGATAATTACATATATATATTTTTATAGCTGTAGGAAAATGTATGTGAATCATTTTCTAAATTATGTAGGTTTTATAATAATTATTCATATTTATTATGAAGTAAGTTTCAACCTTTGGTTTGACCCTTTTTTTTTAAACTATGTAGGTTTTCTAATAGAATAACATTGTGTGCTTTATCAATGCAGGTTTCTTTCGAAAGAAGCAGGCAAAGAAAATAAATTATTTGTATGTAATTTAAATATTTTAAAAAATTGAATATAGAAAAAATATTCTTGTACGGTGTAATGTTAAAGAATTTTACATTTAAATGTATTTTAAAACTTAAGTAAAGTTACCTGAAGGAGAGGAATAAATCTGCAAATGTCAACCACATTACCGATAGATGTCCGACAAAGTGCACGATATAAGTAGGCTAGCACTGCACTGCCCCAACTGTACTTACCTACATCGTGGATAGGATCTAGGAACGCCAAGTGTTGTAAACTAATAAGGTTTCCTGAAGTGTTCGGGAATAAAAGCCCCCTAATATAACAAGCATGTAAAGTCTAGCAATCCTCTCCACTCGTTCCACTGGAGTAGCATCTCTTATCGGATCTACTTGTAACTGATTTCGCAAGTAGCCGGTAATGCTATGTATCCTCATCCGACTCGCATCATCCATATCAGTAGGTGCTATGGTGCATCTTGTGAGTGTCTCTAATAAAGTATGTCATGGACGAATCCTCCGGGTGGCATCCTGAATGTACAGAGCATCACCATCAAAGCACAAACCAAACAAGACCTGCACATCCTGCAATGTAATCGTGACCTCACCAAAAGGTAAGTGGAAGCCATGAGTCTCTGGCCTCCAACGCTCAACCATAATTGTAACAAGGGCACGATCATACTGCATCCTTCCCACACAAACTACATCATACAGTCCGGACCTACGTAAGATCTCTTCAACACGTTCATTAGGTCGGTGCAAACGAAATAAATTTCATGCATCATTCATGCGCACCGTCCTCATAAGGCTACAAAATGGTATCTCACTTTTCCATAACAATTCTCATTTATGCTCATGCTGAGAGAAAAGAAGCGTACGATCAATCGGTCCACGATTCACAACACGCTCCATTATATACTGTAAGAAAAATTATATTAATTCATATAATATAATTATATTTTTGAAATATTAATGCCTAGAGAGTTCTGCTTTTTATTTACTTCTATAGCTTTGTTGGACCTCTACGGTAAAAGTGAAATTCTATATTGTACCTGTTTTATTTTAAAAATACTATTATTTTAAAAATGGTGTGAAGATGACTAGGTTTCAAAAAATCAATTAATCTTATTATTTAAGAAGAATCGACTTTCCAAATTACGGAGTCGCCACTTGATTTTTGATAAAATCAAGAAAAAATTTCAAAAGATTTAAAAACAGATTAAAAAATCGATTGAAAAGGTTCGAAGTTCAATGTACATCCCGAGAAGGTGTCTGGCCCTCGGGAAGCCCGCTAACTCGCGGTTGACTGGCGATTTGACTGAATGACTTTTAAAATAAAAATTTTTACTTAAGTAAAGAGAAAATTCATTTTAATATTTTTTATTTCATTTTTTATTTCTAAAGGGAGATATTTAGAGGGAATTAATTTAAGAAAAACTATATGGTGATAAAATTAAATAAAACAAAATAAGTAAATAAAATAGTAAAATTTAAAATGATGAAAAATGGCTACCCTTTAGGAGATTATAAAAATTCTACCAAAAATTAATTAACTCAAACGAACAATAAAGAAAAGAGGAAAATTATTTAAACTTGGGCTTGATAGCTCAAATTCATTCAATTGGGCTTTGGCCCACCTGTCCTAAATTCTAATAATTGGGCCCTCTTTTGCAATTTAAACATCCTGCAAAACAATGGCCTTTGGGCCTATTAAAAACTTTGCTGAAAAGGGCCCTGACCCAATTTCCCTAAAAAAAAAAAGAAATAAGGAATAGCAGGCGGCACATGTCCTGGTTCTGGTTCTGGCTGATCCACCGACATGCCCGTTTCCGTAGATTTTTCCCATGATTCCAAGAAGACATCAATCCCAAAATGATCCTCTTCAAACTCAGCCCCGCTTGCTTGCCCGGAAGGGCCCGGAAGAGGAAGTGATCCCCCGACACTAAAAAGCAAAATCCCAGAGAGAAGCTGAGAACACAAAATCCCTAAATGGGATAGCAAATAGTTCCTTAGAAAAAATATAAATAAAGAGATACTAAATAAAATAAGAATCAAAATAAATAGATTAATAAACCGGTATTTTCTCTTTGAACGAAAACCAAAAAATCTCAAAATAAGGATCAACCCCATAATCACTAAAAGGAACAGCATGAGACACTTACCAGTTATTCGAATTGGCATTACTCTAACAGCGAAATGCCCCAGAAAGGTTGCAATAAGAGAGAGAACGCCTCTAAAGAAAAAAGGTGACATAATAGGTCAGAATTTGTTCTCTCGCTCCTTGCTGGAGGAGCGGTATACCGAAAAAAAAGCCCTTCCTCGGATTCAAATCGATGACTTTCTTAGCCTATTTTTAAAGGGCGAACTGATCAACTTGCATGTGTTGAGCATACGACTGAAGTAGCATGATTAGACCTTCTTATCACTTTTTCGACTAGCTATAAACTTCAACCCCCCTTCTCTTACTTAGATGGAGAAATAAGTAAGCAAGACTTTCTACCCTGCCTTTCTTTTCTTAAAAAATGGCGAATTACACCGAATTTTGCCTTCAACCAAGCCTTTCCGTTCCGAAATCGAGAAAGATCACTCTGAAAAGTAAGCCCTTTCTTATTATACGATATCTTCGCCATGGATGATAGAATTCCTCCTGGAAGCGAAGGCAGGAGCAAAGCCTATTGATTCACCAGTTTGCTAACCTACTTGTCGGCTACCCGCACTCTGTAACCAGAATAGGGCTCTGGACTTAAAACCACCCGCTTTTAGAAGTCTGGAAGGCGGCGCCTAAACTAGTCGGACTTGCTTGAATCGATAGGCTTACCAGGCTTCTCTGTCTATTCAATTGATTTTGTTGCAGACTCTTCCCCACGCCTATTTCTTCCCCCGGCCCTGTATATTCAATCTATTTTTGTATTTTTTGAGCCCTGCATTTGTTTGAATACGCGTTTATCGCTTATTGACCCTGTATCTCCCACATTACCCTGCGCATTTGTACCTGTATCATTTTTTAACCTGTTTAACAAATGTATATCGCTGCCCAAAATGTATACCACTGTATATGGGCTGTACCGTAAACACGTATTCATTGCCTAATCCCGTATTTTAATTAAAATCGACGTCCCTGTACGTTAACCTGCAATTCACATTTTTTACACCTATTTATAGTATATTGTGACTGTATATCAGTGTATACAGGATGTATATCAGCCTTTTTTCAACTTTTTAAAGTTGAAAATTCCTTTTCAGCATTGTATTTTACTGCCATCAACCCAGGTTTGAGTTTTACTGACATGATGGACAATTCTTCAAGATAGTAAAAATAATTTTATGTGAGAGAGAAAATAGTAAGCAATTGTGTCATCAACCAACACTACTATTCAGTATTAATCAATCAAGTAACCAAAGAATAGAACACAATCAAATCCTCAAACTCTCCCAATACTCAAATAGGAGTAAAGACATATTCACTTACCAATCTTTCTAAACTTAATGAATAAACAAAGAGCAAGCAATATTAATCATAAAAGAACTAAAGAAAAAGGGCCAGCAATGCTTATTGACAAACAAATTTCATAAGCAAAACAACCCATAACAGGTGGTATTTTAAGTAGAATGAGGCTAACAAATCCTTTAATACAATAAATAAAATGATGCAATCACATGACCCAGCTAGCGACTCACTATATCCGTCACCACTTAGGCATATAAGAATCTACTTCACAAGGCGAAAAGAGTACTGCTAGGAAGAGGAAAACAGATAATATCTAAATACATAAAAATTTTAGATTATGAGAGATTAATTTGCACAAAGGCTACAGGTACAAGTCCATTAAACTTTACTATAACATTCTTAAGCAAAATATAAAGGCCATTCGACAAACAATATGAGAAACTCATTCGAATTTACCCATGCACAAACAAACATGACTGAAGGAACTAAAGTCTCTATCGATCAAAAGAAACATTATACTACCTACAAACTCGTCCAGGCCTAAACAAACAGCTCGAGCGAAGTGAATAACATGAATAAACTTAAGATGAGATGGTCGAAACAAGAGAAGACTAAACTTCAAAAACACACCTACATTCCAGCTTCATAACTGGAAGCAGCCATACAATGCACTAAAGCACCGAAAGAAACCATTTCAAAACACACAAAAAAAACAACGAGAAAATCGTACAAAGCAGGGGGGTTACATGTTTTAGAGCAGCGAAAGAGACTTCGCAGGCTAAAGGAGACGACCTTCCACGACTGAAATGAAGCCAATTCCGACGTTTGGGGCCTAAACTTTCACTTCCAAATTCGATTTCTATAGGTTGCCTTCAACCTCTAATGTGTAAACTACCCCCGAACTAGTGCCTTATTTTCTTCAATTCTTTGTGATTGTTTGTATTTTTTGTAAAAATGAGATAATAGCCACAAAACACAAACCCCCCTCAAATAGTGAGGAAATGGCAATATATATAGCCATTTGACAGATGGAGAGCGGGGAAAATCATGAAAGAGCTGGGGTAAAATCGCAATTTCATGTCCCAATTTGAAATCCAAAACCTAAAGGGATAAGGTTTGAAACAGAATGGTACGAATTTGTCTTATTCTCCAACAGCAAGATGAGCATAGCCGTCCGATTTGAGGGAAAGGACGAGAGGGGAGAGGCAATTTCGACACATAGATGTACTATTCGTACGAGAGAAAGGGGAGAGGGGAAGGTCGTTTCTGGGAATCTCTTGGCTGTTGAGTTATGTGAAGAGGAAGGAGGAAAATTGGGTCGGGTTAAAAGGGAAATGGGCTGGGAAGAGAGGTGGAAAAAAGGGAAATTGGGTTGGGTAGAAAAGTGTTGGGCCTGGGGGAGTTGGGCTGAAATTATTGTTGAAAAAGGGTTGAGGGGGAAGAAATGGGAAGTGGGCCAGAAAAGAAATGGGAAGTAGGCCAGAAAAGAAATGGGCTGGGATTGGGAATAAAAGGGAATTTGTGTAAATGGCCCAAAAATGATTTGTCCAAATGGTTTTAAGGATTTCACTAATAACTAAATAGTGGGCATCAATATAAATTAATTAATAAGCTTTTTAATCTTAACAAAATAAAATAATTATTTTAATTGTAAAATAATGACTCAAAATGTAACCATAATTTAAACTAAATTAGTTTAATAGAATACTTACTAAAATTAAAATATTTTTGAGATGGTTTTTGAATAATCATAAAATATACTAATTACAGACGTAATGATGTAATATATATATATATTATCTAAAAGTTATAAGAAATGACAAAACTATTCAAGATAACGCAAACTTTATATTTTTTTTTTATTTTTTTTTATAAAACTAATTATTTTAAATTGCTTGGAAAATTTAAGAAGCTCATGAATTAATTCCTATCGGAGAGGGTCAAAATTGGGTGTCAACAGTACCTCTTATTATTTGTCGAGGTTCCTCAGAGAGATTTTAGCTTTTGAATTGTGAAGGGGAGTAAAAGAAAAAAAAAGAATATTAATTGAGTAAGTGGTGAAAACATATATGATGATCGAGAATAGTTTAACTAACTAATGTTTAGAATTCTTAGTTATTAACTATGACATAATCATGAAGAATGCTTCCTGCTATTAATCAAAATCCAACAAAGAATAATGATATAACTCTCTCAGCTTTCAGCTCAAGTTGGTGAAATGACTTGAGTTTGCTAACTCCAAAAGAAATTACTAAAACAAAATCACAATAATAGTAATCAATCACCAAACAGTGTTGGCGAAGTAGCATTTGAACAAGTAAACAATCACTGGAAAGAAAGACCATTGGGATATTTCCTTGGGAATATGCTGGTAATTATATTTTGTGAAAGTAATTGTTTATAACACACACAAAAAGGATTCTACACTAAAATTAGCTGCTAGACTCTCTATATGTCTAGTAAGTGATATTTTTTTTTTTACTTTGCCAGATTGTACAGAGCTCCCAACATATCCTTAGTGTTTGTTTTTTACTTTGCCAGATTAGCTTCAGGCGTTTACATCATTATATTTTGATTCATTCTATTGTAGTTAAATAATGAGATAAAAACAAATTAGACTATAACTTTGTGGTTTAATATCATTCTAAAAAATGTTTAATATCATTTTGTCAAAGCTAATGGGTATCTTAAAGAACCTCACAAAATTCAAAAAATTCAACTTTACTATACTATTCAAAATTTTAATCTTCTTTTTAACGTAAGGTCCAAAGTTGGACCATATGAATATTTCATTCATAATTTATTTTCAAATTTAATACAACATAGAGAGAACAACTAATCCTCTTATGAACTTCAATAATTATCCCACCAACAAGCAGAAATGAAATCTAAATTAGGAATACGGAGGAATGCTAAATCAGCTCTTTTTCCCCAATATATTTACTATTCCATTGTAAAATAAAATCAAAATAATTTAAGACCATGTAAGTTATAATTTACTCCGTGAATCAGAACCATTAGGCAAAATGATACTATACTAGATACAAGATGAGATAAATGAAACACATTTTAAGTAAAGAAAATATGAGATGTTAAAGAAATACCTAATTTATATAATTTGTAGGGACGGATTGTTATGTTGATGGGTTGTGCTACTTCAAAATTTTGATTTATTTCGTGTGGGACCACTTTGTTGTCGGATTGGGACCATCAATGTTAATCTTCAAAGTGTAAAAAAGCTTAGAAGCCATGAAAGTGAAAGAGAGAAGGAGAAGGTGAAAAGGTAAAGTAATTTTCTATAAAGTGGAAGATTTTCTTCCACTTTAAAAAGTTTCACTTTATAAAATGGAAGAAAATGTTCCACTTTATAAAGTGTAAGAAAAAGATCCGTTATACGTTAAAAATACATGTTATGACGCTAACGAAAAACGCTTAGAAAATTAGATAGAGTGGAACTTTTTCTTCCACTAAGCTTAACTTATTTTGGTCATTTTTATATTTTTGTGGCTTATTTAGTTTTCGACTCAAAATAAAGTTATCTTGTGTGTTCAATGCCGGCTCTTGCCTATAAATTTTAAGGCCAATGCCTTAGGGGGCCTCAAATTAAATAAACTATTTAATTATTTATAATAAAAAGTAATATGAATTTTTCGCTGACACTCACATTTATCCTTTTTAACTTTTTTTGCCCTTTATTTTTCAAATCTTTGATAGTTAGAATAATACTTTGTCAAAATATAAATAAATAGTTAAAAAGTGTAGAACAAAGTAAATTAGAAATTCTTTTGTTTATTTCTTCGTAATTTTTCATACTAAATAGGGTATATCACTTGTCAACCTTTTGAATCAGATTCTATTATTCTAACTCTTGTCTTTATTTTAAGTATCAACTTATTACTTGTAAAATTATGTTATCAATTCATATAATAATAATCTCAATACAATGATGTTTTTCAATATTGAATTGATAAAATGTTACCTAAAAATAATAATTCAAAAATGTATTTGAAAAAATCATTTATATAAAAAGATATTCAGTAATAATTTACATCTAAAAATTTAGAAAAATAAATGAATTCAAATATAATTTTTTAAAATTTTAGGCCTCTAATTAGAATTTGGTTTTAGGCCTCAAACTATGTTGAGCTGCTCTTTGTTGTGTTAAGAGAAAATTACTTCTTTATTTGCATTCCCTCGTTTGCAGGGGTTTTGACATAATATTGTTATCGGGTGATCCACATGTTCACAAGATCTTGACGTTTTTTTAGTGTGTTTATATAGCTGGTGACACTTTTACTCTTCATGGTGTGATTCTACTCTATTATTTATTAACTCAGCCCAATTTGATTCTATCAAATTGCTTCAATTGGTATAATGTCAATAAAAATAAATTAATATGTAATAACAATGGATAAGAAATTATGTGTGATACTTCAAATTGCTTCAATTGGTATAATGTCAATAAAAATAAATTAATCTGTAATAACAATGGATAAGAAATTATGTGTGATACATTTCATTTTTCGAGGGTCTAATAATTTAAGTTCAAACAGAAATTTGCGCATGAAATTTTAATTTTTGAAATGAAATTTATATAATTGTAAATTACATAAAAAATAATATAAATCACAATAATTGCAGTTCAAAATATTTACAAGATTTATGCAAAATTTGAATAAAAATAGACTTATTTGAATCTCAAAATTTGAAATGAGTCACCTAAATTGGAATGAAAAGAATAATTATAAATAAGACTGGGCAACGGAACGGGACGTACCGGTACCGTTCCGGTACCGTTCCGGTTCGTCCCGTTTCGGTTACCTACGGGACGGGCCGGGATATTCTAAACCGGTACACGGAACGGGACGGAACCGTAGTTTCGTACCGGTGTACCGGTACCGGTTCATCCCGGTTCATTCCGGTTCCGTTCCGGTCCGTTCCGGTTCCGGTCCGGTTTATTATTTAATATATATTAATTTTTTTATAATTTATTTTATTATTAATTTATATTTATATTTTTTATAATTATTATTTTAAAATTTAATTTTTTTTAAATTCCCGCCCCTGCCCGCCCCTGCCCGCGCCTGCCCGCCCCTGCCCGCCCCTGCCCGCCCCTGCCCATCCCTGCCCGCCCCTGCAGCCTGCAGACTGCAGTCTGCATAAAGCAGCACTGCAGCGCAGTGCAGGCAGCCCCCCCCCCCGCCCCCCCCCCGCCCCTTACCCTTTTCCCGAGAACAGCCTTAAATTTTAAAACGGAGGAAAATTAAAACGGCTAGTTTTTTGTGTTGTATAAATTAGAGTTGTGTGTAAAAATTTATAATTACAAGTAACAGTTTACAACTTACAAATATAATCTGATTATTTGAGAGAATATATATTTCCAAATTACATTCATATTTATAACTTATATCATTTGGTCATTTGGTGTATTTCGGAGGAGGAATCTTCTTCAAATTTCAAGTTTCGACATCAATATTTTAATTTTCATTATAATCGTTTGTTCTTATACAAACGTTGGTAACTTCGTTCCACTCTCTAATCTTATATTTATTTTTGTATTTATTATTTAACTTGTAAGTTATTCTTGTTATATTATTGTTCTTGTTAATTTTCGTATTTTATAATTTTATATCATGGAGTCTTCTAAAAAAGTGGAAGTAAAAAAGGTCTAGTAGAATCAGTAAAAAAATTAGTTAAAAAAACTAACAAAGGTGCTAGTTCGATTAAATCTAAAATTCCTCTTGTTAGAATAAATACAGATGAATTTACGCATGTGAATGAAACTAGTTTTTCCCGTCCCGGTCCTATAAATATTAATTCAGATAGTCCGACTCCTCATGAACTCTATGAAAGACATTATGGTATTAATCAAGAAAATGAAGAAGTGGAAACGGATGAACAATTAAATTTAGATGAAGAAGTAGATTTAGATGATACACCGACTAGCCCCGCCACCGACCTCAATACAGTCAATAGTATAGGTATTGAAGCTCCACCTCCGGTTGGAACTACTCGTCCCCCTATTATTCCAACTAGAGGTAAGACCAAGGTACAACGTTCTTTAAAATCACATGTGTGGAAATTTTGTTATTTGAATGAAGAAAAAACTTTTAGTATATGTAATCTTTGTAAACAACATTTTAAATATACATCTGGTGGGACGGGAGGTTCAACGGGGGGATTAAAAAACATTTGATTAACAAGCATAGTAAAGAGTGGTTTGCATATATGTCTTCTCTTGAAGGTGGTGGAAATTGTAATGTTGAAGAATCGGTTAGAGGATCAAATATGGTTCAAAGTGAATTAAATACTTCGAACCTAAGTGGTCCTCTTACACATCGAACCTATAACAAGGATCGTGATCGTGAAAACTTTGCTAAAATGGTTGTTGTTTGTGGTTTACCTTTTAGTTTTGGAGAACATCCGGGTTTTATTGCTTATATTCGTGAAACATATAATCCTAGTTTTCAAGGTTTATCAAGAAGCATGGTAAAAAGAGATATTTTCGAATTTCAAGAAAAACATTGTCAATATTTACGTGCCTATTTTGAACTAATGGATTGTAGAGTTGCTATTACTACTGATATGGGTCGTAGTCCTAATGGTTTTGATTATTTAACTGTTACTGCGCATTGGATCGATTATAATTGGAATTTACAAAAAAGAATTATTGGTTATAAAATTTGTCAAAAGAAAAAAACCGGAATTTATATTGCTACTACTGTGTTGGAAATTTTAGATTTTTTTGGTCTTTGTGATAAAGTCGTTAGTATTACTTTAGATAATGCCTCTGCTAATTTAAATGCTATTAATTTGCTAGAACCTAGACTTTGTCCTATTAGTAAATATGCTTTTCATGTTAGATGTGCCGCGCATATATTAATTTGGTTGTTAGTGACGGTGTGAAATTATTTGAAAATAGTTGTGATAAAATTGATAATGCTTGTTTTTACATTTTTCATATGAATAGTAGTAGTAGAATTAATCAATTTAAAGAACTTTGTAATGCATTTAAACTTCCGTTTAGAAAAGTTCCGAAGCATGTAAAAACTAGATGGAATTCCTTTTATGATATGCTTGAAGTTGCTTATGCATATAGGCAACCTATTACTACGCTATTTAATAATCATAATGCTTATCCTGAATTTAAAATTAATGATAGTGATTGGGATGAAGTAAATGAACTTAGAATATTTTTGAAATCATTTTATGATGCTACTAAAATTTTTTCTGGAATATATTATCCTACTATTTCTGAAATTTTAATACACATATGTGAGATTTCATCTATTTTTTCTGAATATAAAACAAATCCTTTATTCATCTCTGCTATTGAAGTTATGATTACAAAATTTAAAAAATATTTTTTTCCTATTCCTCAAATTTATTTAACTGCACTTCTTTTCAACCCCGAATATAAAGAATATGGTGCAAAAGCTTTAGTTGAATGCATTTATCAGAATTTAGATATTCAACCTGAAGAAGAACCTGATTTGGTAACATGTCAAAATAGTATAAAATACTTTGCAAAAGAAATGTATGATAAATATTCATTCTTAGATAATGTTGAAAATCCTCAAACGTCTACGAATCAAGTAAGTGCTCATGGACGAGTGAAACATAAACTTGGTCTTGACTCTTCTAATAAATGTGAATTTGTTAAATATCTTGAACAGGGTACAGATGATATTATAAACGATAATGGTATACCGGAACTATTGAACTGGTGGAGAAATCGTGGAGCTCAATATCCAAAACTTAGTAGGATGGTGAAGGATGTGCTTGCAATTCAAGGATCATCAGTAGCTTCGGAGGCAGCTTTCAGCGCGGCAAGATTTCAAATTGGAGACCACAGATATTCGTTAGCAGAAGACAGCCTGGAAATATCAGTGTTATTTAGAGACTGGATAAATGCTGAGCGTAGAAATCAAGGACTTCCAAAGTTAGATAGTCAATTTGAACTTTTCATAGATTCAGCTATTGGATGTGGTAGTGATGATGGCATCGAAATTCAAGATCGTCAACGAGCTTTACCAAGACCAGAAGTTGATCACAATCAATCCCTAGCTGAGTTAGAAAGAGGATTTACGGGACTATACAACTATTAGTATTACATTCGAGACATAGTTGAAACAGAACCTTCCTAGAAGGTGGCTGCGTAAGCTATGTACTCTACTAATAGTTGTAAATTAAATTGTAATTGTTTACAAATTTAAATAAATAAATTGATATTTTTTAATTTTTGTAATTGTTTTTAATTTTTTAAAATTACAAATTTTATTTATTTAATATTTACAAGATACAAGTTATAAATATAACTTATAAAATAAATATTAATGAATATAAGTAATAACTTATAAAGTATAAACTTCAAAAGATTAAAATTTTGAAAACTTTATTAGATTACTTGCAAACTTAACAATAATAAAAAGAATTAATAAAATATCTTTAAAATAAACTTAAGTTAAAAATTATAGTATAAATTTAAAAACTATTAATTTATACTTAAAAAAAAAAAAATCGTAATTTAAAAAATATCGTCCCGTTAATCCCGTCCCGTTCCATCCCGGTCCGTTCCGGTTCATCCCGGTTCCGTCCCGGTATATAGTGGAACGGGACGGAACCGATGAACCATCCCGGTAATTCCGGTCCGGTTCATCCCGGTACCGGTCAAAATTCCGGTCAACGGATTCCGGTCCGGTCCGGTACCGGTTCATTCCGGTCCGGTGACCCGGTTCCGGTCCGTTGACCAGTCTTAATTATAAATGGGAATTGCAAAGAAAATTGTAAAAATGATATGTTTCTTCATTTATTCAATGAAATTTATATAATTGTAAACTACATAAAAAAATAATATAAGTCACAATAATTGCCAGTTTAAAAGGGTCATATTTACCCTTCGTCATATTTTTTTGATATATTCGCCCTTACCATCCAACTTTGGATACATATTTGCCCTTGTACAATTAATTGTTGTGTCACAATTTTTATTAGTCTATGTTGAGCGGACATGACGCCTAGGTCTGTGCAAAAATCGGGTCAAACCGTTAATTCGGACCGATTTTCGAGTTATTTGGCTAACGGTTCGAGTTATTGGGCTAACGGTTCGGGGCTCGATTTAGAAAAATAGTGTATTGGGTAATTGATTCAGGGGTCCGGTTAGGGAGCCAAAATATCGGGCTACCCGATACCCCGATAAGACCCATATTTATATTAATATTTTTTTCCCTAATTTTCTAAATTTACACCTCGATAGGCGATAATACACAATACCCATAACTTTTCAGTTTTCACTTAAATTCTTTGAAGTTCTCAGGTTAGAACTAGGGTTCCGACTTCCGCGGCGGAAAATTTTGAATTACCTCCGGCGAGGCGGCGACGACTGCTCCACGCCTCCGCCTGGACCACCTCCGTCCTCCACTACTCGACTACTCCAGTCAGTCAGTCACTCAGACTCAGGCGTACTCGTAAGGCAGTCACTCTCGTCTCTCAGTCTCTCACTTAGGCGTCAGGCGAGGTCCTAGGACACAAGTCGCCAGGTAACTATTGAGTGTTGCAATTATGGTGAGCAAATTGACAAGTAAAGCACAAATCTTTAGCTGTTTCTTTGAATGTTGATGAACCAAGAAGTAGAAATCTTGAAGGAAAGATTGAAATCGTTATTAGGACCATAGTTTCCTTCATCATATGGACTTAATATTTATATAATTGGATGGTGTATCTAGAATGATATTTCATTAGAACTATTAGTGTTATAGCTATAAGAATGAGAATGAGTCCTGCTTTAAGACTAATACCATCATACCATGTTATGAAATCGACCTTAGAGTCTAACACCGAGAATGGGAATGGTAGTAAAACATCCCTTTGACATAAATTCTCTTAAACAATAATGAAGTAGCAACTAACTCCAAATTACAATAACCAGAGATTTGATTCGAGTACAAAATGGTTTTCTTCAACATAGGTCAATTATAAACATTGATTACTTTTAATGCTGGTCACGAGCAATCAACAGAACAAGTTCAATCCAGGTTAAGTTTCTCCCTAAAACTCAAAATATAAAGTAATTAATGTAATAGTATTCCTGATTTTACTCTAATCATCTGCAGTTAAATCACAAAATAGGAAGAATTTTTGGGGAAAATAGAAAAGAACTAACCTTGTTTTTGAATATGATACTGCAATTTAGTATAGGACATTTGGACTGTTGATTTTAAATTTGATAGTTGATACTACTTAGCTTATTGTTTGTACTTTGTAGTTCTTTCTTTAATAAAACTACTTAGTGTTTACATCTTTTCGCAGTTTTTGGTGAATGTACCATGACTGAAAATATCATAATTGATAAGGTTATTGGTGAAATGGGGCTTCTAATTCAAATGCAATAGATCAAAGTCAAACTATTGAGTCTAAAGTAAAGAAAGGAAGGAAAAAAGATCTCGTGCGTGGGATCATTTTACTCGTAAACTGATATTGATGGAAGTGAAAAGGCTGTTTGTAACTATTGTAAGAAAGAGTATTTTCCTGACACAAAAGAACATGGTACAACGTCAATGCTTACTCATATAAACAAATGTACAAAGATGCCTTATAATATTGATATTAAACAATCAAGACTAGTATTTCAACCAATGATAGGGGGTAACAATGGTGATGTAGTTGTTGTTCCATGGAAATTTGATCAGGTTGAGTGTAGAAAGGCCTTGTGTCGTATGATAATTATTGATGAGCTTCCTTCCAGATTTGTTGAAAAAGAAGGTTTTAAACAATTTATGAAAGTAGCACAACCTTGTTTCACATTCTTTCCCGTACCACTGTGACTCGTGACTGTTTTGATCTTTTTGATGAAGAAAAACGTAAGTTGATGGCTATTTTTAAGGAAACACAACAAAGGGTGTCTTTAACCACTGATACTTGGACTTCCATACAAAGAATCAATTATATGGTCATTACTGCTCATTGGATTTGTCCAATCACTAGTCATAGAGGTGAAGATCTTGGAAAGTCTATTAGTAAGTGCTTACATGAGTGGAAATTGCATCGAATTTTCACTGTAATAGTTGATAATGCTGGTTCAAATAGTGTGTCAATAACTGAGTTGTCTAAGCAATTAACTAAATGGGGAACCAACTTAATGGATGGTAGTCACCTTCATATAAGGTGTTTGGCTCATATTGTAAATCTTATTGTTCAAGATGGTACAAAAAAATAAATGTGTCTATTGAACGAGTTAGGCAAGTAGTGAGATACATCAGACAATCTCATTCTAGGTGGAAATTTTTTTAAGAATGTTGTGAAGATGAAAATCTTGCTAAAAAGTCTTTATGCTTGGATGTTCCTACAAAGTAGAATTTCACCTACATGATGTTGAGCAGGGTTATTGAATATGAAGGGGCAATTGTAGAGTACGCCGATCGTGATATTGACTTGGCACTATATCTTAAGTTTGTTGATAAAAATTCTACAGGTACACTTTTGAGTAGTGATGAGGAGGGCGTAAAGAGAATTGCAAAATTTCTTGAAATGTTTTTTAATCTTACTTTGAAGATATCTGGTTCACGATATGTTACATCAAATCTTCATTTTCTTGAAATTTGTCAAGTTGGTGTTTACTTGAATCAATTGATATCAAATGAAGATCAAGTTGTGGCTAAAATGGCAGAAAATATAAAGGAGAAATTTGACAAATATTGGGGTGATGCTGAAAAAATGAATAAGATGGTTTTCATACCATTTGTTTTGGATCCTCGTCACAAATTTAGTACTCTTGGCTTTCCACTTATGAAGATGTTTGGAGAAAAAGGGACTGCTATAGAAAATGGTGTGCGAACGTACATGGAAGCTTTGTTTAATGAGTATACAAACCCCATTTCAAATGATAAAAATGGCCAATTTTCTTCAACTGGTGTGGATACTTCTATTTCAAGTCCTGTAGGAGAATTTGGATTTTTCTTTTGAGGAATTACATAAACATAAATATGAAAAGGGAGGTGCAAGTTCAAAGTCAGAATTAGTTAAATATCTTGATGAAGACACTGAAATTGAAAAATCAGATTTTGATGTATTGCTTTGGTGGAAAGTTAACTCACCTAGATTTCCATTTCTTTCTGAGATGGCTTGAGATGTGTTGGCTATTCCCGTTTCAAGTGTGGCGTCTGAATGTGCTTTTAGTACTGGAGGGCGCATACTTGATTCATTTAGGAGTTCATTAACTCCTAGATTGGTTCAAGCTCTAGTGTGCCTTCAAGATTGGCTTCAGAGTGAGCCACAACCCATAAGTATTGAGGAAGATTTAGATTTTCTTGAGCAACTTGAAGAAGGTAAGAAAAGAATCTCATTGATGTTAAATTGTGAATTGTTTATTTAATACTTTTATTGTTTAAGTCTTGAGCCTTGACTTGTTATCGTATTTCTCTTTAGATTTTGCTAAACTTGGAAAACAACTTTGCATTGATGACACGTAAAATTTGAGGAAGGAAGGTATATACATGTGTTATCTTGTCTTTGTGTCTGATTTATTATTGATCTAATACTT
This sequence comes from Solanum corneliomulleri, assembly GCA_027704805.1. NCBI lineage: Eukaryota > Viridiplantae > Streptophyta > Magnoliopsida > Solanales > Solanaceae > Solanum > Solanum corneliomulleri. The sequence continues at coordinate 6,163,829 of JAKWIY010003055.1, read as the reverse complement.
TCTCTGTTTCTTTGCTAATCAGATTTCATCATGCATCGATCACTTGTTTGGAATCACTATGAAAAACTTGAAGAAAATGAAGATGGATCGTGAAAGGTAAAATGTATTTATTGTGACTGTGTTTATTACCATTCACGCAATACTGGGACTGCCTCCTTAAGAAGGCTTGTTAAGGGTTGTTTGGAAAACAGGAACCAGAATCGTCAACTTTTGAGGATTGATGACTAGTTATTATGTTGTTTACTTGAACATGAACTATTAGAACTATGTTTAGAGTCAATTTTCAGGTTGTGTTACTGTTGCCTGGTGTCTGCTATTTTAAATTTGTGTGTCTGTGACTCTGTGTGGAGTGTGGAGTGTGGAATGCGGACTGTGGCAGCCTGGAAGGCTGAAATTGTGTTGCAAAGTTCATATATGTATTGTACAGTTGTAGTATTGTTAACTGTTAAGGTGAAACTTGATGAGTTAATGTTGTTGTTGGCTTGTTGCATTGAGTGGAATGTGGATGTTGTTGTTGCAATTTTGCATTTACTTTTGGTGAAACTTGAAAGTGCAATGGCCGCACTAAATTGTTTTCACTTTCTGCCTGCAAATTGCAGTGCAAACTGCAAAGGTGCAAATTGTAAATTGCAATTTGTAGACTTAATTAGCAAAGTGCGTGGGATCATCTTCAAATTTTCATGTGATTTTTATTTTAAAATAATGTATGATATGTTAATGGTTAACCCGATAACCGAACAGATAAGAGTCGATAATCGATAACCGATAAGCCGATAACTTAATGGTTCTTTAATGGTTTAGCTAGTCTACAAATCGATAACCGATAAGCAAAACCGATAATGTTCAAAACCGAACCGAACCGACCAATATGCAGCCCTAATGACGCCTACGTGGCTCCATGTGTATATATTTTTAATTGTAATTAAAATTTTACTTTCTATTTAGTATTCTATCAGACCATTTAGTAAAATTTGACCCAATCAAAATAAAAATCTATTAACCCGATATCAATACTTATTAGCCCTAATTTCTAATGAAGGGCAAATATGTGTCCAAAGTTGGATGGTAAGGGCAAATATATCAAAAAAAAATATGACGAAAGATAAATATAACCCTTTTCTAAGAGTTCAAGAATAAACATGACACTTTTTCCATTTTATTAGTATTAAAATGTCAGACCAAACACTTTGCCATTCCCGAAATGAAATGTTACACATTCTACACAAACTTTGTCATTTTGATTTGTTCTAATACTTTCTTTACTTTAAACACAAGACACAAAATTAAGCACCTTTGATATCTGGAAAGCAACTGGCTTTGCATAGAGTAAATAATTAACAAATACAAAAAAATTAAATTTAAATTTTTTTGACACACCCATTTTGGTTTTTCTTCAACTAAATGATTGACAGAAGATGATGTTGTTTTTAACTTAAACAAAGGTCTCAAATTTTGTTTATAAAATTCTTTTGATAAGTAATATATCTCTCCAAAAAAATCTACACACACAAATTTAAAATAATTAAATTTTAATTCAGATATTGAACGAAAAATAAATAATAAAAAAATACATATCATACTAAGAGTTAACAAGTAAAAAAAAAAATGCAGACTCGAAAGGAAAATGAAAAAGTAGAAAAAAAGGTAATTGACGAGAAAAGAAAATCGAAGGAAAATGGAATGTGGTTCCTATATACATTTGACAAGTCAAATATGTGGGTCATATGGTAGAAAAAGATGAACACCTCTTTATTAGTTTATTTTTAAAATTGAAAGATAATTTATTATTTTATATTTATTTTATTTTTATTATTTAATATTATTTTTTTTCTCATTTTTACGTGATTTATGATTAATAGAGGTGATACAGTAAAATTATCATTTTATTTACTGTTTTTTAGAATTATGTTAAGTCAAATATAAATAAGTAAATACGTACAAAGAGAGTAGAACCAATAGAAAATAGTAATTTCACTATGAAAAAGATTACGGAGATAGGAAGATGTTTAACAAAGTTAGTGCGTATAATTGATTTTTCGGGATAAATTCAAAGTATATTTTATGCATGTTAAAATAATCAAGTTTTGTACATATTAGTGGGAAGAATTGCCTATTGTAAGGGCATTTTTGTTATGCTTTTCTAAGTCCTCTTGATTTTGTAAGCGAAAAGGGTCTGAAAAATAATTTAAATTTTGATTGAAATTATTGTTACGATATTAAATTTTATGGAGGACCTTTTACCCCTGCATTATTTAATAGTGTATTTTAAAGGTATATATGTGCTCATGTGGACACATTACTATTTACAATTATGTAATATTTATGATGTTCACGTGTCCACATATATACCTTTAAAATACACTATCAAATCGTGTAGGGGTGAAATGTCCTTTTCAAAGTTTGGTATCGTTATAACAATTTTGATCAAAGTTCGAATATATTTCAGACCTTTTTCCCTATCATTCTTTTAACTTCTATGATATGTCTTACTCGAGCTGAGAGTCTTCCGAAAACAATTGCTCTAGCTCCAAGAGATAAGGTTGTGGTTGTTGATTATTTTTACTATTGAGTTGTTACAAAGTGATAGAGACAACATACTGCCCTCTCTCCAGGGACTTTTAAAAAAAAGTGACAATAAGGTTTCAAAATAAATGGGTGATGACATAAGTCTTAAGTATTGGGTGTAGGTGACAATTATATGATTAATAATTAAGGATTGTGGAGTTGTCCTCAATTTTATAAGTTGATAGTTTGGTCCATTAAATTAAATGAAGGGTAAAAGCGTAAATTAACTAAAACCTAATTTAACCAATTTTGGCGGGAATCAAAATTTGGGGAAGGCACCAACAAGCTGTATCAAAAGGGAAATAAAATATTTCCTCCATCTCTCGTTATATTTTCTTCTTCCTCTTCTTCTTCTTCGTCGTTCTTGCTTGCTTGTTTGTCTTTCTTCTCGTTCTCTTTATCTTTTTCTTCTTCTTTTCGTACATTATTGGTCTTGGTTGCTAGTCCTTGAGCTTTCTTCTTTTCTTCTTTTTGAATCAGATTTAACTAATTTAATCAATGGATTAGATTTTGGTTGCTCTCAACTGAAATTGCTTCATAAATAATTAGGGTCACACACCATTGTTTTGATATGTAAAATTAATAGTTTTTTGAAATCATTCATATCATTTGAGCACCTGCAATTTTTTCAATAATTTGCATTCGCGTTTCCAACAGATTGTTTTGTGTTGCAACAATTGACTATTGAAACAAATTATAGCCATATGTAGCAACAGAAAGGTTATTTCAATAGCAACAGAATTGATAGATGTTGCAACATATAACCTACACAAGCTACAACATATAAGCTAGACATGTAGCAACATATGACTTGCATGTCTCAATCAACATGATAGTTATATAATAACATTGTAAATCATTATTTTCAGTGTTATATCATATTTTTATTACTTAATTATGGTTTAAAGTACTAAAATTTTGTCCAATCTGACATTTTTTCATCCCTATATTGCTCATTATCGATTAAGTCATCCTTGAAGTGAAATATGTGGCAACATATGCACGTTCTGTTGGAAAATTTGCAACAAAAAAATATGTGGCAACATATGCACGTTCTGTTGGGAAATTTGCAACAAAAATGTCATATGTGACAACATATGCACGTTGTGTTGGAAAAATTGCAACAGAAATGTCATATGTGGCAACATATGTATATCATAAAATGATCTTTCGGGGGTTAATTCAATTAAATTGTCACCTAATTCAACATGTAACACGAATATATAGTCTTATAACATGTCTAAGTACAAAATTGTGGTCTAATACAACAACCTTTATCAATTCTGTCAATTATTTTTACAAATACTATCATTTACCACTAGTTCATCATACAATTACCAAGTAACTACGTATGATAGTTATGTAATACCCTTGCAAATCATTGTTTCAAGTGTTATATCATATTTTTATTGCTTAATTATCGTTTAAAGTACTAAATTTTTGTCTAAGTTGACATTTTTACATTCCTAAATCTCTCAATTTATCGGTTAAGTCATCATTGAAATGACATATGTGGCAACATATGCACGTTCTATGGGGAAATTGCAACAGAAGTGTCATATGTGGCAACATATGTATATCATAAAATGGTCTTTGAGGGGTTAATTCAATTAAATTGTCACATAATTCAACATGTAACACCAATATATAGTCCTATAACATGTTTAAGTACAAAATTATAGTATAATATAACAACCTTTCTCAATCTTATCAATTATTTTTACAAAGGTTATCATATCACTAGTTCATCATACAATGATCTAACTTCATATGATAATTATATAACATCGTTGTAAATCGTTGTTCCAAGTGTTATAGCATATTTTTATTGCTTAATTATGGTCCAAAGTACTAAAATTTGATTGAATTTGACATTTTTTCATTCCTAAATCGCTCAATTATCGATTAAGTCAACCTTGAAGTGACATATGTGACAACATATGCACGTTTTGTTGGAAAAATTGCAACAGACATGTCATATGTGGCAACATGTACATCTTAAAATGTATTTTTTTCGAGATAATATTTTAAAAGGAATAACAACCTAACCATCCTACAAACAAATAAGTGATAAAAACCACTAAAAAATCTTGATTTAATACCAACAACTATTATATTTTATATTAGAAGATATCAACGATAAACTAGAAATGATGAGGGCAACAACGCTTTGTTGTAGAAGAAAATCGTAACATATTATCACTGATGTTGTGGAAAACATAACAACAATTTGAATTATAAAGAAATAATGGAACGAGAGAAAGGAAAGAGAGAAAAGAAAACGAAAATTAGTAAAAATAAATTAAATTTGAAATATGAAACAAAACGATCTTTTTATACCTTTTTATTTTATTTTTTTAATTCTTTTTGATAATTCATAGTGTGACATCTGTTGCTACATATATACTTTCTGTTGGGGTAAATGCAAATAATTTTATAATTTTTTTTACAACAAATGTTATATATGTTGTCACAGACACCACATTGATAACAATAAAATGTTGACACATATCTCCTTTCTGTGACATATGTTGTCACATATCTTTTTTCTGTGACACATGTTGCCACGTATCTTTTTTCTGTGACATATGTCGCCACATATCTTCTTTCTGTGATATATGTTGCCACATATCTTCTTTCTGTGACATATGTTGCCACATATCTTCTTTCTGTGACATATACCTTTTTTATGTGACATATGTTGCCACAATTTTTTTTTTGTGACATATGTTGCCACATATCTTTTTTTTTTGTGACATATGTTGCCACATATCTTTTTTTTTTGTGACATATGTTGCCACATATATCATTTCTGTTGGGGCACATGTAGACTGAGTTGTTGTCATGGATGAAGCTTCTTGTATCATTTCATCTACAAGGTAAATAAAAGAATGTTAAGATTTTACAATTCATTATAAAATAATAATAGCAGTATGTTGCAACAGATGGATAGTCTATTGTCATAAATTAACATTATGTTGCCACATATGTACCTGCTGTTGCAACACATAAAATTTCTATCGCAACATATAGATCTTATGTAGCAACAGATGAATCATATGTTGACACAAATGTACAGATTATTGCAACATTTGAATCTTATGTGGCAACAGATGACCATTTTGTTGACATAAAGTGAGATGTTACAACATATGATAACTGTTTGAATATGCACCAACATATCACTAAAATGTTACAGCATACGCTAAATATTTCAACAAATGAAATATATTTTGGACGTCTGAACAACACTATATTTCTAAAATTATATCAACAAAATGGCCAAAAAAAGAACAACAACAAAAAAACGACTTTTCACTAAATGATAATAATACATATACATTTCCTCAAAATAAGAATTTTTTGAGTTGACTGATTTTCTTCCAAAAATAATAAATAATACACAACATTATTCAATTTTTACATCTACAGAACGTTTTATTGTTCATTAATCCAAGAAAAAACTTCGAAAATTATAAAATATTTCAAAAAAATAACTTACCTATCTCTAGTCGAACACGATGACAGTTGAGAAAAATGAGAGAGCAATGAAGGACTGGAGAGGAAGAGTAACGAATGAAGAGAAAGAGTAACGACGAATTTTCAAATTTCTAAGGAAGAAGAAGAACAATCCCCAAGAAAGGAAGACAAGAAGCTAGAGAAGAGAGGAGGAAAGATGAAAAGATTTTTTTTAATGATTTGATTTGAATTAAAAGTATTTTTTTTTATATTTTACAAAAGATTAGAATATTTTAAAAATATTAATTTGATTTCATATTTACTTAATTACATTTTAAAGAGGATTTGATCGGCTCATAGTCAATTTGTCACCAAAAATAAAAAGAGACATATTTGACACCTTTCCCTTAATTTTCTCCTCTCTCCATACTGTCAAAAGTTTTCCTTCTTCTGAAAGACATGGCAGCAACATCTTTTCTCTTGAACATTGCAAACTCCATCTTAGGTAAATTAGGATGTCATTCTGTTTAAGAGTTTTACTTGATTTGGGGTGTTAAAAATGAGCTCAAAAAACTCAACAAAACCTTAATCACCATTAGAGATGTACTGTTGGATGCTGAGGATCAATAATCCAAGAATCATGAGTTAAAAGAACTCAAAGATGTTCTTTATGATGCTGATGATTTTCTTGATGAAATTCAGACTCATGTACAACAGAGTCAAAGGTTAAAACCAAAGGTTTGTTTTTTATTCTCACCCTTTAAATTTCTACTTTTTAGATATAGAATGGGTTATAAGGTGAAAGAAATAAGAGAGAGATTAGATAGTATTGCAGCTGATAGGGCTAAATTCCACTTATCTGAGAGAACAATTGCCTTAGAAATGAATAAAAGGGATTTGACTTATTCATTTATTCTTCCTTCTGATGTTGTTGGAAGGAGTAATGAGAGTGAAGAGGTTGTTGAAGTTCTGATGCAAAAGGGTGTTTTTGATGATCAATGTCTCTCTGTGATATCAATTGTTGGGATTGGTGGTGTGGGGAAAACTACACTTGCTAAGTTAGTGTATAGAGATGAGAGGTTAGTAAAGAACTTTCCTGTGAGGATTTGGTTATGTGCCTAACAGGATTTCGACGTTGCAAATTTGTCTAGAAACATCGTTAATTTGGCGAGTGGTGCCTCTTGTGATAACTTTAATGTTGAACAAGTCCACGCTTCGCTTCAAGATGCTTTGAGGGGGAAGAGGTTTTTACTCATCATTGATGATGTTTGGAGTCGGGATCGTTCCAAGTGGTTGGAATTGAGAAGTTTGTTGATAGTTGGAGCGAGTGGAAGCAAGGTTGTTGTAACTACTTGTAGTGATTATATTGCCTCGATGATGGAATCTGTCGTTACATATAACTTGAAGGAGCTTCCACATGAGGATTGCCTTTGTTTGTTTCTAAAATGGGCGTTTAGGAACGGACAAGAGAGGCTTTTCCGAACCTTACTAAAATTGGAGAAGATATTGTGAAGAAATGTAAAGGAGTGCCTTTGGCAGTAAAGACTCTCGGAAGCATGATGAACGGGAATGGTTAAGAGTGAGAGACGACGAGATATGGCAACTAAATCAGGAAGGTGATGATATCTTACCTGCACTGAGGTTAAGCTATAATCAGTTGTCATATTACTTGAAGCAATGCTTTCCTTACTGCTCAATATTTCCCAAGGGTCAAGAAATCGTGAGTAGTATGCTGATTCAGTTGTGGTCGGCTCAAGGGCTATTACATTCATCTAACGAAAGCCAAAGTTGGAAGATGTTGGTGTCCACGATGTGAAAGAGTTGTGCTCGAGATCTCTTTTCGAAGAGGTTGAAGCGTATGACTCGTTCATAAGTATTAAAATGCATGAACTTGTGCATGACCTTGCAGTATTAGTTGCACAAACTGATTGTTGTGTCATAAAAAACAACACTGATAGTATAACTGAAAAGGTTCGTCATGTAAAACTTTTCAGTTATAGTTCTTCAGAGGAAAGCATTCCTGGAATTTTATGTAAACAGAAGAGAATTCGGACCATTTTTGCTCCGTCTGAAGGATTTGAAAAATATGCTGCTCTTTTGGTTGGTCAATGCATTTCAAGATTCAAGTACTTGAGGGTGTTAGATTTACGCCATTCAAGTCTTGAGACGCTGCCAGATTCTATTGGAAACATGAAGCATCTAAGGTACATTGATTTTAGTGGCAGCAATAACATCCAAAAGCTTCCCTCAAACATCTGCAAGTTGCCTAATCTGCAAACTTTACGGATTGTTCTTTGCACGAAACATCAGAAATTACCAAGGGAGCTGGTAATTTGAGTATGAATTTTTTTATATAGGCAGTATATCTCTCTCCGAATGAAGCCCTATACAATACAAATCTGAAATAATATAATTTTAATGCAGATTCCGATGCAAACTAAAAAAAATAAATAATAAAATATCATACAAAAATAAAATTATGTTTGGAGTTAACAAGTAGAAAAAAAATGCAAGCTACAGATGAGAGGAGAAAGAAAAGTCTCATATACCTTAAAGAAAAGTCTTTCTTTTTTCCATTTTGTTGATGCAAAGAAACATCCTAGTTTGTAAGGTTGTCATCTTTTTACACCAAGAAAACTATGACCCCTAAATTTTCCACATATATGATGTCTTTTTACTTTTCTTAGGTAGATAGATGTTATAGAGGCACGGATTATGATAGAGGGTTAGTCGGTAGTTGTCCCTTGCATATTACTCTTCATATTTTTTCTTTTAATCTTCTGTTTGTCGATTATAGCGAGAATCTTACACTCTACCCTTTTCAGACCTCAGGTACGGTGTAGATCAATTATTTGGCCCAAAGTTGAAAACAACTTTCTCTGCCAAAGAACCAACCTTTCTTGATGGATCTTGTTCAAGAATCTTCAACTTTCCCTTCCATCACCAAGGATACAAAGGTTATACTAGATATGCTTCTAGTGGAAGTGAACTCTGTTGTTAACATTTCAAGGCTATGAATATGGATTATGAACTCATAAAACTAGAGATTTTTGAAAAAACAGAAAGATATGGTACATTGAGTCATGAGGCAGCTGAGATGCTTAAACTTGCTTGTTATGATGCTGAACAAGTCATTGACAAGTATGAAATTTGGTCTCTGCAGAACCAGTTGCTTCCTAGTTCGACATCATCAAAGGTGCGTGGTGTTAATTTTCTCCGGTAGATTAAACCCTTTTGCTTATAGATATCGAATGTGTCTTGAAATTCGAAAGCTCATAAAGAAATTGGACAAGATAGGAGATTTTGAAGAAAAGATTGAACTTGTTGAGTGGGACCTCACTACTCCCTACTGCAGTATTGCAATTTTGCAATGTACACCTACTCGTGTATCTGTACATTACTCTGGTGTTGTGGGAAGGGACGTTGATAGAGATACCGTGATCGAAGCACTTTTAAAATCAGGAAATGAAGCAACCCTTTTTGTATATCCCATAGTTGGAGTTGGAGGCACAGGAAAAACTACTCTTGCCAAATTGGTGTATAATGATCCAAGGATAGTTAGTCAGTTTCAGCTGCGTATATGGGTTCGTGTGTCTCGTGTGTTTAAAGTAGAGGAAGTATTAGAACAAATTGTGAATTCAGTTAGAGAAGATTTATGTGAGAAACTTGATATGAATGAACTGAAGAATCTAGTTCATGAGACTTTGTATGGAAAGAATTATTTGATTGTGTTAGATGATGTGTGGAATGAGGACACAGTGTAGTCGGATGAACTGAAGAAGTTGTTAATGGTGGGTGCTTGTGAAAGTAAGATTCTTGTAACTACTCGGAGGAAAACGAAGTAGCTTCGATAATGGGGACGGCTCCTGCATACTGTTTGAACGGTTTGTCACATGAAGATAGTCTGACTTTGTTCTTAAGTACAGGAAGTGCTCCATCCAAATCTCATTTGGATTGCGCCAATGATAGTGCGTAAATGTGAGGGAAATCCCTTATATTTATTGATTGTAGGATCTTCATTGCGCAAGAAAACCGAGAGACGGGAGTGGAATATAGTTAACAGTCACAGCGGGTGGAGCTCAAATCAGAACGAAGAAATTTCATCTGCAGTAAGAGTGAGCTATGAACAATTGTCATCTTATCTCAAAGTTTGTCTTGCTTACTGCTCAATATTTCCCAAGGGCTGTGTGATTGAAATAGATAAACTGATACAGCCGTGGGTAGCAGAAGGTCTCATTAGTAAGTCCAATGATTCAGAAGATCTTGAGGACGTTGCGATTCAACATTTCCGAGAGTTATTGTTGAGATCCTTCTTTCAAGACGTTGAAGAATATTGTTCCGTTTATACTTCAATCTGTACAATGCATGACCTTGTACATGATCTTGCACTGTCAGCAGCAGGGGTTGAATTCTGTACAGTAAATTCTCACATACAAAACATTTCTGATGAGGTCAGACATGTGGCGTTTTTTGACTATGATTTGTCAGGCAAGGAACTGCCAGCATCCCTTCTCAGTAACCAGGCATTAAAGAACATATCCTTCTCTGTTGATGGAGTAGGGCCGATGAGTACAATGTTCGTTGAGAATTGCATAGCAAGATTATGCAACTTAAGGTGCTAGATATCAGTGATTCATGTTTCGATGAGCTGCCTAGCTCTGTTGGCGAATTGAAGTATTTAAGATATCTTGATGTAAGTTCCAATCGAAGCATTAAAGAATTACCTGATTCGATTAACAAGTTGCTGAGCTTACAGACACTTTGAGTTTCTCATTGTCCACAACTCGAAGGGCTGCCTAAAGATATTGGAAATTTGATCAGCCTAAGACACCTGTATATAACCACCAAGCAAGCATGTTTACCTGATAAAGCAATTGTCTGCTTATCATCTCTTCGTTCTTTGTGCATCCACAGCTGCAACAATCTCGTATCTTTGTCTGAAGGTCTGCAACATCTGACTAACCTTCGCACTTTGGCAATCATCGGTTGCCCAAGACTGACCTTTTTCCCAATTGCTATGAAGCACCTTACTGCTTTAGAGAATCTGTTGATTGTTGACTGTAAAGAGCTCACATTGTTGGAGTGGCAAGATATTGAAGGACTTAGGATGCTTCGGTCATTGGTTATCGGAGGCTTACCTGAATTGGAGTCAAAAGATGTTCACTGCCTCGGGAGCCCTTCAGATGTTGGTACTTGCTGGTTTACCAGAGTTAGTTACTTTGCCGCGATGGCTTGAAGGTGCTAGTGCTACTCTACAATACCTGAGGGTGGAAAGGTGCCTGAGTTTTGCAGCATTGCCAAACTGGCTGGCAAATCTTACTGCACTTGAAAAACTTGAAATTTCCAAGTGCCGTAAATCATTTTCATTGCCCGAGGGAATGAGTTGCCTCACGAACCTGAAGGTACTTAAGATCGACAATTGACTGATCGTGAGTTCAGAATGCCAAGGCAGGACATCTCATATTTCTGAGGCTCAAATCAACTGACTGATCTTGAGTTTTGCTTCTTTCATACCTTGGTTGGTTATATCATGTTTTATTTTTCCATGTATTTTCCAGTTTTTTACTTCTTCTTCCCATCTGCTTGTTTCAGTCTTGTTTGTGCTACGTACTTTGTTTTATGGTAAAATAAGCTATATTTCTGATGCAACTTCAAATATACTAGAACTACAACTACACCCTCAGTCCCAAACAAACTGGGGTTGGCTATCATAAGATTTGGAACCAAGAAAATACATGATTACGCACTTTGTGACTTCAAGAAGGAAATAATGAAGAGATTTTACTACTTTTATTGGATATATCATTCTTGTTTCGGACTGAACAACTTAAACAAAAACAAAAACAATGGTACAGAACTTGTTTTGAAATTGATCTTATCTGAGTAATGCTCACTTCTTGACATGAACGAGACTAACATCATCGATGACAGGTCCACACATGTGACCAAAGTCGTGTACCTTTGTGTGATAGAATGGGTTATAAAAAGCTATTGTTGTCCTAGTTTTATTTGCTTGGAACTTGAGGCTTGCTGTCTTGTGCCATCCATTTCCACTTGATACAAATGAAACTTGTGTACTGGCATTTCCAGCGAATGCTTGAACTTCCATTTTTCCGTGGCAGTCATTGTTTGCATCGCCAATGATGAAAGTCAGGTTGTAGAATTGTTTAGGGACTGTCCTTACTGTCTGTGCAATGCCTGTTTCCCTTCCTCCTATTAATTCAACAGCTGCATTTCCTGAAGGTACTAAGAAATGCTTCGAGTCGATGTATTTTGCTGGTTTTGCAAACTGAACCATCCATCCTGGAATTGGTGAGTACTTGTCTTGTTTCAGAGGCAGGACAAGCACCCCTGTCGAGAAGTTCTTGAATACGTGCGGACCAGCTTCAAATCCACCATTTTTCACCAAGTTACCTGCATACATGACCAGGAAAAAGGTATTGATGCATTGCTTCAGGATCAGAGTTTTAAGTTAGTAACTATGCACCATTCTGCTGAAAGAATTTTTCGCAATGTATCAAGGGCGTTTGCAGTTTGCACAATCGCCTTCTTTGAGGCAACTTATCTACCTTATAAGGTAGGGGTAAGGTCTGCATACACTTTACTCTCCCCAGATCTCACTCGTGGGATTACGTTAGATATGTTGTTGTTGCTTCTTTTGAAGCCACTGTTTAAACTGTCCCCATTTAGCCTACTGGGCTGAATTTGTCTGCTGTAAGGAAAATTCATTCAACAGCAATAAACCTTAGCCCTACCTTGAGAAGGTAGAGAAGCTATTTTCGTTAAACTTTCAGCACAAAACGGATGAAAAAGACGATAGTAGCAATAAGCAGGAACAACAACAAGAAAATACAACAATATCGAGGCTAAAGAATCAACTGATAGAAATAGAAATCTAAGAATACGAATATGCAAGATTAACACTCTGGGAATGGGAAAGCAGAACTCTCAACTACCTACTAACCTTATAATCATAATCCTCAACCTCCACACTCATAATACTCAGTGAGGTGAAGTTGTGTCATTTCCTGCCTAATCACCTCACATCGTGCTACTTAGTCCTACTTCTACCCCTCCTCAAGCCTCTACGGCCAACCTCTCACACCACGAGGACCACTCTCAAGCAAGGCTAAACGATACAAATTATCAATGTATTGTAGAGTTACCTTTAGTATATGTAGCCATAGGCATTTCCTTGATTGCAATATGGTCTAGAAGTGGTCCACAAGCTGGATCTTCTTGCATACCAGGATTGTGAAATTTGACCTCAACATAATTAGATGTTGTTTTGAAAGCCCAAGCATAAGTGTCACCACCATCAGCACTGTACAATGTTTGAATGTTAAGATCACTAGACATGCCTCCCGCGGAGACGGTGAGGACTTCATCTTGAGCACAAGTCCTAGTGGCTCCAAATGTGAGTGAATATGTAGTGTTTGGCTTCACCTCTACATACTGAGAGATGGAAGCTTCATTCCCGAGTCGGATCGCGTGGGCCCCACGAGGGATCGGAAAGTAAAACCCCCCTTCCTGGGGCCCACCTGATACCCACTCCACTACACCACTGATTTCCCATTCAGGCAATGAGTATTTGCCAATGATCACTGTTTTCTTTAGTTCTGATGCCTTTGGCCCTTCTTCGAAATCGCCATTTTCCAGTAGATCTGTCATTATCACATCACAGCTTATACTACATTTGAAATATAACATTCAAACAAATCAATGCATACAAACACAAAAATGCTCAAATTATCTTATTAAGCTAAAAGTCCAAAACTTTGCTACTCCAATGTTCAAAGTATAGTCTATCGTCAGTAGCGCATCCAGGACTTTCACTAAGACAGTTCAAAAAACAAAAATGTAGCATCCAGGTTTTGAACTCCAAACTTCAAAGTAAATTTTGAACTCCCTAAACTACACAGGATTCCAAACCTATATATAACCATAAGTTTTTTTTCTCTATACAGTGTAATTTTTTGTCGAATAATTTCCAGATCCATAAAAACTTAAGCACTACTTATCTTTATAGAAACTAAAAGAAGTAGAACTTACCATCAAGATATGGAACAATTGGAACAGTTGCAGCTGAAGCTAAGCTGATGTACAAAGTGAAAATGAATAGAGAGAAAATGGAAGAAGCCATTTTAGTGCAAAAAAAATGTTGATGAAAAGAGAGAAATTTAAATTAGATTTGAAGAGAAAAAAAGCAGGAATGTGTCCTATTTAAAGAATAAAATAGTAAAATAGTATAAAATTTACTCCATTCGTTCCAATTTAACTGTCTTACTTTTCTTTTTCGAACGTCTCAAAAAAATTAGTCTCTTACTATATTTAGTAAGTTTCCAAACTCCAATATTATAGGTGGCAAGTTTAAGATCACTGGATCTAAAAGACCAGAGGTGACTCGACAGTGTTTAAAAAAAAACATGTGTTTTAGACCCTCAAATTTAAGGGGCTTCATTTTTAATAATAACATATTATAAGTTATTAATTTTTAATAAATAAATACTATCTGTAGAGAAAGTTAACTTTTCATGAAAAGTGAAAGAAATATTAGAAGAAATTTGATATATTTGAACTACTATATCTTATGAAAAATAATTTAAAATAATAATGGTTATATCATTAATTGAAAACTAAAATATATCAATTATATAAAAGTTATTAACAATTTAAATATAAGGTTCCGTTTGACTTTTACTTTACATCACTAATATACTTTAATCGTCCCTGTAAAAAAACTAAGTACATGTTTTATTTTAGATTTTATAATTTTTTTTTTTTAAATTTTACGTCAAGTTAAAATCGGAGAAAGAGTGGTGAGGATAAGATTTAAAAAAGAGATATTTATAGACACTGCATGGTACCACTTAATATGCCATGAAATGTGTCAGGTTGTCTCATATTTTACCCTTTATTTTATTGCAAAAACTGACACTCATTTATTAATAATTGAGTTTATATTGTCTGTACTGGCAGTTTATTATTACTTTACTACTCTATTATTTTTAAGTTAGAATTATTTCATTTCAAAAATTCAAATTTAAAAAATAATAAATTAGAAGATACTATATATTAACTTAAATCTCACCGACTTGTTGCATCTATGTTGGATCCTTAAAAAAAAGTATTATTTTGAAGGATCTGACACGTACCCGACCCGATGAACATGGCTTATACTTAAATGATACACTGTCAGGTATATGTAACTTTAATTCTTAAACAAATTTAATACAAGCAAAGAACATGGCTTACCTAAAGTCTTCATTGGTCACCATAATTTCCTCTGTTTCACTTGGAATTAGTTGACATTGTAGAATTCAGTAAAGTTGTCCGGTTTTCACTTGGCACGGAGTTAAAAAAAATAAAAAAAACTTTTGAATCTCGTGATTTTGAACTAAAAGGATAGGTAGAATGTACTAAAAAGTCTTTAATCGCTTTGTTTTAAATATGTCATGTGAAAAGTTGAAATTAAAGAGTTATCAGAAAAAGAAAAAGAAACACTCTTTCGAAACAGACTAAAAAGGAAAATAAGACAGACAGATCTACTATCTAGGTACTTTTCGGATGTGATTTGAAATGTCAATGCCTTAAAGTCGATCAATGAACACAACAACAACATACCAGTGTAAATCCACGAGTGGGAATCTAGGGAGGGTAGGATGTATGCAGACGTTACCCTATCTTTTAAGTCGATCAATAAGCACAACAACAACACACCAGTGTAAATCCACGAGTGGAAATCTGGATAGGGTAGGATGTATGCAGACGTTACTTAAGATAGTCGACCAATGATCAAACAAAATGGATTTTTTCCTGACTGCTAACTAAGATGTAATGAAATAACTCTTAACCAAACAAGTTCATCAGTACCATACTTTCTAGTTTCATTTTCAAAATGAAATTTGCAGAAGGATCAGGAAAGTTGATGCTATCGTCGAGTTTGGAATCAAGAGAATACATTTCTACAACGAAACAAGAGAGTGATTTTACACTTTTATTGGATATATCATTCGTGTTTGAGTGAAAAACTAAGAGAAAAAAGTGTATTTCGTGATAATACTTTGTCTTGATATTGATCTGTCCTGAGTATGATGACTTGATTCTGTTTATTTACGAACATGAACAAGACTAACATCATCGATAACAGGTCCACACATGTGTCCAAAATCGTGTATCTTGGTGTGATAGTATGGATTGTAGAAAGCTATTGTTGTTCTAATTGAATCAGCCTGGAACTTGAAGGTTGCAGTCTTGGACCATCCTTCTCCATTCGATTCGAAGGTAACTTGTGTACTAGCCTTTCCAGCAAATGCTTTAACTGTCATTGTTCCGTGGCAACTGTTCTGTGCATCGCCTATGGTGAAAGTCAGGTTGTAGAACTGTTTTGGGATTGTACGTACCGTCTGTGCAATGCCTGTTTCCCTTCCTCCTATTAATTCAACAGCTGCATTTCCTGAAGGCACGGAGAAATGCTTCGAGTCTATGTATTTTGATGGTTTTGCAAACTGAACCATCCATCCTGGAATTGGTGAGTACTTGTCCTGTTTTAAAGGCAGGACGAGTACCCCTGTCGAAAAGTTCTTGAATACATGAGGACCTACTTCAAATCCACCATTTTTCACTAAGTTACCTGCATATGTTCCATCAACAAGGTATTCCTATAAGGATCTCATTTTTAAGTATGCAAAGACAACGATATACATAGTGTAATCTCACAACGATATGCAGACATTACCCCTACCTTGTAGACCCTCAGTTTAAACCAAAGACTTCTGAGGAGTTTGAAAAGGAGAATATAGAAATGATAGTAGTAACAACAACGAAATGATGTGAAATGTTGTCTCCGTTAGTCCATTTGGGCTAAATTTGTCTATGGGAACTTTTAAAGACAATTTAGCCAAATGGACTATAACGGGGACTAATATTGAAGAGTTTGCATCTCAGTAAAAGCCATAGAACAACGACATATATAACCTGTGTAATCTCTCAAGTGGGGTCTGGGGAAGGTGGTGTGTATGTAGTCTTACGATCATATGATATTGTAGGATTGAAATTTACCTTTAGTATATGTTTCCATAAGCATTTCCTTGATTGCAACATGGTCTATAAGTGGTCCACATGTTGGATCTTCTTGAGTACCAGGATTGTGAAATGTGACCTTAACAAGATTAGATGTTGATTTGAAACCCCAAGCATAAGTGTCACCACCATCAACACTGTACAATGTTTGAATGTTAAGATCACTAGACATGCCTCCCGCGGAGACGGTAAGGACCTCATCTTGAGCACAAGTCCTAGTGGCTCCAAATGTGAGTGAATATATTGTGTTTGGTTTCACCTTAACATATTGAGAGATGGAAGCCTCGTTCCCAAGTCGGACCGCGTGGGCCCCACGAGGGAT
Source organism: Solanum corneliomulleri (assembly GCA_027704805.1). Taxonomy (NCBI): domain Eukaryota; kingdom Viridiplantae; phylum Streptophyta; class Magnoliopsida; order Solanales; family Solanaceae; genus Solanum; species Solanum corneliomulleri. The sequence goes on along the minus strand of JAKWIY010003055.1, from coordinate 6,146,401 downwards.
CGGGAAGTAGAATCCGCCTTCCTGGGGCCCACCGGACACCCACTCCACTATGCTATTGATTTCCCATTTGGGTAAGGAGTGTTTACCTATGATCACTGTTTTATTCATGTTTGATGGTTTTGGCCCTTGTTCAAAGTTTCCATTTTCTAGTAGATCTGTTGAAATGTTAGAAAGAGATTAATTATACACGACAACAACATATCCAGTACAATGTCATAAGTAGGGTCTCGAAGGGTGTTGTGTACGTAGATCATACCCCTACCTCGTGCAGATAGAGAAGTTATTTCCTATACCTCAATCAAATCCATGCATACGATGCAAAATTACACAAATGTAAAATTATTGGGCTCAGGTGTACAATTAGTTGGCTACAACCTCAACTTGTTCAACTTGTCTTGTAGACTTGTGTTGCTCGAACTCTTAAAAAATGTTGTCGAGTACTTGTTAGATTCTCTAAAACTAATGCATTTTTAATAGGAAGAATATTGGTGCGACAACATTTTGAAAAGTCCAAGTAAAGTTATCAGAGCAATGACGAAATCAGAAATTTTGTTAAGGATATTCAAAATTTAATTTATATATATATATAAAAAATTATATGAACCTATATACACAACATAATTTTCGGACGAACAATTTTCAGCGCTACCCCTTGCTCTACAGTACCAAAAGGACTCTAAATACTAATAATATCCTCACTATACATATTTTAAAAAAAAAACTTTAAGCACTACTAATATTTATGGTAGCTAGAATTGATGCGTTGCTCGAACTATTTAAAAACTTATTGAATATATATCGAACCTCAAAAACTTGATGCATTTTAATAGAATTCGATATAGATGCATTAATATTTTTTAAGAGTCCAATGTAACATCGGAAAAAAGTAAATAAGAAAATTCATATAAAGGTGAACTTACCATCAAGATATGGAACAGTATTAGCATAAGCAAAGTTATTGTATAAAGAGAAAATTAATATAAAAGAAAGTGAAAAGAAGGAAGCCATTTTTGTCAAAAAAAAAAAACTTTGTGAAAAAAAGAATTAGATTGAAGAGAAAAAAACCAAGAATATGGTCCTATTTAAAGAGTTATGATTTTTTTATAAAATTATATAAAAAAAATTAAATATAAGATTTTTAAAAAAATAAAAGATGTATTGACATTACATTGTGCCACTAAATTAGCCGCGATATATGTTAGGTTGTCTCATTATTTAATTGAAAAAACAAAAGAATGTAATTTTTTTTATTTTCGGATCAATTTACATGTATCTCACATATCATCATCATAGATAATGAGTATTCATATACACCAACGATGTACTAATATTTTACACTATCAAGTTAAACTGATCTACACATTATGCTTCATTACTCGAATTTTTATTACGATAAAGTGAAAATAAGAAACACACTCTTGATAATATGTGTTTTATCACCTTGATCGTCTATTAAACTCGATAAAAATTTAAATTAATCTTGATAAATAATTTTCAAATATTAGATGATTAAATAACACTTTATATTCTTAAACAAAGTCAAATATCAAGAACGTGGCTTACCTAAAAGTCTTCATTGATTTCCTTAATTTGCTCTTATATCAAATAGTTGAAAATTTGTAGATTTCATTGAAGCTTTTTTTTTTCTTCTTTCATTGAAGCTTCCCCCTTGTTTATTCTTGTATTCCACCTCGTGTTATCTGTCGCAATTTTTATAAATAGTTATCTCAAATTACTTATCAAAGTTTAAGAAAAATTTAATTAATTTTTATTCTAATTTTATCCTTAATAGTAATTGTTCTGGAAGACTAAAATAATATTTTAAAACATAAATAAAAATAAAATTATCAACAAAAATCTCTTAGTTAATTAATTTTTTTTAACAAATATATATATATATATAATATATATATATATAATATATATATATATATATATATATATATATATATATATATATATATATATATATATATATAAAAGATATAAAGTCACCATCGAAGTTGTTTCGGATTATCATAAAGACACCTTAACTTTGCGACTGTCCTATTACCCCACTAAACAATTTTGAACAGATGTTATTATACCATTTTCGATCAGTCCCAAATTTCATACCCAATCATTACATGACACGTGTTAATTAAAAATTATAATTTTTTTTCATTTAAAATTTTTCCTTTATTTTTTTCTTTCTTTATTTCTGTCTCTCTTACTTTTAAATTTTAATTTTGATATATCTTAAATTTCATTTCATCTTCCACCTCCCATTTTTATTCCTTCGTTTTCTTTTTTTTTTTTCTTCACCTCCCACTACCCCATGTCAAATTGAAACTCACTTTCAATTTTTTTTTCTTCTTCTCCGGTCAATTTTTTTATAAAATTCATACTATTATTTAGACTTTATTGAATTATTGATAACAAAATTAATTATTTTTTAAAGAAAATTTTAAATTTTAAAGGTATCAATTACTACTCATTTTCATATACATTCAAAATCGGAAATGATATTTTAAAAGTATCAATTAATTTCTCAAAAATTGAAAGAACTTAGTTGAAATCAAATAAAAAAAATATATGATACCTCATAATCATCTTCAAATCCAATGAGTTTATCGAATTGTTCGAAATATAAGAAAATATTTGAATAAAATTTTAAAACTAATAGTAATAAAAAAGAAGAAGGTGAAGTTATGATGAAAATAACATTGAAAGTAAGAAATTTCAATGGAGGGAGATGAAAATCAATTTTTGAAAAGAAAGATAAAAATAAAAAGGAAAAAATTAAAATAATAAGAAAAATGAGAATATATTTTATAACAAAATACTTGTAAAAATAAAATTATATTAGTTATTTAGGGTGCTCACTCTTTTGGAGAGAGTGCACACCACTCTTGTTAGATGAATGAAAAATGATGTAATTATATCTATTTAAAATTGTTTAGTAGGATAATAGAACGATAGCAAAGTTAATGTGTTTTTTTAAAAAAATTTGAGACAACTTCAGTGATGACTTTATGTTTTTTTTTTTTATATATATATATATATATAAAAAAAAAACAAATTGAGTTCAATAAATTATCTTACATGAGATTTAATTTGAGCATTTGACTTTGATCCAATGAATGTGTACAGACAAGTACAAACTGACTTTTTCACTAATCATTAATGTTTCATTAATTGATGGAACATGTCTTTTTTTTAAAAAAATAAATAGCATTTGAATTTTATAATTACTATTAATATTAGTTGGTGTCCCTTTAAGCTATGGTTCATTTATATGATTTGCATGTGAATTGGACATGGGAAATGTACTTTTGCTTATCACATGAAGTTGATTAATTTTATCTTTCGTTACACGGTACGTTTCGTATTTTTATCGTTAAGAAGTATTTACTACTGTCGTTACACGGTACGTTTTGTATTTATTACAAAATTATAGTTATAGGAAGAAGCAACACACAAAGCGAATGAATTTTTGATCCAACTAAGTCATTATCTGAACCAATTCATCAAAATAATATGTTTTTAATTTTTTTGTACAAAACTATTATAAACGTATTTCTGAGTAACGTTTTAAAGTGTTTTTATTTTAAAAATTCAACAGACAAAAACCGACGGAGTTGACAAGGTTAAATGAATAAACGATATTCCTGAATAACGTTTTACACCTAAAACGTTACTCAGGAGTACGTTTATTGAGAATCCAATCATGGGCCACTGTATCCAATCTTGCAAATGCCGACTCAAATCCTGGAAATTTAAAACGTTTTACAAAATATAACTTACATCCTTGTTCTAGTAGCTACAAGTTGTAGTCCTTTTGCATTTTGTGTTAATGTCTCAATTATAAGAACTGTTGTCCAGTAGCAACATGTTTTGTTACTCAAAAAACTTTTTAACTGTCAAAAAGAAACAGTAGAAACACATCATGGATATTTCAATTATTTTGTACTTTGGTTTGTGTTTTTCCAGTGGTTATGGAAAGCAATTTTGCTAAGATGGGGGTTAAAAGATATAAATTTTGCAATTTTTGTAATTATCTATTTGGTTGGTGGTGATTCATATAGTTTGTAAATTTTATTGTATAATAACTATTAGGAGGTATCATTCTTTCTCTAATCTTGTATTAGTTGTGTACTTGACAAAAAATAGGAGCACAATGCTTAATATTCACACTAGAGAGCTCACCTGAAAGGGAAAATATATACACTAATGACATCATTGCAAAAGATTAACGAGTAATGTTACCCTGAGTAACGTTTTAGGTGTAAAATGTTATTCATAGTAACGTTTTAAATTTGTAGGATTTGACTCTACATTTGCAGGATTGGATTTAGTGGACCGTGATTGGATTCTCAATAAACGTAATCCTGAGTAACGTTTTAGGTGTAAAATGTTACTCGGAGTACGTTTATTCATTTAACGTCATCAGCTCCGTCAATTTTTGTCTGTTGAATTTTTAAAATAAAAACACCCTAAAACGTTACTCAGAAATACGTTTATACTAATTTTGTAAAAGAAAATTAAAAACATATTGTTTTGGTGAATTGGTTTAAATAGTGACTTAGTTTGACTTAAAAATTGCAAAGCGGATATATAATATATATAATTTATGGTTTCACGTGAATTTATAGTTTTTTTTTCTTCTCAAATCTATATATGTATTAAGAAAATTCATTTATAAGTATTTGAATATAAGAGTTTGTTGGCATTGCTATGGGATCGGAGGTCATAAGTATTGGGAAAATACTACAGTACTGATATTAGATTGGAATTATAAAATAATAAATAAATTATCACAAACACTGTGTGGTGGCAAGTCACTATCTTGAAAACGATTACGACTCGACTCCGATGCAAATCGTTATAATTGGTCGCCTCCAAGATTCCACGGCTACTCTCAAAAACGTGCTCTCGTTGCTGAGAGTGTAACGACCCGCTATATAGATCGTTTTGAGAATTAAAACTATTTCGACTCTTTACATAATTTAAATAAAAACTTTGAAATATTCAATAACTAAGAAGATCTAAATGATGGAAATTTTAGTAAATAATTAATATGATAAATAGTTATTGGGTCATATCCATAATTTATTTAATACCTTTTATACTTGACTCATAATCAGTGGGAATAGTCACTTTTAATAGTTAATCATCATTAAAAAAGAAGAAGAAGAAGGAAATAAGGGCTAGAAACTACTTGTGACGGCGTTAATACAAACGTGAGAGCCAAACGAGAATTCGTAGGTAAGAGCGATTGTAATTTTTCTTGATTTTTATATGGATCATAATGATATGTATCGTATTAATTAGTATTATTTCAATGGTTATAAAGTTTTGAAATGGAATAGTATGGAATAGTTTTGTTTGTCTTTTTTCGTGATTGGAACTTGTTGTTCTCTTGTTATTATTGAAATCATAATGACCTAGTTAATGTAGTTTAGGTGAAAAGATGATCCATCATTTGTCTATTTATTATTATTACTATCAGGAAATTTTTGTTATATTGAGTTGATAGAAAAATTGGTTGGAATATAGTAATTTTTATATAGTTTTAGAATATTTAATTTTTTTATTTAAAATATTAAATTAATGTGATACAATTTACCTTTAAAAATTAATTAAATTGACTTTTGATAAATATAACGTGAAACAATTCTGGACGAAAAAAATAGCAGGAAATAATGATTCAATATTTTTGAAAGAATTAAATACGTTGAGAAATTGGAATATTGTCGATAGGATAAAAATTTGTTTTGCTTTCTTCGTGATTTGTAGTTCCTAGTGAATATTAGAAATTTCAAGGGTGGTAATTAATGAGGTTATGGGAAAAGTTTTTGAGTCATGTGAGGGCATTATTTTTAACTTTTTGTAATTAGCCATTTATTTCAATTATTTTTTAACTTTTTGTCATATTGTAAATTCAGTTTAATATATGGAGATAGATAATTAATTTAGGCGTATATTATATGATTTAACATTAAATTTTAGGATAAATGAAGAAATTAAAATTCAATTCTTGGTTTGAAATTTAATAAATAGGATCGTTGACATATAAATCAAGAGTAGGAGTTTCATTGGAAAAATGAGTAAGTTTTAAGGTCTGGATTAGACACACACACACGCATGCATGCACGCATGCATGCACGTACGCACGCGTGCGCACACACACACGCGTGTGCACGCACACACACAGACACACGCACAAATAATAATAATTTGAATGTCTATGAACTCTCTTACTTATGAATAGTGCATGATTGGTAGATTGGGAATGTTCCACAGTTCTATGAAAAGGGAAGAAACTATCTTGAGGATTCGTGGCATGAGTTCGGCACCTAAGGTATGTTAAGACTTTCACACTTCTTGGAAGGATGTTTTCTAATTAAAAGATTAAAAAAATGAATTAGACCATTGGTAAGGGCGAAAGACGGGGGTCTCGTATCAATGGTGTGACGGGCATTCGTACGAGTATCGATATAATAAAGGAAAAGTTATTACTATAGAATGTGGATTGTAATTTGAGAATGCCAAAGCATATGGACATTAGCTAATGTATTATTGACTTGAATTCTCTCTGTGATTGTGTTTTCTTTATTGCACCCGTATAATTGTGATAATTGAGGTGGTTATGTATTATGTCGATATTTTACTAATTGAGAAGCATCATAATCCCTTTATTGATTAATATTGTGCACATGCATTGACATGAGATTGAGTATAAGTTGGGCACGTGGAGATCGTCCGTGCTTGGGATGGTGAGATGTTAAGATTATCATTTGGGCACGTGAAGATCGTCCTTGCGAAAACTATTTGATTAATGATAGTAAATTGAGATCGTCCGCACAGACATGTGGAGATCGTCCATGTCAGTATATGGACCTCGAGAGTCCCCCATAGGTCATGAACTCTCGATGTTTTTCCGAGGAGTATCATATATATACGGTTGAGAGAATATTCTGAGGCATATTTCATGGTGTCATATTGCATTGCATTTCATGACATCCTTCATTCTTGATGATTATGTGTTTTATTTTGTGGTTGGAAGTTACTTGATATTTGATTACCTCTATTTGATGAAACTTGATCAGTATGTGTAATATAGACTTGTATAATTAAAGAATTGATTGTTCTTATATAAACTCCCGTCATTACTTCTTCGTTGTCGGTCAATGAGATATATTGAGTACACGGGGTTTTGTACTCATACTACACTTGCTGCACTATTTTGTGATGCAGATTGGATTTCAATTTCGGACACGTTCTTGGAGCGTTGAATATGAGTTTGGATTGTCTTGGAGTTGTAATGCGCTACTTGGGATATTTTGCAGCCCACACCTTCAATCTACCTCTCTTTATTAGGTTATTTTGATATTCTAATAGGATATTCCTATGTTTAAATTTTCATATTAGTTTGGACTTGTATCTGTCACGACCTAAAACGAGCCGCGAGTGGCACCCACATTTATCCTACTATGTGAGCGAACCAACAAATCTAAACCCCAACATTTACCACCATTTCAAGCATAATGAACAAAATACAATGCGGAAGACTTAAAACTCATTAACGAAATCAATTAATTTACTTCTAAAATTTATCAATTACTATCCCAAAATCTGGAAGTCATCACACCAAAACATCTATCCTCAAATTTCTAATCTAAGAGTATTCAAGAAACTAAAACAATAAAAAGATGGTCCATGTCCGAACTTCAAGACATCAAGACGTGAAGGAGAGAGTCCAGTCCGAGCTAGAAACAGTAGCTCACCTGAATTCTGATATACTGAAGACTGGCTAGAGTTGCGGACGAGTCGAAGTCGATGGCACGTTTGCTGCACTCCACAAATAACAAAGAAGAAAAAAAAGTACAAGGGGTCAGTACAAGGCACAAGTACTGAGTAGGTATCATCGGCCAACTCAAAATAGAAAGCAATATATATTGAATAATAATATAAAATCAACTACAATACTCAACAGGTGCAACAACAAGTACAAGAACCATTGACAACAACACCAAGCACATCTATGAGGACTCAAGCCTCCACACATACTCATTTGGGAAAAAGGTTCTTTAAGTTGAGTATATTATCATAATTCAAGATTCATCTTTATTCCTCTTGTGTCGGAACGTGACACTCCGATCCCCTAATACTACGTGTCGGTTCGTGAACCCGATCCCCTAATACTACGTGTCGTTCGTCACACCGATTCCTAATACTACGTGTCGGTTCGTGACACCCGATCCCCTAATACTACGTGTCGGTTCGTGACACCCGATCCCCTAATACTACGTGTCGGTTCGTGACACCCGATCCCCTAATACTACGTGTCGGTTCGTGACACCCGATCCATTAACCTCATTCTTTTAGTTCATCAAGCCTTCTTTTATATCAAGGCATCATCATTAAGAGTGGATTTAAGGGTTTTAAGATTCCACAGTATCATCATTATAATCCATCACCATTTACATAATCACAACATGCAACAACACAATTAAGCATATAGAAGACTTTACAATACCACCCAATACATATCAATCGCTATTTAGAGTTTACTATGAAATAGCATAAACCATAACCTACCTCCACCGAAGAATCGTGATCAAGCAAGCTACTTCTCAATGCCTTTGCTTTCCTCTTCACTTCTCCCTCTCTCGTTCGTTCTCCCCTCTTCTCTCTGTTCTTTCTATTTTTCCTTATTCAAACTCTTTTTCTTTTACCCTAATTATCATATAATAAGATAAAGATGATAAAAGTAACCCATTATTTATTTAAGGTTATCTCCTTTAACCCCCAAGTAAATAAGTTATTAAACTTACCCACTAATTTCATAGTTTGTCATAAATAGTCCAAAACGCCCCTTAAAACTTTTAGCAGAAATCCGACCCAGTCGAGGTTACGCCGCTCGTGACGGCCCGTCGTGCCTGCGACGGTCCGTCCTGCAGGGTCGTCACAAAGTTCAGAGAGTCGAATTCATTAAAGAGGTCTGTGACGGTCCGTCGTGCCTACGACGGTCCGTGCTGCAATTTCGTCGCGAAGTTCAGAGAGTTGATTCCCCGTACCCAAATTTCAAAGTTTAAGTGTTTTGGCACGAGACACTCGACGGTCCGTCGTGACCATGACGGTCCGTCGTGTGATCCGTCGACACAGTCAGTTTTTATCACAGTGATTCTACTGCTCGAAACGACTAAACAGGTCGTTACAATAGATACCAATTTACCCATCGTTCGTCCTCGAACGATCACAAGAAGAAAAACAAGGGCGAGAAAGAGTACCTGAATCTGTAAAAAGGTGTGGATATCTTTCTTGCATATCAGCCTCCTTCTCCCAAGTGGACTCTTCAACTGGCCGATTCTTCCATTGAACCTTGATGGATGCAATCTCCCTTGATCTCAACTTGCGGACTTCTCTATCTAAAATGGCAACAGGCTCCTCCTCATAAGACAAATTCTCATCAAGAAGAACTGAGTCCCAACGAATAATGTAGTTTCCATCTCCATGGTATCTTTTCAGCATAGACACATGAAATACCGGGTGCACTCCTGAGAGTCCTGGAGGCAATGTCAATTCATAAGCCACCTCCCCCACGCGCTTCAGAACTTCAAATGGACCAATATACCTCGGACTAAGCTTACCTCGCTTACCAAACCGCATCACCCCTTTCATGGGTGAAACCTTCAGCAAGACTTGCTCACCCTCCATAAAATCCAAGTCTCTAACCTTTCGATCTGCATATTCTTTCTGCCTGTTCTGAGCGGCTAGAAGCTTTTCCTGAATGAATTTTACTTTATCTAACGACTCCCTCAAAAGATCGGTACCCCATGGTCTTACCTCAAATGCATCAAACCAACCAATGGGAGACCTACATCTCCTCCCATACAGTGCCTCAAATGGGGCCATATCAATACTTGAGTGATAGCTATTATTGTATGAGAACTCTGCTAAGGGTAAGAAGTTATCCCAATGACCACCAAATTCTATCACACATGCACGAAGCATATCCTCCAAAACCTGAATCGTTCGCTCAGACTGACCATCGGTCTGAGGGTGAAATGCAGTACTAAGATCCAACCTAGTACCTAATTCAGCATGCAATGTTTTCCAAAACTTAGAAGTAAACTGCGTACCTCTATCTGATATGATGGAAAGTGGAACTCCATGCAATCGAACAATTTCTGAGATATAAAGTTTGGCTAACTTCTCTGCATTGTAAGTCACCTTGACCGGAATGAAATGAGCAGACTTAGTTAATCTGTCAACAATTACCCAAATTGAGTCATACTTACCCATTGTCTTTGGAAGACCAACCACGAAGTCCATTGCAATTCTCTCCCACTTCCATTCAGGAATGGGCATTCTTTGAAGTGTCCCTCCAGGCCTCTGGTGTTCATACTTTACCTGCTGACAATTCGGGCATTGAGGAACAAAATCAACAATATCACGCTTCATCCTACTCCACCAAAATGTTTCTTTAAGTCACGATACATCTTGGTTGCACCAGGATGTATAGAATACCTTGAACTATGAGCCTCTGTAAGAATAGTGTGAATCAAATCATCGACGCGGGGTACACATACCCTTCCCTTAATTAATTCTCAAACGCCTTCCTCATCGTTTGCTTCTTTAGCCTCTCCTCGCAATACCTTATCTCGAATCCGAATCAGTTCTCATCAGTAAACTGCTTTCCCTTAATCTTGTCAAGAAAGAAGATCTTGCCTCCACACAGGCCAAAAATCCTCCCTTCTCTAGTACTTCCAGCCTCATAAAGTCATTAGCCAGAGTCTGAACCTCTCTAGCCAATGGGCGTCTAGCTAGAAACCTGCAAGTGAGCTAGACTTCCCATGCTCCCTGCCTTTCTACTTAAAGCATCTGCCACAACATTAGCTTTTCCCGGGTGATACAAGATAGTGATATCATAGTCCTTCAGTAGTTCCATCCATCTCCTCTGTCTCAAATTCAAATCTTTCTGAGTAAAGACATACTGTAAACTACGATGATCCGTATAGACTTCACACTTAACCCCATATAGATAATGTCTCCATTGCTTTAATGCAAACACTACTGCAGCCAACTCCAAATCATGGGTCGGATAATTACGTTCATGCACCTTTAATTGCCTCGAGGCATAAGCAATTACATTCTTCTCTTGCATTAGCACTGCACCCAAACCGGAATAGGATGCATCACAATAAACAATGAAATTCTTACCTTCCACTGGCAGGGTAAGAATTGGTGCAGTAGTCAACAAGGTCTTGAGTTTCTGAAAGCTTTCTTCACACTCGTCCGACCATACAAATGGAACACTCTGCTTAGTCAAATTTGTCAATTGGGAAGCAACAGAGGAAAATTCCTTGACAAATCGACAGTAGTAGCTAGCTAAACCAACAAAGCTCCTTACCTCTGTAACATTAGTAGGTCTTACCCAACTCTTCACTGCTTCGATCTTAGAAGGATCCACCATCACTCCATCCTTAGAAAACACATGCCCAAGAAGGACACTGAATCTAGCCAAAACTCACACTTGGAGAATTGGCATAAAGCTTTTTCTCCCTCAACACTTCCAATACAATTCTCAAATGCTCCTCATGTTCTTTCCTGCTCTTTGAGTATACCAGTATATCATCAATGAATACAATGACAAAGAGATCCAGATATGGCTTAAAAATCTCGTTCATCAAGCTCATGAAAGAAGCAGGGGCATTCGTAATCCCAAAAGACATTACTAAGAACTCATAATGCCCATACCTGGTCCGAAAAACAGTCTTGGGCACATCCGTTGCCCGTATTTTCAATTGATGATAACCAGATCTCAAATCGATTTTTGAGAAGGTACAAGCACCTTGTAACTGATCGAACAAATCATCGATGCGAGGAAGAGGATACTTGTTCTTAACAGTTACCTTATTCAGTTGCCTGTAGTCTATGCACATCCGAAAACTTCCATCCTTCTTCTTCACAAACAAAACAGGAGCACCCCAAGGGGATGCACTTGGTCTAATAAACCTTTACCTAACAACTTGAAGTTGGGCCTTTAACTCCTTAACTCAGCGGGAGCCATTCTATAAGGGGGTATGGAAATGGGGCGAGTACCCGGCTCCAGATCAATACAAAATCAATATCTCTATCCGGTGGCATACCAGGAAGGTCTGCAGGAAAAACACATCCAGAAACTCACGGACTATCGAAACAGACTCAATGAAGGTACTTGGGAAGTATCATCCCTGAGGTGTGCCAAGAAAGCTAAACACCCTTACTAACCATTCTCTAGCACGAAGAAAAGGAGATGATACGAACTGGAGTGGAAGTGTAGTCACCCTCCCACACTAACGGATCTGTCCCAGGCTTGGCCAACGTTACAGTTTTAGCATTACAATCTAAGATTGCAAAATTTGGAGAAAGCCAAGTCATACCCAGAATTACATCGAAATCAACCATTTCTAGGATAACCAAGTCTACATGAGTATTGCTCCCCACAAAAGTCACAAGACAAGACCTATACACCTTTTCAACTATCACAGACTCACCCACCGGAGTAGAAACACGAATAGGCATGTCAAGCAAATCACAATGTAAATCAAGACCAATAGCAAATGAGGAAGATACATATGAAAATGTGGATCCAGGATCAAATAATACAGAAGCCATGCAATCACAAACCAAAAGATTACCTGTGATAACAACATCAGATGTCTCTGCTTCAGACCTCCCAGGGAAAGCATAACAATGGGCCCTATCACCTGTCTGCCCGTTGCCCCTACCATGTTGTGCTGCAGTAGCTCCGGCTTGCCCGCCACCCCGGTTGGTTTGGTGACCACCATTACCTTGACCACCACGTCCTCCAGAATGGCGGCCTCTCCCATGACCACCTCTACCTCTGACTATTGGGGGTCTGTAACTCTGTTTTGGACAAACCTCCTAATATGTCCAGTCTCTTCCATCCATAACACTCTCTGGGGTCAAGCATAGGTCTTGTGAGAACGACGAGTCTGGGGATAACCTCCAAACTCAGAGAAATGTTGACGGTCTGCGGTGGACCCCCAGCTACAGCCTGCAGTGAAGACTGAATAGGTCGGGCTGGATAACCTCCTGAACTCTGCCCTCTGGAGTAAGAACCACTAAACTCACCTCCCTTACGAAACTTCTTAGATGTTGATGCCATGGTGAAGTCGTCTGGCTTCACTCCCTCCACTTTATCACAAAATCTACCACCTCCTGAAAGGATTTTGCTGCAGCAGCTACCTGTAAGGCTGGGAATCTGCAAATCTGACCTCAATCCCTTCACAAAACGGCGAATCCGCTCTTGGGACTGAAGCAAAGCTGGGTGGCATACCTGGATAATGCACGAAACTTAGCCTCATAAGCAGTAACCGACATCCTGCCTTGCTCTAGGCTCAGGAACTCATCCCTCCTCCTATCCCTCAAAGTCCGGGGTATATACTTCTCCATAAACAAGCTAGAGAATGATGCCCAAGTCATAGGTGGTGCCTGTGCTGGTTGACACTCAACATACGATCGCCACCACATTTTGGCATTTCCCTGAAACTGATAGGTTACAAACTCAACACCAAATCGTTCTACTATGTCCATCTTGTGTAGTAGCTCATGACAATCAACCAGAAAATCATAGGCATCCTCAGATTCAGCACCCTTGAAGACTGGAGGTTTCAATTTCAAGAACTTAGTGAAAAGTTCATGCTGATCACTCGTCATTATAGGCCCTGTAGTCAATCGAGGAAACGTGCCTATTTCCAATGAGGCATCCATGCGGGAGCCACAGCAGCTGCATGTTGTACTCCCGGAACCTGAGGTGCTGGTGCAGAAAACACTGGAGGTGTCTGGCCTTGATCAGATAACCCGCTAAGATAAGCAAGAACCTGGTTAATCATCTCTGGGGTAGGTTGGGGTGGTAATTCCTCATCTTGCACTTGCTCATTTTCCCCTTCCTCACCCTCTCTTACTACCTCATCAGTCGGTGGAGGAGTCACCGCCCTAGTACTAGCTGGACCAGGTGTTTGTCCTCTTCCTCTAGAGGACGTTCTCCCGCGACCTCTACCACGGCCTCTTGCCACTGCTCCTCTTCGAGCTACAGCCCCCGTGGCTGGCTCAGACGCATCCTGTCTTGCCGGTGTTGGTGTTGGCGCAGTTGTTGCTCTAGTTCTAACCATCTGCGAAATAGAGTGAAGATGGTCAGATACCAATTTGTATCACCAAGATACCAATTGGATCCAAGTAATAGCACGAAAGAAAGAAAGAATGAAATTTTCCTAAAGTCTATAGCCTCTCAAAGAAAAGTAAAGGGTCCCCCTACCGTTCCTCAAGACTCTACTAGACTCGTTTTGTGTGATGAGACCAACGAACCTAATGCTCTGATACCAAGTTGTCACGACCCAAAACGAGCCGCGAGTGGCACCCACACTTATCCTACTATGTGAGCGAACCAACAAATGTAAACCCCAACATTTACCACCATTTCAAGCATAATGAACAAAATACAATGCGGAAGACTTAAAACTCATTAACAAATCAATTAATTTACTTCTAAAATTTATCAATTACTCTCCCCAAAATCTGGAAGTCATCACACCAAGAACATCTATCCTCAAATTTCTAAGTCTAAGAGTATTCAAGAAACTAAAACAAATAATAGAGATGGTCCATGTCCGAACTTCAAGACAGCAAGACGTGAAGGAGAGAGTCCAGTCCGAGCTAGAAACAGTAGCTCACCCTAAATTCTGATATACTGAAGACTGGCTAGAGTTGCGGACGAGTCGAAGTCGATGGCACGTTTGCTGCATCCACAAATAACAAGAAGAAAATACAAGTAGGGGTCAGTACAAGGAACAAGTACTGAGTAGGTATCATCGGCCAACTCAAAATAGAAAGCAATATACATTGAGTAATAATATAAAATCAACTACAATACTCAACAGGTGACAACAACAAGTACAAGAACCATTGACAAACACACCAAGCACACCCATGAGGACTCAAGCCTCCACACCATACTCATTTGGGAAAAAGGTTCTTTAAGTTTGAGTATATTATCATAATTCAAGATTCATTCTCTTTATTCCTCTTGTGTCGGAACGTGACACTCCGATCCCCTAATACTACGTGTCGGTTCGTGACACTCGATCCCCTAATACTACGTGTCGGTTCGTGACACCCGATCTCCTAATACTACGTGTCGGTTCGTGACACCCGATCCCCTAATACTACGTGTCGGTTCGTGACACCCGATCCCCTAATACTACGTGTCGGTTCGTGACACCCGATCCATTAACCTCATTCTTTTAGTTCATCAAGCCTTCTTTTATATCAAGGCATCATCATTAATAGAGTGGATTAAGGTTTTTAAGATTCCACAGTATCATCATTATAATCCATCACCATTACATAATCACAACATGCAACAACACAATTAAGCATATAGAAGACTTTACAATACCACCCAATACATATCAATCGCTATTTAGAGTTTACTATGAAATAGATAAACCATAACCTACCTCCACCGAAGAATCGTGATCAAGCAAGCTACTTCTCAATGCCTTTGCTTTCCTCTTCACTTCTCCCTCTCTCGTTCGTTCTCCCCTCTTCTTCTGTTCTTTCTTTTTCCTTATTCAAACTCTTTTTCTTTTACCCTAATTTATATAATTAAGTATAAAAGATGATAAAAGTACCCCATTATTTATTTAAGGTTATCTTTTAACCCCCAAGTAAATAAGTTATTAAACTTACCCACTAATTTCATACAGTTTGTCATAAATAGTCAAAACGCCCCTTAAAACTTTTAGCAGAAATCCGACCCGTCGAGGTTACGCCGCTCGTGACGGCCCGTCGTGCCTGCGACGGTTTCGTCCTGCAGGTCGTCACAAAGTTCAGAGAGTCGAAGTCATTAAAGAGGTTTTGACGGTCCGTCGTGCCTACGACGGTCCGTGCTTGCAATTTCGTCGCGAAGTTCAGAGAGTTGATCCCCGTACCCAAATTTCAAAGTTTAAGTGTTTTGGCACGAAGACACTCGACGGTCCGTCGTGACCATGACGGTCGTCGTGTGATCCGTCGACACAGTCAGTTTTATCACAGTGATTCTACTGCTCGAAACGACTAAACAGGTCGTTACAGTATCCTATTGTAGAAACTCTTGTACTTATGACACTAAATTTTGGGGTAGTAATTTAGGGCCGCATTTCATACTTGTAATGACTTAGTGATTGGATATTATGTTTTCTTTTATCTTTCTACTTAAAATATTGAATTGAACTGATAAAAGTATTGGGTTGTCTTACCTATCGATTGGAAACATAGGTGCCATCACGACTTGTGATTTTGGATCGTGACAGAGAGTTTCGAGGTTGTCCAAAATCAATTGCCCAAAAATATTCTAAGGATAATATGAGAGGATGAAAAAGTTTCTTCTTCTTTTTGTTTATGTTGGTAGTGTTGTATTATGTTTATAAAGGATTTGCAAATAAGAGTTTCAAAGAGAAAAAGTAATTTCTAAGAAACGTATGTGAAATGCTAATGACATTAAAAGTCATTACATTACACTTAACAAAATGTTATTTGAAAAGGATAGATAATTTATCCCTTTTGTAACGTAATATTTTATATATGTTGCATTACTCTTAATTAATATTACAATAAGTGTTTTTCTTCTTTGAAAAATTAAGTGTTTGACAAGTTCTTAAAATTGTTTTTAAATGAAAGCAAAATAGTTTTTATTGTTGAAAAGAAGCTGAAATTTCTGCTTTTTTTAAAAAAACAGAAACAACAAATTATTTTTCTGAAGACTAAAAAAATCACTTTCATGTATACAAATTTAATATTAATACGTTTCTTATTAATTAAATAGCATATACAATACGTTTAGCTAAGTTTCATTAAAAGAAATAATTTTTTATTTTTTTATTTTTATATGATTTTTTTATGTTTTTGTATTATTTATATTTTAGATTTTTATATTATCTTATGTTTTATTTACAAAATTAGAAATAAAGGTAAAATATTTTGTAGGACTAAAAATATGAAGATATTATTTATTTTTATCGTGAATTTTTTGTATATTTAATTGTGGAATAATTAATTTGTTTTGCCTGATATTTTTAAGTATATTTAACTCATATATTAATAATATATTAATACTTTATAATATTAATTGAATTTTAATATGTAAACTTTAAATTAATTAAGAAAATTTTAACGATATTTAAAATGTTTATCTTTATAAAATAATCTTAATACTAAAGGTACATTGATACTAACCTTTTTTCGTAATTTAACCCTCAAAAATATTTTTTAAAAGAAAAATTAGCCAAACACAATTTAATTATCAAATCCTGAATTGTTATATATTATAATAAAAAAAAAAATTACGCGAAAACAAACAAAGAAAAAAATAACTGAAAACAATAATTATCCTCAAATTCAATATTATCTCGCAGTTCCTATTTGTTCTTGAATTGAATACCTTTTTTATTTTGTTTCTACATTTTTTATATGGCTTTGCGTCCAAGTTAGGTCACTAAATATTAGATATCAAATAAAAATATATTATATAAAATTATTCAAACTCGAAGTTACATTAATTAAATATATATATATATATATATATATATATATATTATATATTATATATATATATAATATATATATATATATATATATATAATATATATATATATATATATATATATGTTTACGCTTTATGTATAGTTCTTTAACAATTAGCACTTAATTACCTATGCGCTTAATAGCTATGTATCCTTTACTTAACTATAATAAATTTATACGATTTGATATTAATTAGATAAAAGTGTACGTCGATCGAATTGGTTCAAAGTTTTTTACATATCAAACTAAATCATATGTCGGATTTCTAATTCTATAGACTAAAACAAATTAATAAAATTTGGGTTCTTGAATCTCGGATTTTTTCAGATTTTTCAAATTCTCTAGTTTTTTTTTTAGTTTTTTCGTATAATATTCATACAAATATATAATTAATTTCTAATTTCAGATATTTATTTAGTTTTATCAAAATTTAATTACCTTAGGTGTTTCTTAAGAAAATAACACCAAACATGATATGGGTGGTATACTAATTATATTCAACAAAAATAATAATAAAATCACAATAAACAAATATTACAAACAACTAAATCATAATGAAAATGATTCATAATTTTAAAATACTTAGGACCCGTTTGGCCCCAAGAATACTTTGGAAAAACTTGGAAAGTGGTGTTTGGTCATATAACTTGTCAAATATATTTGTCAAGTATCTCAAGTATTAGAAAAATATTGTATTTGGGCAAGTTCTAATATTTGAGAACTTTTTTTAAAAAAATAAAATTACCCCTAATTTTATATTTTATAAAAAAATACTCATCAATTATTAATTTCAACTTTTGTTATTACCTCCTTCGAAAAAATTGAGTTCTAATTTGAGTGACAATGTTAAGAAAAAAGAACAATTTGTGTTTAATAAGTTTGACTGTTTGAGTATGACATAACAGGTGCTCTTTATGTGTATTTGTTTCGATGATTATGATATTTTTTACGGTTGTTAAAAAAAAAAAGTCATCGTTATAATTGAATTAATGACAAGTTTGACTATTTGAGTATGACATTAATGTATTGTCTTGCGTATGGTGTTATTTTGTTATTTTGTTATTGTTGATTGTTATCAATGTATACTATAGAGTTATATCTTTACGAAACATATTAATTATAAAATAATGATATAAATTTATGTGTATTTTAATAGTTTTTAGGAACTTATGGGTATATATTATATTTTTTGAAATAGTCCAATATTTTTAAGAAAACTTGGGACCAAACACATGGTATAATTTCATCAAAAACTTGACCCAAATATTTGAGAACTTGGAGACGAACACTAGCGTAATCATGTCAAAATAAGTTTAATGAGTACTAATAATCTGACTAAAAATTAAAGAAAACATAAAATTAGATTATGTATTTAAATTATCTAAATAAATACATAACTAAAGTATAAATATTCAACATGATTGTCATTCTTAGAATTCAGTTTTTTTTTTTTGTTAGCTATAATATTGATTTTATTTTGATTTTGATTTGAACTTTATTAGAGTTAATAATATTTATAAAATATAATATTTATTGGACTATTCAGAATTTAAGTCAAACTTGAAATAACATGGTAAAAATAAAAATTATAAAAAGAAAAAATAAGAAATATTTATAAATTATCTCAAAATAAATAATAGAAAATAATTTTTAATATAATGTATAAAACCAAACTAAATAAATATCAACCTCTTCACAATATTAGTAATATCCAGCTGGATAATCCTATTTTTAATCAACTAGCTAGTTTTGCCGTCGAAAAAATTAATAGCCTAATCCTATTTGGATAAATAAAAGGTATATCTTTATTATTTGTTATATACATGACAACACACGTAAAAAATAATAATCATAAATTAGAAATTATACTAAAAATTCTAAACCCGAGGGTAAGCTTTTTGCATAAAGCATTCTACGTTAGCATAATCTGAATAAATCGTCACACTTCAAGGTATGTAATTATATATACAATTGTTTACCTTAATACGAGTATTAGAGATTATCTTCATAGATCATATCAAACGTGTAACATATAGATCACACAAGAAAAATACATATAAATAATATACAGTAATTAATACGTTCTTTATCCTTCTTACTTGTTATAATTCTAAAGTTAGTATTAGTAGTACGTATATTACGATCATTATAAGGAATTTAATTTTATTTTTTTTGCAGATATATGGAGGAGTTAAATTCAATTCCATTAGGTTATAGATTTTTACCAACAGATGATGAGCTTATTGAGCATTATTTGATGAAGAAAATCATTGGTGAAAAATTACCAAAAATTAATGATTTTCAAGAAATATGTATCAATAGTTCTCATCCACAAGAATATTGCAGTAAGTTTTTTTTTTTTTTTAACTTTTTATTAATTCGTATATATAATTCTTTACTAGAAAAGATTTTTTTATATTCAAAACTTGAATTCAGAAGTTTGATTAAGAACAAAGTGATTTTATCTGTCTTATCGTAACATATATAACCTTTGGTAGTAAGTCTCTTGTATGTCTCTTTTTACGTTCGATTTTTTTATAGAAAAAATAATTTATCATCTGATGATCAATTTGTGTGTTGGAGGATCCTATTCATTCCATCATAATCTCTGATCTAGTTCGATTTTATTTTTTTGTTTAATTTTAAGTATATTGTCGTTAAGTAGAAGAACTTTTCTCTATTTTCTTTTGTTTAATTATGTATTTAATTAGAAGTTTTTTTTTTTCTCTTTTTATTTTTTGTTATAATTATATCTATATTAACATTAAGTAAGAAGATTTTTTTCTCTTTTATTTTATCTATTTTATTTATTTTGGTTATTACAAAGAAAGGTATCATGCATACAAAGGTGCAGAAGCTCACGAATTATTTTTAGGGAAAAAAAAGCTAATATTTAATTATATATGATAAGTCAATATGATTTGATATAAGCATATTATGTGAGCAATTAGTTTTTATCTCAAAAAATATTACTATGATTACACATATAAGTTAAATGTAATTTTTACGTAGAAGAAATTCATTGCGTCGAAACCCTAAATCTATTATATGGAGGAGTTATTGAAGTTCTACGTATAGTTAATTATATTATGATATCGATATTATCTGGTCTTTTACTTGTGGTTGAGGATTTATTGTAAATAGTATGATCTCTACCTTTAAAGGTAGGGAAAGATCTGCATTATACACATCACACTACTCTCGATATCCCGCTTGTGAAATTACATTGAATATATTATTGTCATTATTTGTAAATAGTGTCACGTCTAAAAGCTAATTAAGACACTGAATTAATAAATTATATATATTTCTTTTCCTTTTTATAAATAAGTATTTACAATCACGTAAATTGTTTTTTTCACATTCTTTTCTTATGAGGTTCATGCACATGCAATTTGTGTCTAGACTAGTCTGATACCTTGTTAAACTATATGTGTGATATATATTATCTCGTATAGACAGATACTTTTATTTACTTAATTATGTGATCAGCGACGGAAAATAAACACAAAAGAGGGGAGAATTGGTACTTCTTCACAAGAAGGGAAAAAAAGTACAAAAAAGGAGGTAGACCAAATAGACAAGTAGGAGGCAAAAAAGGCTTTTGGAAAGCTACTGGTAATGATGTAGAGATAATGAAAGATGGTGAAATTATTGGGTACAGAAAGACACTTGATTACCAAGAAGAAAAAGGAATTAGATCTAAGTGGAAAATGCATGAATTTCGTATTCATAAAAAAGGTTTATCACATGAGGTTAGTAATTTTTCAAATTTTTATTATATATATATATTATATATATATATATATATATATATATATATATATTATATATATATATATATATATATTGTTATTTAGTTTTAAAATTACGCTGAATATGTTAGTTATTATCATCGCTATAGTATAGTAGTAGTTTATATATGCTCTCATGTAGTTTTGAAATTAAATTGTTGTTGTTGTCTTCATCGTCATTATACTATAGTAGTAGTATGTATATATATGTTCTTATTTGAAATTTACAATGAATATATTAGTTATTATCATCGCTATAGTATAATAGTAGTTTGTATATGCTCTCATGTAGTTTTGAAATTACATTGTTGTTGTTGTCTTCATCGTCATTATACTATAGTAGTAGTATGTATATATATGTTCTTATTTGAAATTACAATGAATATATTAGTTATTATCATCGCTATAGTATAGTAGTAGTTTGTATATGCTCTCATGTAATTTTGAAATTACATTGTTGTTGTTGTCTTCATCGTCATTATAATATAGTAGTAGTATGTATATACATGTTCTTATTTGAAATTACAATGAATATATTGTTGTTGTTGTAGTAGTATATATATATATGTGTGTGTGTGTGTGTGTTCTTATTTAGTTTTGAAATCACTGAATATGATATTGTAGTGTATGCATATTCTTATTTGACTGTGAAATTACATTGAATATATTATTGTTGTTGTTGTTACCGTCGTAGTAATAGAAGTATATATGTTCTTATTTAGTTTTGAAATTATGCTGATCAAATATGTTGTTATTGTTGTGTATATATGCTCTTGTTTGACAGTGAAATTATATTGAATATGTTATTGTTTTTACAACAGTAGTATATATGTTCTTATTTAGTTTTGAAATTACACCGATCAAATATATTGTTATATGTTTTGATTTTAATTTAATTTTAAAATACACTGATCATGTTGTTATTATTGAAGCTTCTTATTGTATTTTTTTATATATATATAACATTCCTCAATGTTTTTTTCTAATGGTAGAATTAATTTACTTAATTCTTTTTTTTCATTTAACCACTTATATGTGTGTAGATGGACAAAAGTGTATTGTGCGAGATCTATATCAACAAAAGGACCACTAATAACGATGAAGATATTATTCCAGCTACCAGCGATAATATTAATGAGGTTATAAATATCAATGACGATATTTTTAACAATTTTATTCAAGCTACGAGCTACAATATTGATCAAGTCAGTGACAATAACAATATTATTCAAGCTACGAGCTACAATATTGACGAAGTTAAGTATTTCAATGGCTATGAAAATATAATTTTTCATGACGATCTGATTCCTGAAAATAGCAACATGAGGATTCTTGAAGAAAATTTGGAGCATGGACAAAATTTTGTAGGTACCAACAACTGTTTGGAGTGTTATAATGATCATCAATTTGTTCAAGAAATTAATACTCCAAATTTAATTTCATCGTCAAGTAATCATGTTGATAATAATATTTATCATTATAAGGGTTTTGATGAGCTTGGTGTGGTGGTACAACGATATGTACGAAATGACTGTGCCAAAAATAATATTATTCAAGCTACAAGCGATAATATTGATGAGGTTAAAAATGTCGATGACAATGATAATATTATTCAAGCTACGAGCAACAATATTGACGAGGTTAAGAATGTCAGTGGCAATGACAATAATGTTTATGATTTTAAGGGTTTTGATGAGCTTAGTGTAGTGGTACAACGTTACGTACAGATGAAAAAATGAAAAGACTAGCAAAATAATATTTATTTATTTATTTGCATCTGACATTTTTTTCCGGAATAATTGAAAAGTCAAAGCATTAATCATGTTTCAATATCTACGCCGAGCGTTTGAATCATGATTATCTTATTTAAAAGTTTAAATTATTTGTATTATGTTATTTTGTCGTTTCTTCTGTGTAAATTAGGAGGAGGAGACGGGGATGAGGTGGAGGATATCTTTTGTTCTATTAAGTTGTGACTATTTTTCTACGAGTTTACTTTTTGCTCACCTTTTGTATAATATGAAATTACAATATATCCCTCTTTAACTTGTAATTATATTAATCCATTAAAAAGTAACACAAACAGAATACATAATATGTTTTCAGATACATTAAAAACTAGCTCAGATACATAATATGTAGCTTAGACACATTAAAAAATAACTCACATATGTTATAAAATAAACATAAGACGTGTATTTTAATAACGCTATCAGATCATCTCAATCTCAAAATTTGAGATTTAAAATCTTAAAAAATGGTTTTACATCTTATTTTTTATGGGCCTACAGATTGTAGTACTTCTGACAGACAATTACGTATTGGCCCAAACTGTTGATTTGGGCTCATATCTATATTGTGCTTAAATGGGCCTTTAGCCCAAAAACTCAAGTATGCTCTTCACGTACTTATGTACTATTTTCTTTGTTAATTTACGTAAAATCCATACCGTAAAGAATAAATTATATTTTATTCTTACTTTTTTTTTTCTAATTATAATAATTCCTTAAAATTTAAACTTTCAAGATACATTAAAAATTCTCTCAGATACAATATAACTAAATCGGATACATAATATATAGCTTGGATACATTAAAAACTAGCTCATGTACATCAAAAACTAGCTCGAATACATTATAAAATAAACCGAATACATAATATGTAGCTCGGATACAATAAATACTGGCTTGCATATATTAATATGTTTCTTAAATACATTAAATACATTAGAAGAGAAATAAGAGATTTTAGAGAATTTTAGAAATAGAAGAGGATATTGAAAATAAGGAAAACATAAGACGTGTATTTCAGTAATTTTTTCTTTAATTTATATGATACTTTTTCTCTTCTCGAGAATTAATATGATCGACATGATCAACTCAATATTTCGAAATTAAAAATTTGAATATTCAAAAGTTATATAAAAAAATACTATACGTTGCAATTCGATCTTCTCATATCAATATGATTAAAAAAATATATTTAAAATTTAACCAAAATTTATATAAATTAAATCTTTCAAAGATAAAAGTATCACATTTTCCTTGTGCATTTATTGAAACATTTTACTAGTAAATCTATTCTTTATTTAGAAGTAAAACTATGCTTTAAAGTTTACTCTTTATTTAGAAATATTTTTTTCTTATACTTTTTATATGCTTTATTTGAGCCAATTTTTTTAACAAAAGCTCTCTCTATCTTCGTAAATTAAAAATAAATATATATATATATACTTTATCTTCTTCAGACTCCACCTTGTGACGCTATATTAAATATTTTTGTTAGTAAGAAATAAAACTACACCTTTACAAATTCTAAATGCACTTGGAAAAAGTGGGAAAGTTTTCAACTATGTCATTCTATCACAATGACAAAAGTTGACAAAAACAAAATATTGATTGAAGAAAAGAGTAGAAAACCAAATAAAACATGGAGAAAAAAAGTTATTTTATTTTTCTCCCTTCACCTTTTTTGTTTTATTTTTTAGGGGGTGGGGACCCTAGTTTTTTTTGGCAATATAGTAAGACAGTGCATGATATAAGGGTCATGATGTGTGTCTAATAAAGAGAGTTCAATCTCAATCAATATTTGATCCCATAGTCAAATCCCATTTTGCTTTATGAGTAAACTTTTTGAATATTTATGTCTTTTTGTTGTGTGGGGGGAAGTTTGGTATTAGGAATACTCTTGAAGAAAAATAGGGAAGAGATCATTTAAGATTAATCTGATCTAATCGTCAATGAAATAAGCAAAATATAATAAAAGTAAAGGTTAGATTTTTTAGCGAATAACAATTACGATTATTATATTTCAATTCTGAATAAGTTGTGATTAGTGATAAGATAAATGTGTAAATCAAGATTGACTATACAAATCTTTAAGTAATTTTCTTGAAGAGAAAAAGATAAAAGAGCATTTAGCACTATATACTATCACTAATCTATTGTTAAATAAAGTTTTAACAAATTTTTATTGTTTAGCGATAGGAGTAATTATCTGTCTCTAATGCATGTATTCTTTGCAGTATTATAAGGATGTGATCTAGCAATTAATATTATAGAAAAAGCTAGGAATCAAAGAGAATGAAAGATAAATAATATATTTAATAACATCTTTTTATTTATCTAAGCTTCGATAAAAATACGTATAAATTAACGCAAACACCATCATTATTACTAAGAATATATAATTATAAGAGAAGCAAAAGTAGCCACTCTACACCATAACTACTACACATGCTATAAGTGGGAAGAAATGAGAGTGGAGTCATGTCTTTTGGTAGTAGCATCTAGGTAATTAATTGAGTTTTCATATCAATGTTAATTTCTTGTCCCCCCACCCCCCACATTGATAGTTAAGTTTAAAAAGTTTAACTAATAACTTTACTAATTGGGATAATAGCAATTTTATTTCACAATTACTCATTGAATTCTCGTTTTAATATTTGTGATATTCGATTAAGTACATTTAATTAATGATGAAAGAGATACTAATGATAGAGCAAGAAATGGATTGGAGGGGATAAAATGGATTAGGACTTTAGGAGCGTTTGAGATAACCTAACATATCATGTGATTTATGTTATTTATGTCGCGTTGAGGTGTTTTTATCATTTTCTCTTTATTTAATTATAAAAAAAATTGATAGATTTTATTATCCATAATTTTATATATATATATATATATATATATATATATATATATAATGGATAAAATGTGGAAATAATTGACATATTCATTAAATTCATTGGGTTCCATTCAAATTCATGACCTTCTAATTGGAATTATTAAATTACATCAACTTAATTATAAGAAATTATTCTATACACTAATATAATAATATATGTAGCTTAGGAAACTTGTAAAATTGGATAAACTTATTAGTGTGCCTAATTAATGCTAATCTTTAACCCAACATGAGGGGCTAATTAATCAAAAGTTCCGGCGTTCAAAAAGTGAGTGATTGGTTTGTTTTTTTTACTTGGTGTTCGAATCTCACATTATTATTGATTATATATATATATATATATATTCTAAATTATATACTTCCTCTGTCCCTATTTAGTTGTTCACTTTAGAAAAAACACACATATTAACATAGTGAAATTACAATTTTACCCTCATTAAATATGCTTTTAAAATAGGATGAATTAAAACTTAGAAATTTTCAAGAAATTTAAATGAGGATATAATAGGAAAAAAATTGTCCTTTCTTGATTTAATCAAAATAGACAAGTAAATAGGGAGAGGGGTAGTATTAAATTTATATAAGGAAAATATATAGGATATATTGTATTTAATCAATTAATAAATCACAAAAAAATTTAGTTTGTTTGTTTTCCACTTGTTATTTGCTATTTGTATCACAATTCAATTAAATTTAAATTTACACCAAAAAAATTTCTTATTATCATATTAAATGCTTTGTAATATAAAATGACTCCATACCTATGAGACTATTTCAAGAATATGTAACAAAAGGGATATAAATGATTAAAGTCATTTGATAATGATAAAAGAGATATCATCATTGTCAATGCAAATGAAAAAGTGCTACTAATTAATGATTCCTGCAATTTTTCTGCAAAATGTATGTATATATATATATATATATATATAATTATATATATATATATATATATATAATATATATATATATATATATATATTATAATATATATATATATATATATATAATATATATATATATATTTGTTGACTACAAATATTATCATGTGCATGTATTATTAATTTTTAACCATCGAGTGTTAAGTTGTGGAGTCTGATTAATATTTGAAGTACTGTCATATATTAATGTTCACGTGGTTCAACCTTTGTAACTTAAAATGGTCTGAATTATTATTATACATATACCCATCGCCGTGGAAGTTTACTCACGGGGTGTTACCACGAAATATTGATTTTTCTTTTTCTTTCTCTAGATCTCTCATCTCTCTCTCTCTCGAAAGTTCTTGTGTTATTCATTCATCAAGTGTGTGTGTTGATTCGATCCTAACACCAAGAATAATTCAAATATAAATATTTATAATAAAAGAAGAAGAAAAAAAGAAAGATAGGAAGATGACTAGTATGTTTATACTATTATTTATCAGAAATTTCAAATTCAATTTTAAATATAAAGTTTTTTTCTATAAAGAGCGCATAGTCAAATGTGGGCTTTCTGATACAAATAAAATTAATCGACTTTAAAATAAATATCGAAAATGAATTTTTTATTTTATAAAAAATTATTTTTGAAATATAATAAGTACTAACATTTTTTTTCATCATGAGACAAGAAAAGAAGAAAAGAGAGGCTCTCTATGTCAATGATGTTGTCTTTGCCTTTTTAACCTATAGAGGTAGAATTATTTTATATTCAATAATTTGATTTTTGTCACCTTATTTTTGTACATTTTTCTCTTTATAAAAACGGTGTTTATTTTATTAATTTTTATCTTAGTTTTATTTTATTTTATTTTTTTTGTTGAGAGAGGCCCCTACTATTATTAGAGACATTTTCACATTATTGTGTCATACAAACCTTTTTTTTCCTAATTTGTAGGTCCATTTATGCACATTGTGAAATAATTCAATTCACCTTCAAATTCAAATGTGTATTCAATCATAAATGTAAAGGGTTTGTTAACGTTTGTGGCAAAGTAATAAATAATTATTTATTTTTAATTATGATTTCAATCTTTCAAATAAAATTATTTTTTAGAAAACGTTTTATTATCTTTCAAAGTGTAAACTTTAAACGTAAATTTGATTTAATCAAGTCCTGTCACAACTTCTACTTTTGAAGCTCCGTAAATTTTTTTTAAAAAAACTTCAAATCATTCTAAAATTCATAAATAAAACTTAGAATATCTAGAAATTTAAAACTCGAAAATAATGACTATTTTTAAAAAACAAAACTAAAAAAGTTCCTCTGGGTGCTGTTTCTGCCCCACCCAAGACAAGCACCTAACCCAGCCCCTACACATTGGAAATATTGAATTTAATACTGGTATTATTACAAATACAGTTTTCTCAGTTTCTATTTATATGTCATCTTTATTAAAAATAAACGTTCTTTAATATTTGTGATTTCACAAAATCAATACATAAATGATATTATTCTTTTTATTTTACCTTCAAGAATTATAAGTCTTGCAAATATGAATTGAAAAATTAACTTATTCATGTTTGTTGGTCAAATTAAATAATCAAAATTAATCAAATCATATTCATTTATTGAAAACTTAATTTCAAGAGAATATTAAATAAGAATATAGTGATAAACTTAACTAGTTTCTTAAGAGACATGAAATCTAAAACGACGACAACTAACTAAGATGGATGGAGTACTTTACTTTTCTCCTTTCGTTTCGTTATATGTGAACAAATTTAATTCGACACATAACTTAAGACAAAATATATTTTTATATATATAGGTCATGACTGAAACTCATGATCTATAGATCACACAAAATAATTTATTAATTTATTCCTTAAAAAACCTCTTGGGAATTTTACAAATAAATGCGAAAAAATTTAAAAAGATTTAATTGCAAGGCAATATACATAATTAATGCTTTCTTGATTTAATAAGGTGGATAACTTATATGAAACAATTACTTTTATCAAGAGAAAACGGAGGGAGTACAATGATTATAATAATTATGTTGAGTTTTATATAGTAAATTTAAGTATTATACGAGCAGGAGCGGACCTAGGTAGACCCTAAGGGGTTCACATAAAAACGTTACACTATATATATAACGTCAAATTCTAATTTTATGTGTATATATAACAAATTGAACACCCTGAAAATAAAGGACAAATTTGGCTCAATGGATAAGAGGTTCAAAAAAATCCCTAGGTCACGAGTTTGAATTCTACTAGCAACATTTTTTCCCCTCTGCTTTGGAAAATGGAACTTTTAGGCTTAGGTGTTCTTCTTTTTCATTAGGGAAAATGCTCAAATATGCCATTAAACTTTCAGAAAAGACACATTTATGCCATCAGTTAAAAGTTTGACTTATTTATACCGTTATCGTTAAAGAAAAGACTCCTTCATGCCATTATTTTTTAACGGTGATTTTGCAAAACCATTTTTGACACGTGGCCAATTATAATTCGGCCACATCATCAATTATAATTATTTTTCAGGAAATACTTTCTTCCCCCCATCTCACTCTCTTTTTCATCATTTAACTTCCACGTGTTTTAGGAATTAATTTATGTAATACAGTCGATCCATCAAAATTCTTATGAATGTATCTTTGTCTTCGATTCTTTGATTAATTTAGTCTTTACTTTTATGAATCAATGAAAAATCTATGATTCTCGTACAAAGAGCATGTCAAGGGACTACTACGCTCACTGTGCACTTGCATTACCACCTATACTTCTTCTCTATACTTTGAACACATGAGTTAAAATCCTTAAAGGTTCAGTGCCACTGTATACAAGTAATAGTAGCTTGGTGCAAAAAAATACCTTACATTCATGTAGGTTGTGAGAATTAAGGACCATACTCTAAGAGATGTAAAGTAGACAAACTATAATCTTATCCTAATACAAATAATAGTAATTGTTTTCACTACTCATACTTGTAACATATAAATTACATGAAATAATTTTACCATTCCTCCGAGATTCCTCTTCAATTGTACCTAATTGAAACAAAATGTCCTTGTCCTAAATGGGAAAATAAAATAAAATGTAGAACCAGTTAAGGAAGCAGACCAATAGTTACTATATACCTAAACAGTTTTATTGATTGATTGTTCATTTCTAGTGACACTTACTTGAATTTTGTTATTTTCAGTAATTACCATCCAGAGTTGTATTTGTGATGAGATGATTGAGATTCTTTAGATTCTAATTAACTAAAAGTTTGACTTTGAGACGTAACTAAGAACTTTTGTGTTAAAATAAAAATATTTTAGTAGGAATCAATTTTATTTCATATAAAATGAATCTACTGATTGTGAATTTGAGATCCTTGCATTCTTACTTAGACGTTTTAATTTGGGTATGAATGGAGAATCTCTTGATAGGGCCCGCTTTAACCCTAATAATGAGTTTGTTCGTCATGGATCCAAATTCTTTTAATTCAAAATTAATTAGAGGTTTGGATTTGATCGAAAATTTAGAATTTTTGGGTTGAAATGGAGTATTTCTTGGAGAGAGCACTTTAACCATGAAATGAGCTTACTTGTGGCGGATATGTGATCCTTGCATTCTTGTTTAAATGTTCAATCTTAATAAACATAGGTTTTCTATTTCTTCCTATAATAAAAGTCAAATTCAACAATTTAGCAGCTACTTATGCACTTTTGATCTACCTAGATCAGATTCACGACAATATTGAGAATTTTAAATTAGAGTTGGAGATTTTCTAATTCATAGAGAGCATTTTAACATCACAATGAGCTTACATGTTGCAAAATTGAGATATTTTATTTTTAATTAGAGGTTTAAATTCAAATTGCAACAGAGAATCCTTTCATAGGGTCGTAGGGAGCACTTTAACCGTATAATGAGTCTATTTATGGTAAATTTCAGATTTTTTTATTTTTAATTAGAGGTTTGAATTCGAACACCGAGTCATGAACCTAGAATTTTCAGATAAGAATAGAGAATTTAAGAGTGCTTTAATTTCATAATGATCCCTGTTGCAAATTCAAGATCCTTTCATTCTTATCTTAACTAGATCTTCAAATTTGAGTCAAAATTTAAAATTTTTAAGTAGAGTTTTTTTTAAAAAATAATGTAATTCTATAGTGAATTTAAATTAGTCAAAATATGAACTTTAAATAGGGATCGTTTAGAGAAGATTTACTTATTTGAGTTGATCACTTTGTAGTTGTAATACTACTCACAACTCCTCTTTTCAAAAAGGAAAAAAACTCAATAGATGTTATTGAATTTTGAAAAAAATTAAACTATATCGTTCTTTAAAATAAAATTTATATATATTATTATTTATTAACTAAAACAATATAGACGGATCAAATTTTTAACTGATAAAATAGATAGTCTTTTATCAAAATTTAGTGATATATTCAAGCCTTCCCCTTTCAAAAATACCCAACACACTTTCCCTTTATTTAATAGGGAGAAAAAACCACCTGGCCCCTGAAAATCAGTTACATAATCAACATTGTACACCCCCCTTTACCCCTTACCCCCACAAACCTCTCTATGTTTTTGTTCTTCTACTAGCTTAATCTAATCTAAATAGTACTAGTAATAACAATTATTTTTGTTTTTTTAATTCCTTAATACAGTAGTGGTACTATTTTGTTTCAGCTCAGCTACTCTATCTTCTAGCCTAGTCCCAGGTTTTCTGTGTCCTCCTGTTTTTTAGTGTTTTGTTTCTTTCTATGTTTTCTTCTTCTACACACAAGCACAATGGTTTTCTTCATTTCTTGATATGGCTTCTTCTTAGATATATATAGTACTCCTATTTCCTAAATTTAAGGGCTTCTTAGCCTTTTGGTTATTTACCATTTTCAAGATTCCTCCTATGGAATACTCCCTCACATTTCTTAAGCATTTTAAGACTCATTCTTTTACACTCTAAACCCCCCCCCCCACCTTTTGTCTTCTACACCCCACCCCCACAATCTCCAATTCTACAGAAAGTTTCATGTGATGTGAAAAGGAAGAAGAAGTTGAAGAAAAGGTGTTTTCTTTGTAGACAACCTCATAACCATCTCAAAGATTCAACCTTTTTCACTGTAAACACCTTTTTTCACCCCACCCCCCTTTTAATGTCATCAATGGATTCTTGATTGTTCTGTCTGGTTATTTTGGAGGGAGAAGGAGGAAGAAATTGAAGAAAAGGTGTTTTCTTGAAAAAAAAAACTCAAGAATGGCAATTTTGAGCTTTCTGTTAACTGTGTTTTTTCTAGTTGGTTTGTCATCAAGATTCCAACTTGGGAATTCCCAGTTAGTTTTTCATGATCAGCAAGTAGTGGAAGCAATTGGGAAAGAGCTATCAGTACCTGGATGGGGTGTGATGAACACAACCGATTTCTGCTCTTGGCATGGAGTTATTTGCAGCTCAAACAGTACAATGGTGGAAAGACTTGATCTTTCTGGTTTTAGATTACAAGGTAATGTAACTCTAATATCTGAGCTCAAAGGTTTAAAGTGGCTGGACCTTTCTAATAATAACTTCCAAGGTTCTATTCCATTTGCATTTGGGAAGTTATCTGAACTTCAATATCTTGATTTGTCTTTTAACAAGTTTGGAAACTCAATTCCTAGTGAATTAGGTAAGCTCAGAAGCCTTAAGGCATTAAACCTTTCGAAAAACTGGCTCACTGGAGCTATACCTGATGAGCTTGAGGGGTTAGAGAATTTGCAAGATTTTCAAATATTTACTAACAACTTGAATGGTTCTATCCCAATGTGGATTGGTAATTTGACCAGTCTTAAGGTTTTTGCTGCTTATGAGAATGAGTTTAGTGGTGGTGTTCCTGTTAACTTAGGATTGTACTCTGATCTTTCTTTGTTGAACCTTCACTCAAACCAGCTTGAAGGTACTATTCCTGAGAGCATTTGTGCTAATGGGAATCTTGAATTTCTTGTTCTAACTCAGAATAAGTTGACAGGAAAGATTCCTGATTCGATTGGGAATTGTAAAAGACTTTCAAGTATTAGAATTGGGAATAACAAGTTGATTGGAGGTATCCCTAAATCAATTGGGAATATCAGTAGTCTTACTTATTTTGAAGCAGATAGTAATAGTTTGTCTGGTGAAATTGTCACCGAGTTCGCGAAGTGCTCGAATCTCACTCTTCTTAATTTAGCTTCAAATGATTTTAATGGAACTATTCCTCCTGAGTTTGGTCAGCTTAACAGTTTGCAAGAATTGATTGTTTCTGGTAATAACCTTTATGGAGAGATTCCAACTTCAGTTCTTAAGTGCAAGAATCTCAATAAGCTTGACTTGAGCAACAACAAGTTCAATGGTACCATACCGGCAGATATCTGCAATACGTCCAGATTGCAGTATTTGCTGTTGGGGGAGAACTCGATTCGAGGGGAGATACCTCATGAGATAGGGAATTGTGTAAAGTTGCTTGAGTTGGAAATGGGGAGTAATGAACTTACTGGAAGTATCCCTCCTGAGATTGGTCATATGAAGAACTTGCAGATTTCGTTGAACTTGAGTCATAATCGTCTCCACGGAAAATTGCCTCAGGATTTAGGAAAACTTGACAAGTTGGTTTCTTTAGATGTATCTGATAATCAGCTCTCTGGGAATATTCCGCCGGCATTGAAGGGCATGCAGAGTTTGATAGAAGTTGATTTTTCGAGCAACCAATTCACTGGTCCAATACCTACTTTTGCACCATTTCAGAAAAGTCCTAATTCAAGTTTTCTTGGAAACAAAAATCTCTGTGGTGATCCTTTGAGTGGTGGTTGTGGGGATTTAAATGGTTATGACCACAGCGTTTACGGTCACAAGGTCTCTTACCGAATCGTTTTGGCTGTTATCGGTTCTGGTTTGGCAGTTTTTGTATGTGTCACAGTGGTTGTTTTGCTGTTCATGATGAGGGAGAAACAAGAGAAAGCTGCCAAGGAAGCAGCTGGAAATACCATTGATGAAATTTCTAGCAAACCAGTGATACTAGCGGGAAATGTCTTTGTTGACAATCTAAAGCAAGCAATTGATTTTGATGCAGTTGTAAAGGCAGTCATGAAAGACTCGAATAAGATTTGTGTTGGTACTTTCAGCACTGTCTATAAAGCAGACATGCCTTCCGGGATGATTTTGTCGGTGAAGAAGCTTAAGTCAATGGACCAAACTATAATTCATCACCAGAGTAAAATGATCAGAGAGCTTGAAAAGCTTAGTAAGCTCGTTCATAATAATCTTGCTCGTCCTATCGGGTTTGGAATCTATGAAGATGTCGTTCTTCTGTTGCATGAATATTATGCCAACGGAACATTGACTCAATATCTTCATAACTCTAGCCAGAAACCTGAATATAAGCCCGATTGGCCAACAAGACTTGCCATTGCCACCGGAGTTGCAGAAGGATTGGCGTTCCTTCATCACGTTGCCATTATCCATCTTGACATTTCTTCTGGGAATGTGCTTCTTGATTCTAATTTCAAGCCTTTGGTTAGTGAAGTTGAAATCTCTAGGCTTCTCGATCCATCTAGAGGGACTGCTAGTATCAGTGCTGTTGCTGGTTCATTCGGATATATTCCTCCAGGTACATATCATTTGAACACACATACTCCCTCCGTTTCAATTTGTTTGTCCGGTTCTGACTTGACAGGGAGTTTAACAAAGTAATTTTTTTTTTGAATCTTGTGGTCTTAAACTAAAGATTCGTAAAATGTACCAAAATGCCCTTTAATCTTGTTGTCTTAAACATATCACGTGAAAAGTTTGAATTTAAAAGTTGTCAAAAAAGAAAAAAAAACATTCTTTTTTAAACAGACAAAAAATAAAGTATGGCAAATAAATTGAAACGGAGGAATACTATCTTTCTCTTTCTGCATTTGTAGAGATTATAACTCTGTTATTGACTTGTTTTTTTTTCCCCTTCTTTTTCTCAACAGAGTATGCATATACAATGCAAGTAACAGCTCCTGGAAATGTTTACAGCTATGGGGTTGTTTTGCTCGAGATTCTTACCACTCGACTACCTGTTGATGAAGCTTTTGGTGAAGGAATAGATTTGGTTAAGTGGGTACATGGTGCACCTGCAAGGGGGGAAACACCGGAGCAGATACTCGATGCAAAGCTCAGCACCATTTCATTTTCTTGGAGAAAAGAAATGTTAGCAGCACTAAAGGTTGCGTTGCTATGCACTGACATGACACCAGCAAAACGACCAAAGATGAAGAAGGTGGTAGAAATGCTGCAAGAAATCACGGAAAGCTAAAGGAAGTTCGTATCATCAAATCAAAAGTACGTCTTGATCTCTGTCTCTTCATATGTGAATGCTCCTGTAAAAATACAAGTGTATGACATTCTTAGTCGAGAGGACAAAATGGTCGAACTCTTAAGAGTATGATGAGTCTTACTTCAATCATATGATCACAAGTTCTTTTTCTCCAGAACATGTAGATGGAGATGATATAGATTAATTTCTGAGAATATGTTTACAAATAGCAATATCTTTCATTTTCCAGTTCCCTTTTCAGGTTTTATTGCTTCCAAAACAAGTCAAGGATTTATCGAAAACAACTTCTCAACCCCACAAAGATAGGGTAAGGTTTGCGTACATACGTACATTTTACCCTCCACAGACTCCACTTGTGGTATTACACCAGGTGTGGTGAGGGTATAGTGTAATCAAACCTTACCTCTACCTTAGAGGCAGAAAAACTGTTTTCGATAGACCAAAATAGTCCAAAGCAGTCCAGAAAAAGAAGTGTGGATATAAGACTTTTGAAACTGTCTTGCACATGTCGTAATATTTGTGTGACTATAAAAGCCTTTCGGAGAGAAACTGCATATGAATCAGATGCATCTACCCCTGAACTTCCCTCCTAAAGGCGGGTGCTTTACTTCTTGCTCTTTGTCCTCTTCGGAGAATAGGGTCTGAAAGGACAACTCTTAATAGATTAGGTGCTCGATCCAAACTCATACTAATGATAAAATGTGAAGTTTAAAGTGAATTGTTTCCTAACGTAGAAATGTGTCATTATTTTCAGAACGAACCAATAAGGAAATATCGCCAAACAAACCGGAACGGAAGGAGTAGAATATAGGGGTGTTTGTATGTAGTCTTCAGTATAACATGTATTGTCATTTAACTATACATGTTCCTTTCCCATGAATCCTATATATTAGCTCCCAATTATTCATGAGCTAATAATATTCATACTTCCACACTAAGAGGATAGAAGTAATAATACATGGACGATAAAATTTATCCGCACCCTGTGTCTACATCAAAACAATAAATACACGACATGCGTATTAGCAGATATTACCACCATATTTTATCACTTACAATAAATTCATATAATTTGGTACAAACAGTCGATAGTAATTAAAAGTTCCCATATTAAGCAGATGGTAGTTTGAGATCTCCAAGTTCCCTTGCACTTCTAATATTATCATCCAATATTTTCTTCATGTCATATTTGTACACAAAACCCTTCTCCATAAGCTTATTTGATCCCCATTTCACTTCTCTCTTTGGATCATCCAAGTACCTGTTTATAAATGGGAAAATGAAATTCCAAATGTAATGAGTAAAATGATTCTTTAAATGTATATCAAATGATCTGATAGTATAAAAATTCTCTAAGTCGTCTATATTAGGTAAACTCAAATGTTTATTAATTCATAGTCTCAAATGTCTAAGTATGCACAAAAGAAAATTCAAGAACTACATTCAATATCAATTGTGATGGGGGGTAATTAAGTACTTTGTTATACTTAATGTTAAAGAATGAAAAAAGCTCACATTGATGGTTAATGAGATGGGTGAACTAAGACTTGAGCAATCCTCCTCCCTTTGAGTTAACATTTAGGGTGTGAGTTACGTCTAAAATCTAATTTCACATGGTATCAGAGCAAGACACATCTCACGGAGGGGCATCCAAAATCAAAATTGCGCATGTATCAGATGCTAAGCACTGAGCATGAGGTGGGATGTTAAAGAATGACAAAAGGCCAGATTGGTGGTTAATGAGATAAGTTGACTTCGTATAAGGCTTAGACAATCCTTCTTCCTTTGAACTAGTTTTTTGGAGTGTGAGTTAGGCCTAACACCTAATTTCACACATAACTATATGTTTTAGATTCGAGCTTCTAGAAATGAAGTCATGTTTGGTGGGGGGGGGGGTGGGATTTACCTCCAAACCAACGCGTGATAGAATCTATATTAGTCGGATTCCATACCAGACACTAAATAGTGTAGATGAAATATAAGGTACTTACTTTTGGTTGATATGAAACTCTGGATAGTTTTGTTGATAATAAGTTGCAATTTGTGCAGAAGAAACAAAGTCACTAGCACACAAGAATCTACCATTCATAGAATCACTATTTTCCATTGAGAAAATGTGAGCTTCACAAACATCTTCAATGTGTATGATTGGAACTTTTCCATCAACCTCTTCTATGAACTTGAGTTCATTGTAATGAATTTCATCACCAGTTACCACTGACAACATGCCAGCCATGCTTCTTGAGATATTTGACATGATTGTTGTTCCTCCAACAAGACCAAAACCTAAGCTCACAACCTCAAATCCATCTTTGCCAAACTTCAAGATTTCTCTCTCACATGCTGTCTTTGCTTCCACATAACTCTACACCATTCAAAACAAGAAAATGTTATGTTTTTGGTAAATCTTTATAGAATTCGAGAATTCTTGTTTTAGGTAGTTCATCGTAGAGAAAGACTCGTCTTTTTTTAGGGTGGACAGAGTTACATGATACTTGTGTTGGTAAGCGAACTGATCCCGACACCATCATTACTACTAAGAAAGAAAATCTTACCATAACAAAATCGTCGCTAAATGGAAAATGGACATTGAGAGGAGTCCAACATGTTTCATCCATCAAATCTTTGAAGCCATTACCATCATCCTTCATTGGTGAAGAAGCAAGCACAGTGCCTGTATATATAAGCCTCTTCACAGTACCAGACTTTATACAAGCCATTGCAATACTCTTCACTGATGCAACTGCTGCTTCTACCTTACTTTTGTACTGTTATAATATTCAATCCCACCAAAATAAATAAACATAGTATTATATATATAAAAAACTAGTAATATTTCTTATATAGAGAGTATCATAATTTTTGTGACGGTGGTGCCTCGACTATTTTGACTGAGTATCTGCAACCTCCCACCAACAGAGATATCGGAAACTGCCCATCACTAAGCCTTGGTATCATATAACTCTGTCCGCTAAGGCTTGGGACAGATGGGAAGAAATCTCTTAGGTGCTTTTTTCCCATGGGATATGAAATCTAGACATCATGGTGCTCCACACACTTTATTGACTATTACGTCACACCCTTGGATGCATGTATACAAAATAAAAATATTCAACAAAACGTGTTCAATTGATCACCCTTCGATGAGTATAGCTCCGACCCTATCAAGCACAAAGAGTGTAGCCAAACAACCGATGTGATAGGTCAAAACCACGGGAGACTAGGTACTCAATGGAACAGTGTAGGTAAGCAAGTTGATTTGAACATTTTGGTTACTAGTAAGAGATAGTAGATCCACAACAATATTAAAATGAAAACAGGCATCTATATACTAGTTGGGAAGCAATAATGAAGTTGGTATAATTATCGAGATGCACACAAGCTGACCTGATCGAACACCATCATTATTTTGAAAAATGAAACTAGGTACCTGAGATCCCTCAGTATGTAGCAAAGGAGTGGCCACATGGCAAACAAATTCACAGCCTTGGATTGCTTGCTCAAATTCTTCTGGTCTATATATATCAGCTTGAAATAACATCAAATTTTCTTCTGCATTAGGCAAGTTCTTCAACAAGTTTACCTTTGATATATCCTCTGCAATGTTATCACAAAAGTTAATATATGTATAAGGTATTACTTTAGAGATAATTTTTTTTATCAACCGGTATTTGGGATTTACTGATAAGACTAATTCAAATTTGCACCACGTAAGACTCACTATAGGGCTGAGTGCTTTGTATTAGGAATTTCCGAGAAAAATTCACTAATAGTTAATTATTTTTCATTTCGTCAATGAAAAATAATTATTGTCCTGAAGTTTCAAATTCCACAGGTGAGACGAGACTCCAGGATGACAATGGTTATATGGCCGAAAAGAGGCTAGTGGACGCCGTTTTACCATTTTTTTTCATTTTTAAAGCTCGAACCGTTAAGGCTGGAAAGATTAGCTCCATCAAACCAAGAACCAGAAACTTCTGGGAAATTTTTCATAAATAAGTATTTTTAGCTTTTACAACAACAATCCCATATACGTAATCTGGAGAGGATAAAGTGTAGGCAGAACCCCTTACCTCATTGAGGTAGAGAGGATATTTAGGGATGACAATGGGGCGGGGCGATTGAGCTTAACTCGCAAAATTTTTTATCTTCCGCAGAACAACTTTCCCTGCCACGCATGAACCCGCCCCACAT
This sequence comes from Solanum corneliomulleri, assembly GCA_027704805.1. Taxonomy (NCBI): domain Eukaryota; kingdom Viridiplantae; phylum Streptophyta; class Magnoliopsida; order Solanales; family Solanaceae; genus Solanum; species Solanum corneliomulleri. The sequence continues at coordinate 6,106,873 of JAKWIY010003055.1, read as the reverse complement.
ACTGTTTTTAATATTTTCTTTTTTTTAAGTTAAATTTGATACTAAAAATAAATCCATTTTCTCATCAAGTTATAATGACTTAAAATTTATTCTTTAGAGGTGAAGTGGGGAACATGTAAGAAATTATCATAATAAATAATGTTCTATTCTTATAACATATGTAAAATATAAAAGTTAAATTTGAACCCACATAAAATCACATTTACCGACAATATATCCTGCTCCGCATTAGTCTTAAAGGAACCCACTCAAATCCATTAACATCCCTCCGCCCCGCATAGCCTTAAACCCATCCTGCCCGCCCCATCGTCATCTCCAAGGCTATCTGTAGTCTTTGTAATTAAAAAAATATATATTCAAATTCTACTAGTGAAATTTTAGAACAACAATGACTATTTTTCAAAATCAGGGTAGTAAAGTTTCAATGAACTCTACTTTTTTAAAATCAGAACTCGAAATCTGTGGTTAAGGTAGACGAATTTCATCCATCCATACAATTCACATGATAGAAAAAAATATAAAAAAATCAAGAATTACATACCTAAGTTCCTCAAGGTAGCATGAACTTTGTAGCCATTTTGAAGAAGTTTTTTCACCAGAAATGAAGCTATGTATCCTGAACCACCAGTAACACAAACCACCATTGAACTTCTACTCTTCTTGTCCACCATACATAAAATCTTATTCACTTCTTTATTTTTCTCTATCAAATTGGAGTAATTTTGTATCTGACTTTAGAAAACATGTTTGGTTTACATTGAATGAAAATAACACTACTAGACAAAATTTGTTACTGTCATATTTACATTGGCATTTAATGTATGTACATCTGTCGAAAATCAACCTTGTGAAAGATATGCATAGAGGTAAGGTCTACGCACTCTAGATTTTCATAAAGCGGGTTTATAAAAATTATAAGATGAAAAATAGAGCGAGACAGAAAATATATATAGGCTTAGTGTATATTAGTTTTTTTTTTTCTTTCTATTTATGTGACACAAATGAAATTTGAAAAAGTGAACTAAATTTTTTATGTGTTTTTTAAAAAATAGTTTACATTACTAATTTATGTACCTTTTGTGTCATTTTCGAATAATATATGTTACTATATTTGTTTTATTTTATATGATACAAGTAATTTTAGGAAAGTCAACGAAATTTTTTTCTCACATATTTTTAGTTGTCATTTTACTGTGATTTATAGTACTTTTTAGTTCTTACGTTATTTTCAAACAATATATGCAACTTTTTTTTTGTTTCGACAAAACTAAGGGAGTCAACCAAATTTCATTATGTTTTTTAATTATATTTTTCTAAAAAAATTTTAAATTGTTATATTGTTTATATATTCAAAATCTTTTTTCAATTTAATTTTCAAATATGTAACAAATTAAAATTAAAAACGAAGAATTAAAGTTTTCAAATTATTATATTTCTATATTAGAATGTTCAATTTTTTAAAACTACATATATATGCACAAATTAATAGAAGGAAGCCAAACAACTATTTTTTTTTTAATAATAACACATATATATTTCATTTTAAATATCTGAATCTCTCCTTTTCGATTTATATAAACTTATTTTTTTTATTTTGTTTCAAAAAGAAAATAACTTTTGAATTTTTTTTTATAAAGCATATTTAAGATCATAAAATTAAAAAATATTTCAATACACAAAAGTTAAATATACATATAAATTTTAATTTTAATTTTGATTGATTCCACCAAATATTATTCTTGATATATAATTATTAATAGCTAAGCGTAATCATTATTTATTTACTTTCATATAATAAATAGATATCACAATAACTCTTAAAGAAAGTGAAGAAATAACAAAAATGAGTAATACTAATAATAATCATTAAAGATGTTTCTAGAATATTTTATTTTCTTGTTATCATTCTTGATAGATTTTTGCTTGCATAAAATTACATTTTTACCTTCGATTATCATTCACTTCATATATAGAATGATGTTTCTAGAATCATTTATTCTTGATAGATTTTTGTTAGAATGAAATTATATTATATTCTTAGTCGTCTTTAATACAAAATATCATCCTATTCATTTTTATTTGTCAAGTTACTTTTTAACATCGTTTTATTAATTTCAATCTAATATATATTATTAATTTTATTACACTTATTTATTTTCAAGTATATTAATAGAGTCAAAATAAAGATGGAAATAATTAATTCATGATAAATTTTTATATAAAAAGTAGGCATTTTTTTAAGCATAACGAATAGAAAAAAATATTAAGAATTAATTTAAAGTTACGGTAAAATAGAGTAATAATAAAATAGATACCACAATAACTCACAAAAAAAAAGTGAAGTAATAACAATAACTTAAGATGTTTCTAGTACTATTGAATTCTTTTCTTATCATTTTTGATAGATTTTTGTTCGCGTCAAATTACATATTTGCCCTTGATCATTTATTCACTTCATATATAGAAAGATGCTTCTAGAATTATTAATTATCTTTCTTAATAGATTTTTGTTAGCGTGACGTTTTTGCCCTGGGTCTCCCCCACTTCATTCTTATGTGTATGTCTCTCTCTCTCTCTGTGGTATGTATATATATATATATATATATATATATATCTATATATATTATATATATATATATATATATATATATATTATATATATATATATTCAAATATAAGTATGTTATGTTTCTAATAATTGACATAACCAAATCGAAAAAACTCAAGCCAAACCAAAATTATTTTGGTTCGTATTGGATTATAGTTTCTTAAAATCAAAAACAAAAAAATTCAAATCGAATAGTATAAAACCAAACCTAAAAATCGAATGCACATCCCTATGTCAAATGCGTGAGTTTCACCTGTTAATATAACTGTGGTTATTGCTTTTTAAGGGTGTAATAATTTCAGTTATAAATAGTTTAAGGGAGAGGGGGGGGGGGGGAGGGGGGATGGTAGGACATCCGTAAAGTTGAAGTGTGTAGTTGAGAATCCGATAATAGATTGGAGGGGCATTTGACCATTTTCTCTAAAATCAGAATTTGACCGTATATATATACAATGTGTTTTTTTACGAAGGGTGTTTGGGTACCCCCTAAGCTATACATAGTTTCGTCCATGGGTCTGTATACATACTAACCTCCCTAGACTCTACTTGTGGATTACATCTTTCGAAATTGTGGTCCAAACATTTAGGCCAAAGTACTGCTACTACATGCAAAACATATATTATTATAAGCAGGAAGCTCAAAACTTAAAACTTGAATTACCACTTTGCCCCTCTAATATTAAAACTTTTATAATTTTCATATATATATATATATAATCTTCTTATTTTCATTTCATAATCTTGACCTTTCAATTTCTAACACAAATGTAAATAAAAATAAAAATGAGTAATTATTCCTTAAAGACAAGAAATTAAAGTAGATTCATCTATCTTTAAAATTAAATTTCATCTATATCTTTTTTATATTTATTTTAACAATAATTAATGTGACTTTTCATGTTTCCATAATTTTGTTCTATAAATTTAACTTTTTCAGGAAAAACTTTTATTTATCACTCCTACAATTCTTGTGTGTTCTAAACATGTGAAATTATGTCACAATTTGAGGTGAAAGTTGTGAGATTCCCTTATGAAGTCACGACAAAGACAAGAATTCAGTTACTGAAGCATCGAAACTTGATGTGTTAGTTTTATACTTATCTGTAGTAAGAATTATAATAAGACTTTTTTGTCTCTATTCATATAGTTGAATTCTTATTTTATTAGCAAGTTGCTCTAAATTCATATTTGTATTTTGTATGCTCAAATGTTCAGTTTCATTATAGAGACAAATGCAAAATGAAATGCCTGATTATCTTGCTCATGTGTACCTTTTCTATAATTTTTTTTTCGTACTTATAATTTTACATATACATTAATTTTATCTTTGAGAATGAATGTATAAAAGATGATGTTTACTCTTTTCTTTTCTTTTTATGGAAAAAAAGGGTAAAATATACAATATTAGATTAATGGTGGATAAGTTATGTATGAAGAGAAAATTAAATTTTATATAAAAATAGCAGTTATTCATAAATATCCCGATTTTCAAAATATAAATAATAAGACTTTTTACATCTTAGTTTTAAATATTTATAGTTAACTAATTAGTCTAAAATCTTTGTGGATAAAAATTTAATACAATACTTTAAGCACATTCATTATAATTATCATGATATCCAAAAAGTAAAGTAAAAAAGCTGAAAGGTTTTGTTTTTTTTTCACTCAAAGTTAATCTTACACTATTTTTTCTAACATTATTCTACCAATAAAACGGAACTATCGAGAAATATAATTTGGATAGTTGTTATTTTTCCTTTTTGCTTTGCAAATTTATTTTTTTAATTATAAACAAATTTTATTTTATTAATTTCTCATATTATTATCTCAATGCATTCACTTGAAGGTCAGAAAATTGAAGTGTCACAATTAGTAGTAAAACAAAATAAGAAATCTCAATTAGATATATTTTATTATTTAGTAGTATTATTTTTTAAAAATAATATACTCATGAGTTACACGCGCAAAGCGGGTGCCGTGAAACTAGTGTACTGATAGGAATAGAGGACACTGATTTATCTTCACTACGCTATTTGAATGAGGTCAGAAAAGCATGTGTAGAATTAGGTACAAATAAAAAAATTTAGGCCGAAATACTGCTATCTCTTCTAGTATGCTCACACATTCATCGCAACATCCTCGTATTTGTAATTTTCATCTCCTGGACGTGAGAATTATTGTCTAGCCAACACTTCGCCCCATACAACAAAGTTGGTTGTAACCACCACTCTATATAACTTGCCCTTGAGTTTTGTCACACAAGAGTCGGGATGCAAAACTTTATTTCATCCACTATGCACCAATATGATGAGCGACATCCTCGTCAATCTGCTCATTCTCTTGGATAATAGACCTAAGTGCTTGAAAGTACTTCTCTTTTGGATGACTCATGTATCAAGCTTGATTTCCCTATGTGAGCCTCATGCATTATGTACTAATCTTTCACTTCAAATATTTTGTCTTGGCCCTGTTCAACCCGAACCTTAATGAATGCCACATTTATATCTTCTTCCAATGAAAACTTTTTGAGTCACATATATATTTTGACATATTTAATACCACAAATTTTAAAAAATATCATAACAACACAAATTTTATGGCATATCTAGACCACAATTTTAAAAATATTCACTAATTTCTTAAATTGTTTATATATGATAGTTAAAAGTTCCCATATTAAGCAGATGATGGTAGTTTGAGAACTCCAAGTTCCCTTGCACTTCTAATATTATCATCCAATATTTTCTTCATGTCATATTTGTACACAAAACCCTTCTCCATAAGCTTATTTGATCCCCATTTCACTTCTCTCTTTGGATCATCCAAGTACCTGTTTATAAATGGGAAGATGTGTAAAATGAAATTCCAAATATAATGAGCAAAATGATCCTTTAAATAAATGTATATCAAATGATCTGATAGTATAAAAATTCTTTAAGTCGTCAATATTAGGTAAACTCAAATGTTTATTAATTCATAGCCTCAAATGTCTAAGTATGCACAAAAGAAAATTCAAGAACTACATTCAATATCAATTGTGATGGGGTGGTAATTAAGTACTCTGTTATACTTAATGTTAAAGAATGACAAAAGCTCACATTGATGGTTAATGAGATGAGTGAACTGAGATTTGAGCAATCCTCCTCCCTTTGAGTTAACTTTTGGTGTGTGAGTTACGTCTTAAACCTAATTTCACATGGTATCAGAGCAAGACACATCTCACGGAGGGGCATCCAAAATCAAAATTGCGCACGTATCAGATGCTAAGCACTGAGCATGAGGGGGGGGGGGGGTGTAAAGAATGATAAAAGACCACATTGGTGGTTAATGAGATAAGTTGACTTTGTATAAGGCTTAAACAATCCTTCTTCCTTTGAACTAGTTTTTTGGAGTGTGAGTTAGGCCTAACACCTAATTTCACACATAACTATATGTTTTAGATTCGAACTTTAGAAATGAAGTCACGTATAGTGGGGAGCGATTTACCTCCAAATCAACGTGTGATAGAATCTATATTAATCGGATTTCAAACCAGATACCAGATACTAAATAGTGTAGATGAAATATAAGGTACTTACTTTTGGTTAATATGAAACTCTGGATAGTTTTGTTGATAATAAGTTGCAATATCTGCAGAAGAAACAAATGAACTAGCACACAAGAATCTACCATTCATAGAATCACTATTTTCCATTGAGAAAATGTGAGCTTCACAAACATCTTCAATGTGTATGATTGGAACTTTTCCATCAACCTCTTCAATGAACTTGAGTTGATTGTAATAAATTTCATCACCAGTTACCACTGACAGCATACCAGCCATGCTTCCTGAGATATTTGACATGATTGTTGTTCCTCCAACAAGACCAAAACCTAAGCTCACAACCTCAAATCCATCTTTGCCAAAGTTCAAGATTTCTCTGTCACATGCTGTCTTTGCTTCCACATAACTCTACACCATTCAAAAAGAATAAATGCTCCAATCTGTGTTAGTCTCGGTGGACAGAGTTGCACGATACATGTGTTTGTACACAGAAGATAACAAACGTCAAGAGATATGTATAGTCTAAATAGACGCAAACTGACCCCAAAATCTTACCATAACAAAATCATCACTAAAAGGGAAGTGGACATTGAGAGGAGTCCAACATGTTTCATCCATTAAATCCTTGAAGCCATTGCCATCATCCTTCACTGGTGAAGCAGCAAGCACAGTTCCTGTATATATAAGCCTCTTTACAGTACCAGACTTTATACAAGACATTGCAATATTCTTCACTGATGCAACTGCTGCTTCTACTGGATTCTTGTACTGTTACAACATTCAATCCGACAAAAATAAATTTATATAATTTTCATACGAGAGGTGTTTGACTGACCACCCTTCTCCAACTATAGCTAGCTCCAACCCTGACGACCAACGAGAACTTAGGGTGTAACCTAGCTAGCTAGCAATCGATGTAGTACTCCCTTTGTTTCAATTTGTCTGTCTAGTTTCGACTTGACACGGAGTTTAAGAAAGTAAAACAAGACTTTTGAATCTTGTGAATTTAGACGTATAATGTGGTAAGTTAGAATTTAAGAATACGTACCTGAAATCCGTCAGTATGTAAAAAAGGAGTGGCCACATGGCAAACAAATTCACACCCTTGGATTGCTTGCTCAAATTCTTCTGGTCTATACATATCAGCTTTAAATAACTTCAAATTTTCTTCTGCATTAGGCAAGTTCTTCAACAAGTTTACCTTTGATATATCCTCTGCAATGTTATCACAATTTATTAGTCTTTTACACCATCCTGTATTTGAAATTTACAAATCCGACTAATTTGGATTCGTGTCATGTACAATTGTGGCGGGACCAAAATTTTCACTATGTATAGTTCAACTTACTATGTTTACATAACAATTAACCTTATATATACAAGCCGATTTTCCTCAAGGCGGCGTTTGGATGAATAACCTTCTGTCCTCTTCCAAGCTAGGACTAAAAGGGTAAAGGCTCTTCCGTCCCCCGTCCCATCAACAGTATAGTTCATTTCAACAACAATAACAACATATTCAGTATAATATCACTCGTGAAGCCTGAGAGGGTGGAGTATACGAAGACCTTTGTGAGGTAAAAGAGGTTGTTTCCGCTCCCTCCCTCTTGCTTTCACCTCTAGTCTCTACAAGAGAACTATAAATTACATGGGGATTTTTGTGGGGATTAGTATGAAAATTCGTAAGAAATTTATTTTCCTGCAAAATTTCATACAAATTCCCGATCTTGTAGTGAGTGTAGGACCCATTAAAGAGATGAGGGTTTTTAACAGAACTTCCCAAGGAAAAACAAAAATTCACAGAAAGCCACTGAATAATATCCTAGAGTTTCATATTCCACAAGCAAAAACTATTTTTATCAAATCTATGACTTAGCTTATAGTTTATGCCTTAAATCGCGAGGAATCTCATCCATCCCATCAACAACAGTACAATTCATTACAACATACAACATACTCAGTATAGTCTCACTAGTGAGGTCTGGAGGGTGTAACACAGACGTTACTCCTACCTCGACTCGAAACAATTCATAGATAGAAATAAAAAAAAAGAAGCAAAATCATGAATTACATACCTAAGTTCCTAAGGGTGGCATGAACTTTGTAGCCATTTTGAAGAAGTTTTTTCACCAGAAATGAAGCTATGTATCCTGAACCACCAGTAACACAAATCACCATTGAACTTCTATGTTTATCATCCTCCATGAATAAATCCTTATTTTTCTCTATTTGTATTATTTCTTCAAAGACTTTTTACTTTTAAAGCCACACTTTTAATTGATATATTTTGCATGACACTTTCTTTTACCTTACTCTTTGTGTCAATTTATATAGCAGTGTTTGATGTGACATGACTTTTTTTTATAAAAAAAAAAAGAAGAAATGTTGTAATTTAAAAAAAGTTGGTGAATATTTATGTGTGGCTATTAATCAACGTTAACAACAATAACAATAATATACTCACTATGATCTCGTAAGTAAGGTCTTGAGAAAATGGAGTGTATACAAAGTAAAAAGGTGATATATAAAACGAAACGAAAGAAGTAATATTTTATACTATAAGTGTCAAATTCAATCAAGATGAAGTCTTTGTTGGAGTGGTACAGCTAGTGGGTTTCTTTTGTCTATATTATAATCTATAATATATTGCCCACAAGTAATAGTAACCTTTTGTTGTTTCTCTTTTATATTTTTTAATTGGCATTTATATTTACTATAATCGAAAACACGGAATATGTATTGCACATTTGTCCCATATATAGAGGTGGATCCACACTTATAAGTGGAGGCGCACATGCACCTATTAATTTTAAAAAAATAATCATATATATATAGAGAGAGAGAAGAAAATTGATAAAAATAGGCTACATGATTGTGCATCCAAGAGAAAGCATAATTACAAGTTACGCAAACCATTTTGAGACCATGGTTTGAATTCAAATGAGACCCTTTCCTAAAATCTTTAAATTCTAGGTTCGCCTCTCCCAAATTGATGATTAGTCGTTCACATAATATTTTTATAAATAAAGATGACATTGATTTGAGAAGCTATGACCACAAGTGTTAAGATATCTCCCCTCCAATGAGCTGTTCATAGTCCATAATATGCAAGTACTATGCACAATAAATCATCAAAAGATTTGCATTTGCAGCTAAACAATCACAAGAATGTGGCATATACATCAACAACAAAAAAATTAGTATTGCAGAGAACCAAGAACTGACATATTTGCCAGAACCAAAAAACAGCTCATTCAGTACACAGGTGTGCTAGCTGAACAAAAATTTTATTGTAACATACGTCAAATCTGTTTTGATTGTTTGTAACATATGTCAAATCTTCTTATAAGTGAGAAAAATGACTTCAATATCGTCTGAATCAAGCGTAGGAGCAAAAAACCTTTGCTCAAAAATGAAGAATGGTTCGATTTCAAATGTAATCTGTTGGGGGGAAAAAAAACAGCGCAACTCAACTTTCTAAATCAAGACTTGACAATGTAATTCTGTCGGCTGATGGGGTTCATGACCACTGGGGGACCAGCAGTGCGAGGCCATGCTTGGAATTTCTTGTCTGTTTCTTTCCACCAATCGGTGTTGGTAACGGTGCTTGGAGTAGTACCTGTTTTGAGATACCACAAGTTGACTGTCATTATAGCAGAGGCAATTTCATGATCAAAGAACTAACGAAAAGAACTAGAACTTGCCTCCAAACAATTTCCCGTCAGAAATAACAGTGTCACAAACATATGCAACGACAAAAGATCCAGCGATAGAACCAATTATGTACTTGGTAGCCATCTTGGAGCTCCTAAAACTGCAAGATACCGTAAACCATAGTAAGAAAACAGTTTTTCTTTTCTCATTCTAAACATCAAAGCATTCAATTATTACTCAAAATAACATCTCAATATATAGTTCATAGAGGATCTTTTTACACCATCATGAGGCTGCAGATTGAATTATGTATGTTTCAACGGATTATCTCAAGCTACAGCACATATGTGATCTTTTTGCCACAATCATGTGAATTGGGACGTGAAAAAGTATAACTATCAGATTTTCTCAAGGTACTGATGAACTGCGTGATTTAGTAGCCTACTGTATGATATACCATTCAAATCTATAAAGACAAGAACATAAAGCTACATATTTGAAAACTACAAAAATAAACTGTATTTCTTGTCCTACTCTTAACAATGTTAGTTCAAAAAAAAAAGGGAAATCTTAGTAGCTCAATCGGTTGGCTACAAAAATATTCACCTTGTCGTGAGGGTTTGATTTCCTACCTTGTAATCCCCCCTCCCTCCCCATTTCCCCTTCCCCTACCCCCAATTTTATTTATTTATTTTTTCGAATAGTATGTTCAGAAAACAAGGCAACGGCCAGAAAGGAGGGAAAAAAAGTTGCTGAATTACAAGTCCTGGAAAAAGCATATATTCCTTCCATTCATGCTGCAGTAAAAGTGAAGGAAAGTAGGCATCTATTTCCTCTTTCTACCATACTTCTGGGGATGGTTGAAAATACTACACGAGGACTTCATCAGAAAATTACTACTCTTACTACTCTCTGTGCGCAATTTATGTGGCATCCTTTCCTTTTAGTCTATCCCACACAAATGTCTAAGGTTTGTTCAAAAGTCCTTCCTTTTTCTTAAACTGTGTCAAGTCAACGGTGCCACATAAATTGGGGCGGAGGGAGTTCACGAGTATGTTGTGCATCTTTCCCATTTTAGTTCCTAAAAAGCTAGTGTCGGAAATAGACCTTGTTCTGCCTACTAACCCTCTTTCTTCCAGAATATGGAACGGAACTCATACCAAAACATAATTAGTTAGTGTCTACGACCCATTAGCAATCAACTGGAGTGCCAAATGCAAATAGGGGAAAAGAAAAAAAGGGATAAATAAGAAAATAAACGCAGACAACATTCAATTAAGTTTCATTTATCTTCATTATAAGGTTCATATTTCAAAATCACATCTGAGTGTCTACACCTACCCACAAGGCTTAACTAGATCAACAGTTCCTTCCAAGTTCCAATTAATCCATCGTAGCATTCTGTAAATGCTCCCATTGATGTATGTTTTGGATACAAAGTTTACTATTTCAGATATGATTGCATTTAGGGTGCTATGAATTTTGGTTAATTCAATATGCAACACTGAAACTTCTTTTTGAACAATTAAAAAAATCTACACCACATCATGAAGAAAACATTAAGAGAAGCAATTATAGCACTATTCCAGTAACTCAAAAATCAAGGCAATAATCACTTCCATAATATATGATTCATAAAATTGCTTCTTTACGAATAATCAGGCAATTACTCATTAATCTAAACAACTAGAAATACACAGAGAACAACTTGATTACTAGATCAATCCTATTCTACTTTCTCTTCCCTTTCAGATGGGTGGCTAATATGTAAAAATAATAAAGCAGAACCCATTAACCTAATGAGGCTTTCGCAAATTGGACAATGTTCAAAATCATGAAGAGACAAGACGAAACGGCCATGAAGAGCTCGTGAAAAGACACAACATACAGATATTCCAGCTTCCCGCAACAAAAGTAAAATATAACATTTGATTCATTTCTCTTTTACTGACATGTACATCAGTCAGTGAATACAAAACAAAGGAAGCAACAAATTAACTAAAACCATTCACATCCCAGAGTAAAATATTAAAAAAGGAACCATATCATGACTGCTCCGATTTCCAAGAAGCATTTCCCAGAACGAATGAAAAATATAAAATTTAGGTCAAGGAGCAACAAGTATGGACCATACTAATCATATTGAGCTCTTCATGAAGCATTAACCTATACCATAGAAAACATACTTCATGCCAAAAAACTAAGCTTGGCTTCGACAGAAACCAAACAGATGATGACCCATGAATCATAACCACTCAAATCACATTTTCAACATATTGGGCTCTTCAGGAAGCAATAACCTATACCAAAGAAAACATAATTCATGCCAAAAAAGCAAGCTTGGCTTCAACACAGACCGAACAGAGATGTCACATTAATCCTAACCACTAAAATCCCATCGATAACAATTAAAAGTAATCAAACTAATCATATTGAGCTCTTCAGGAAGCATTACCATTATCTAAACCAAATAAAACATAATTCATGAATCATGCCAAAAGAGCAGGCTTGGGTTCGACACAAACCGAACAGATGATGACCCTTTAATCCTAACCACTCAAACCCCATCGATAACGATAAAAAGTAATCAAACTAATCATATTTAGCTCTTCATGAAGCATTAACCTATACCATAAAATACAAAAGTCACACCAAGGGACAAACTTTGCTCCAATAAAAACTAAACATACACGACCCATTAATCCCAAACATCCAAATCACACAAATCATGGTCAAAACTTAAATCAAATCAATCATCTTATAACCCCCACCAAGCAACATAAACCAATACCCAATAAGATAAATCCATCTCAAGATTCGATCCATCGCTACACTATAAACAAAACAGAAAACGACCCATCAATCCAAACAGCATAAATCACACATAAAAATGTAATCTTGTCACTAAGAAGCAATAAATTCAAATACCCAACTCAAATAACAAACATGGTGGCACAAGATTTGCTACAAATCTATACATATAGAGGTAAAAAAAACAAGGGGGTGGGGGTGGGGGTGGGGGATACTTACCGTGATGAAGAGCAGAGAGAATGGAAATCAAAGAGACTGCAGATGTAAAAAAAAAAATTGTTCTTTGCTGAATGTTCTTCTTGTGTAGTATTTTATAGAAGGGTTTTCTGAGGTCAAAACGACAGTGTTTTGATGTTTATATTGTGAAAGTGATGTCGTTTTGATTGTATTTTTGGTTTTTAGAATGGGTCAAAAATGGAAGTTGGAATCAAGTTTTGGGCCTAGCCTCAAATTTGTTTTTTTTTTGTGTGTGTTTTTGAAATAGTTGAAAATATATACGATAAAGTAATTAGTTTATAACAAATTATTTACCTAAAAAATAGTGGAAAGTAATTGGAATTATATAGTGACTATACTATCATAGCTTATGAAAAGTCATAAATAATATACATTGACTATTTGATATAATGTACATATACATGAGTTATACAGTGACAATACATTATGATTTACTAAAAGAAACTAAACATAGTTACATAACCATGAAGTACATACTGACTAGTCAATCTCGATTAACTTGAAATCACCTCTAAATAGTCTCAATTATTAAATATGAAATTATTTCAATCGAGTCTCTTCATATATAATTCGCTCGAAACGATTTACGATTCCAGTACGTTAAAATTTATAAAAAAACAACGAAGAAGAAGATGACGCGGAAGGAAGAAGGAAAAGAAGCCATTAATGGCGAAATGGGAAGGAAGAAGAAGATTAGAAGTCATTAATGATGAGCTAATTAAGAAGGAAGAAGAAGAAATTTTGGCCAATTTAAGTAATTTTGTTTTGGTAATAAAAATAGTTAGAAAGATCCTTTTCTTATAATTCCCCCTTCGAAAATAGCGAAACAAATTTATTTTTCTAGTTTGTGTTATTCAGAATTTAAAGTAAGTGAATGCATCTTTCAATAGGTATAAGTTTATGAAATTTTATTTAATTTTTTATCATACAAAATATTTGAGTTTGATCTTAACAATTGATATTGATAATGCACCGAGTTCTCGTTAATTCAAACTCACACATAGGCCTCACTAAAAGTGAAATTAGTGATTCACATGTAACTTCACACACCTCATGCTACTTAGGTAAGTGATGTTTTCGAATTCTAGGCTTTTGATATTTAGGATGTAACATTCAAGCTACTTTGGCGACTACAAGACTTGTAGTTCTCTTTCATAATCACGTTTACACGACTTAGATTATGTATAAATTTTTGAAATTTTATTTAAATTTTTTTAATCTCACAAATATTTAAATTTGCTGTAGTGAATGATACTTACCTATTGGCCTCATTAATTCAAGGTGGAGTTAGTGATTCACATGAAACTGGACATACCTTATGCTACTGAAGTAAGTGATGCTTTCGACTTTTAGACTTCTGCTATTTAATTTTTTTAACATGTCATATATGTAGGTTTGGTGTAAATATCGCAGTAAATAACTCTTTCTCCACCAACAATTCATATACTACAAGATATCAACAATAAACCTTGTATAGTGCCACAAGCGAGGTTTAGGTAGGGTGGGATATGCCGTTATGGGTAGGGAGATTAATTCTGATAGACCTAAGACTCAAAAGAGAAGCTTCCGAAGTATGAAAAAGAATATCACAATATATACTCCCCAAGTTTCAACAAGAATTATCCTATTTCCTTTTTAGTCTGTTTAAAAAAGAATGACCCTTTTCCTTTTTTGGCAACACTTTAACTTTCGACATGACATGTTTAAGACCACAAGATTAAAGGGTATTTTGGTACATTTGACATAACTTTAAATTAGAATCACAAAATTAAAAAGTCTTCTTTCTTTCTTAACCTCCGTACCAAGTCAAATTAGGCCAATCTTTTTGAAACGGAGGGAGTATTTTAATTAAGGAAAATAAGAACAGCAAAAGAATGCATTTTCCCATTTCAAATAGCAGTGTCTGCATACACCAGAAGAAGAGAAGAATAGCTCCATCTAAAATTACAAAAAAGAGAGTAATAAAAGCAACATTTAAATATTATACAACAGTAAATGACATTGGCTAAGACAGCAAAACCTAAAATCTTAACCAATATGCCTCCTCTATGGCTCCAGTACAACAATATTTCACCTCATAATAGGAAGAAAAAAAAAGAATAAAAGAATGAACAACTTTTATGTGTATGATGAGTTAAAAACTATGTGTTATCTACAACTCTGGCGCCGACTTTTCTTTCCGTGCAGGCGCGTTGCATGAAGATCTTCCGGTTCTGCAACCGAGTAAGGCTTTGGCAACCCTGCCATCAGGAGGGAAGTAATCTAGCAAACATTTCTGTTTGGAACGATTCCTATGCTATCTCTACCATCTGGCAGCTTTCAAAAAATTGTCATATGGACTTGATGCCGGTAGCCTGAAGGACTCCGGATTACTTTGATATTCCGCTCCACAATGTGAAGGAACAATTTCGCGAGTTGGTTTATCAGAAACATCGGCTACTTTCTGATCTGCGAGTTGATTCTCAACCTGCCCCCATAAAGTCAAGTGAATGGTAAGATTAAGATCGTGTCTCTAAATCATCCAAAGCAGGAAATTTCTGGTGCTACATCTGCTGTACATTAGTTTTACATATATAATAGCCATAATACATAAGCAAATACTCATCACTTGACAAGTAAGGACTTCAACTTGGAGAGCGTACATATAGACACCTTAACTTAGTCTCAACTAACAACCAAACACTCCAACTCATCCCCACTATGTCTCGTGGACACCTGATGCTGACATGACACAAATTTTAGAGGTGTCTAGATGATCATTTTGAAAGTTGGAGTGTTTAAATGACACAAAGGAGATGAGTTGAGGTTTCTAGATGTCCATACTCAAAGTTGGAGTGTTTAGTTGACAATTGAGGCCAAGATGAAGTGTCTATCTATGTATGATGCCTAGATAATATCTATCTATGTTACCTTTAGTCAGAAAGAAACCAATGAGCAGCAAATGAATTAGAAAATGGGGGAGAAAGGAGAAACAAGAAATGTTGAGTATATAGAAACCAAAAAAGACTACTTTCGAGACCTGATTGTCAACCTGGTTATCAGAAGTGCTTTCTTCGCCTTGATCACTGGAACTCTCTGATATTTCGATCAGTGCATTATCTTGTCTATGTTGGCTATTCATCAAATTGTACATCTTTTGTTGTTTTCCCGTTAAAAGTGCCTCACAATGATGAGCCATTTCTTTGTATGAAAATTCAGGTTCCGTGCTCACAGACATTCTCCCTACTTGATGTGCCGTCTCCAATACCTTCATTTGGCATAGACGAAGTAAATTTCAAACAACAACTACCAATAATTAGATCAAATAATAACTAACAACTACATTTTTCACATATCGATCTTAAATAAAATGTAAGTCACATACTTTTTGTTATCTCATGGTATTTAAACTAAAACATCGACCAAAGGATTAAGTGGTACTCCATAAATATTTCTGACGACCAGATGAACTAAAAGAGCCATCACATGAGGTTGCATTTTCTCATAAGAACAAAATGGGGGCATGAGAACATGCAAGTTCACTAGAGGAGAGAAACGCAGAGTTGCCACATGCACACAAAGAAAAGAAATCCATTTCACAAGTATAACTAGATGTAAAGCTCTTTTTTGTCAAAGATCACAGATCTGAAACGATAGGTTAGACACAAATTATAATTATTATTGTACAATATGGGTTGAAGATGAGGTTAAATGGAGTGACATGTTCAGTGAGGATTAATAGAGCTGACCGCAACTTGCTTGGAATTAAGGCGTGGTTGTTTTTGCATAAATAATAGGTTAAACAAATATTATATTCAAAAGTCACTTACAGATTCTAAAAGTTGATTGACACTCAATAGATTGGGAATTTCCATGGCTGATTGTTCATTCTGTTTGGAACTGCTATGAAATAAATCTGGACCATCATCATCAAATATTGAGGTCAGCTGCACAACAGGAGAAAGAATGATCAAACAGAGAAAAGTGAGGATAAAAGAATATTGACATAACATTACATACTCTAGAGACTTACATCAACTGAATTAGACTGCTGAGCTCTCTGTTGAGCATCGGTGAAAAACTGAGTCCCCAGGGAATCTGAATCATCTGGTGAAAATTTCTTAAGCAACTCCTCCCTTAAAGCTGACACTTCAAGCTACATACCGGAATAAGTCATATTAGAGATCAATGCTTAACCAGGGAATCACTATATGGTAACAAAATTTAGCAAAGAAACATTTACGTCTGATAGATTAGATAAGCTCTTTAGGATTAAGGAAATCATGGATTGCGTTGACTGTTCCTCTGTGATATTTATTTGCGAGAGACATTTTGAGCAGAACTATCATCTTCATTGGATCCATATGTAACTTTTCCATTACCAGAACTTGATTCAGCAGCTTGGAGTTTGCTATCTTCTACCAAATGCAAAAATGGATCAACCTGATAAAAACAATGACTGCCGTGTGTTATGACCTGAGCAGAAACTAATATGATAATACTGAAATAGAACAGGTAAATACACCAAAAGTAGTTTTTCATCAGTTCAGCTCTGCTAGTAGAAACCAGGCTGACATGAAATAGAAAGAACAATGACTGACCACCAGAAGGCGTCAGCAAAACAGTATAAAGCTTGGCAGCATTGGTTACTAACCGTTTTATCTGAAAGTGCAGCCTTGACACGGGGAACAAGAGAAGGTATATTATATGCCTTTGATGAGAAAATAATCATAGATGTCGCCAACACAAACAGAGATCTTTTACGTGATGGTGGTAGTGACCCTGAAACATAGAAGTATAATGAACTGTGATCCACAAATCCTCTAAATCGTAAAAAAGCATTGGAGAAGGAATCATACAGGAAACAGATAAGCTGAACTATTATACCAATAAGGATCGTAATGTTGGGGAATCTCATATAAATTATTGCCTGTTAAAGGTATACAGAAGCATTGACAAGTATTTACCATAAAGGTAGAAGCGAATGAAGCTTTGTGCAGCAAGCATTTAAGCATTGCTATTAAACACAAATACAGGAACCCTTTAATTGTATGAACTAAACGCTTTCTTATTTTCAGGTGTTTGGTCCTCTCGTCTTGTTAATAATAATATCCTTGATGAAAATGTTATGAACCTAAAAAGAGAGAACTTAGTGATAAAAATAGCAGAGTGGGATTACTCAGCTAGGATTCCAGAATGAGACATGCTCGGTCAACATAACAACGGAAGTCCAAGAACCTTCACAATCAGTTAAAAATGGATAATCTTAACTTGAAAAGATACTAAGGACATGAGAAATGTGCCATGTAATACTGATCTGTTGTTCCTAACACTCCGATGAAGCAATCACTTACCACCCCCTCCCAGTATAGAGGAGCAACAAATTAAAGAGGAATAAAAATCTTAAGCAGGTGCACACCCCAGAGGAATATCTGATGTGGCAGTCTTACCTCCTTCAATGAGTGCAATATTTCTCAACGAAAATGCAAGCTGAAAACTTTGCACTAGAGCTTCACGGTATGAGTTCTGCACAAGTATATGGAGCAAAGTCAAATGAAGAGACTATAGGAAAGGATATACAGACACATACGAACATATGTTTATTCAGACTATAGTTTTTTTTTTCTATAATGAATGTTTATTCAGACTTTAGTTCCTTTACAGATTTAACATAATATAGCAGATTGGATCATCCAGTGTGATAAACGACCAAGATATCCTACACCATTTAACTGCTTAAATGCCAAACTAATGATACCAAAAACAAAATTCGCAATGATTTAGTGATTTGGCATTTTAGTTTCTCATTCCCATATTCATACTTAATTTTGTTACTCGCAAGTAGTCAAACTGTCTCCTTGATGTCCATTGACTTGGAAGGTCTTAGTTCACGCTAAAGTTCTAATTTTCAAAATAATAGCAGAACAAAAGACATTAAGAACATTAACTTAAGCAATAAATTGTGATTGGCATTTAGAGTTTACAATTAATCTTACACCATAGGATCCAAAGCTCATAATTTATCCTTATCACGTAAGAGGACTTCTCACACTAAATATACATGGAGAATGCAGTCAAATACATAGAAGACAGGAAAGAGAATCTTGTAAGTGAACCATATGTAAAAACATCATCACTGATGCTACCATTCAAATGAACAGATAAAACACAAAGGGCTAAGAAAAGGAGCTCAATTTGTTTTTAAAAGGTTATTGTTTCCCTTGGTATAAACAGGTAAATGCTATAGGGAACCTATTAGTGTTTCCCACAGATATCGATTAAATCCTACTGGACAAAAATTTCCCTTGTTAGGAGACATTAAAAACATTAGTACATAAGTAAAAGACAAAAGGAAGACATGTTAGGAGTTCCAAGGGAATATATTACCTAGATATAGTTAAAGAAAGGCAAAAGGGCCTTGTGGACCCTTGTACTTGTATGTGTTTGTATTATGGATCTTTCTACTTAATCCTTTACCAACTTAACCCCTAAACTCAATCAAAAAATGATTGTTAAACCCCTCTTACCATGTGTATAGCTCACTCTCCCCTGAGTAGATGACATGTCAAATCCATGTCACTTAAATTAATACCACGTCATAATTATTTGTAATAACTATTATTAAAAATTAATAATTTATTCTTTTAAAGTAAATTTTGGGTCACCATTGTCGTCTACCCGATCCAGCCGTGAAATGGCCAAAATCCGTCGGAGAAAGCTGCCACAGCCACCACTCCTCTTGCCGACGAGACCACAAATACTTTCTACCTCAGACGTCTCTATCTACGTCGATCACCTTCTACATTTTCCTTTCATTCTTCTCCAGCCTCCACAAATCTAAGCCGCCGCACCACACTGCGGCGGCCAAACCTCTTCAGCCCTCGTGATTAGCTCCTCGCCGCTCACCCGCCTCGGACTCCCCTCCACTGTCTTTCTTTTTCTAAATGACCAGCGATCCCCTGCAAAACACCAACGACCGCCTATCCTCGCCGCCTCCCTCGAACCAGCAGGAGACTCCTTGCCGCCTCCGTCGAACCAACATGCTAGAAGACTTCTTGGCGCCTCCGGCATATTAGATCGTCTAAAGAAAATGAAAGAAAAAAAGGGTGTTGAGCAGGGATGGGGATGCCTGAAATTGTAGGTGGGTGGGGTGAAGAAGGGTTTTTTAATTTTGTTTTTATTTTTAAAATTAATTATTTTATTCTTTTATAATTTTAAATATGGTGTACACTTGCCTTAACGCAAGTGTATTCACACTCTTTAGCCAACTCAGTCATCTTAATGCCACATAAGCATGGTCAATGGTCAGAGGGATTTAATATATTAAATTTTATTGAGTTTAAGGGTCCAGTTGATAAAAAGTTAAGTAGAAGGGTCCATAATACAAACAAATACAAGTATAAGGGTCCATCTGACCCTTTTGCCTTAAAGAAATAAGAAAAAGTAACTACAAAGAAAGGAATCACTAAAAACACTTTTTTCTAGTTTCTTTCGAGCTACACAAATATGGTATGGATATCCTTGTTCGATATTTTTTTTGGACAACAATAGAAGCACTAATATTTCATTTAGTATCATGAACAAAGAACATGCCCCCAAACAAATACACAGAACAAATATAACAGTCACAGAACCAACCAATTACCTTTGCTCTAGAAAATAGCAAGACCAAGCTAAATGTGTGAGCAATGGCTTCATAATTCTCAGGCATATTTGCAGGAGAAATGGATTGTACCCATATTGAGGAGAGAAGGAGTACGATTTGGTGGCTGCTGAGTCTTAGAGAAATAGGACCCTGAAGATCAAAAGAAAAATAATTTGACTATTTGGTGAAGTCGAATAAAACAGACTCAAAGTGAAAGACACATTCTATACAACAGTCGAGAAATCAACAATGTTATTTCATAATGAATAGCTGAAGACAAATGCCAACATATCCAGTGTATGAGTGTTGTGGATGCACAATTTTAAAAGAGTAGAAATATTTTCATGCAATCTGAATGAATGTTTGAACTCTAATGCACAATATATCCACTATATGAGTGTCGTCAATATATAGATATTAAGATGAATGCACAATTAAAAAAAGGTACAAGTAGCACAGATGGAGGATAAACAATAATAAGTTTTCTAAGATGATTTGGCCATGGCATACATAGACCTCCAGTACAAAGTTAATTGGTACGACACTGTGATGATAGGTGTTAAAATGAGATGAGGTAAAAACAAAAACCATATACATAGAAAATTGTCCCAAAAGGCCTACAATTTCTCAAATTTCATATAGGTTTAGCAAAGAACATAATACGATAGAAGATAAAGATTCAGATAGAAGACACCAACTAATTAGGATAAAGGCTTTGTCAAGTTTGTACAGTTACATTAGATCCAATATTTTCCCAAGAGTTAAAGATTTGCATGTTAGTGTAGGAAAAGTATGATTTAGATAATTTCTAGCTTTAGAGAAACCCTAGATTGTCTTAAAAGACAAATTACTGGGTATTGGAATAAGCTGGGCCCAACTTGGTTGGGAATTCAGGCATTGTAGTTGTTGTTTATCCCTATTATTCTAAGCAAGCTTCAAACGATT
Source organism: Solanum corneliomulleri (assembly GCA_027704805.1). Classification (NCBI taxonomy): domain Eukaryota; kingdom Viridiplantae; phylum Streptophyta; class Magnoliopsida; order Solanales; family Solanaceae; genus Solanum; species Solanum corneliomulleri. The sequence goes on along the minus strand of JAKWIY010003055.1, from coordinate 6,085,453 downwards.
TTCAGCAGAGATGTTCAAGTGTAAGCAGCAAAACAAACTGTTCAAGCGGCAAAGCATTTTATAGCCAAGTAATTTACTTGCCAAGGATGTGAAGAGAGGGTCATCAAAAGCTTGAGTAGTAAAGGAGAAGCAGATATGAAGTCCCATGATGTGAGGCCACTAGAATGGATTATACTAAGGAATCTAGGGGTAACAGTCGTATCTACTAAGATGGTGAAGATGGTTACAGAACCTACCATTTCGTTACTTGGCTTGTTCGTAGACTCTTCACTAGGTGCAGGAGAGCCTTTCATGCTATATACCCCGCTATATGTTGACTTTATTCTGTTGAGCATCCCACTATTGTTATCTTTCTGTTCCATTCCAAGAGTAACCTTCTCCATTGAAGGGGACCTCTGGTCTCTCAGCTTTCCAAAAAGTGCAGCTGAAGAAGAAAAGACAGAAACAGTTCTAGAGAGTGCTCTTGAAAAATCTGCTGCCTTCCTCAGGTGGGTTTCCTCAGATACCTTCTGAGGGGAAACAGAAGATGGAACAAGGACAACAGAAAAGATTCGATGAGCTCCAACTCGTGTTTCATGATCAGGGTGGACCATAGCAGGGAGTAACTGATGAAACAAAGCCTCTGGGAATGCCTAAATAAAAAGATAAATCAGATTCTTAACTCAATATGCCTCAGAAAATAAGATAGGAAAGCAAAGAACAGTCTGATAAATTCAAATATCAATCAGCTTACTTTGTTTTGGTATGACAAGTTTGGCATAGAAGCTATGATTTGAGAAGCACGGTAAACAGCAGCAATAGTAGTTCTTGCTATCACTTGGATACTTGTGATGTTCTCCAACATTACTGCCATCACATCCAGAATAGGGCCTGCATCTCCAACCTAATAGTCAAGAAAATGAAGAATCATGACTTCGAACACACATCAATAACAAGAAGTTCGATTAATATCTAGTTAGTCCCATCAAAAGGAGACTTCAAATTCTGTTTAATTAGTAACTAAGCAGCTTCCAACCAATTTACAGAGAATGCAATTTATTTGATATTCAAATTCAATGACAGAATAACTGCACCTTATTTGATAACTCCACAAGGCACTCGTCCACTGATTCCTGGAAAAGCCGGTTCCACTTTATTAACTCAGCTCCCAGCTTTGCGTCATCATGAGTATAATGTATACTTTTCCGTAAGTGCCTCATGATATCAGTTATTGCACTGACTAGGGCAATGGAATGATGAGTCTTCGTTGTGTGAGCAAGTGAAGTCACCACCTGAACAATGTCAAGCTGCATTTCAGGTTGTTTAAGAACATTTTTGTGATCTAGGTGCTTGACTAATGTTGACAGCAGAAGGTGCGCATTCTCTCCTGCATAATTTAATCAGGGAAGGAGGAACAAAAAAGTGAGAGGAAAGCCATTATGAATTTTCACCACAAGGAAAATATAATACTACTTTTACAAGTAAAAGTAGGAAATTTTCGAAGAACCACATATGATGAACTATTTGCAAAAAGTAAATGAAAGTGCCAAAGAATAAAAAGAAAATAAACTCTACCACTAACTTCTCTCTCTTTTTTCCCCTTTCGATAGGTAAAGTTAAAAAGTAACTTCATACCTGAAGCATCCATCGTGTACTGCATATCCTTTAGAATAGGTACAGCAATTCCATTTTCAGTAGGCCATAAATTGTCGTCGTCAAAGTAGCGGAATAAGGATTCCAAAACTCGCCTTGTGGTTGTAGCCTCCTTACCTAGCTTGGCCATGTTATGCAGGCAAGCCTTAGACCAAAATGCTGGGTTTTCGTCATCCTCCCTGTCAAGGAAAACTAAGAAGCACTTTAGACACTACACATGAAAAAAGCAAGAGGCCACCTAACATTTATTATAAAATATTAACTTTGAAATATTTAGTTCCCCTTTCTCATTCACAATGATTCTCCATGAGGGAACCTTCGCGATGACTTCTGGGGAAGGAGAAACGTGGCCCTCAACTTTGCGCACTTCTTCCACCCACCTGTTCTGGTTTGAGTCTTGAGTTTCCTTTCTTGGCCTTGGATAATTTTCCAAGACTACTGAAACAATCTAATAGATAAGATAAATACATTAGTAGAAGCAATTGAGACGTCTGGAAAAGTAAGATGGGCACAGTTTAAGCTACTCCAATCAAGTTGTGACGGTACACAACTGAAAATACGAAAGATCTATTTCAAGGTAATATCCCAAAATCTATACTAATTCTGACATGGAAACAGTTCATCACAACTGGAGATCAAATAATTGCTATGCAGATTTATTGCACCACTATTATCTTTTTTTGTACTACAGACTTAATTCTGTTTATAAGTAGAAGAAGCTTGTGGGATTTCACTGGGTATATTGTTGTTGTTGTATAAGTAGAAGAAGTGGCATGGTGAAGTCCACATTATCAGTAATATGAAACAATAAAAGCTACAAGTTCCATCCACCTATTGTAGCCAGAAACAGGTCAATGCCAGGAGACAATTCTGGAATGAACAGTAAAAGGCAAAATTGTTCGACATATTCAGTAAGAAAATTCAAGTTTATACTTAACCTTCCTACAACAAATATATACCAACGGTAATCAATTGATGAAATGGTGAAGTCAATCTGGGCCTGGTTTCACCTATAAGTTGATTTAGTGATCCGCCTGCTATTGCGTGCTGTCTATTTTTAGCTAATTTTTGTTTGTTCAATGATTATAGAGCATTCAAAGGCAAAAAACAGGTAGTAATGAAAAGTATTTAGTTTTATCCTACAGAGATAGCTTGTACGTATAATCGACAGCATCATGTTAAAACTGGAATGAACCAGGAAAATCAACATCAAGAAGAGAAAGAAACTTCTTGTAAAGCCAACATAACATGCTCTCTAGCGCAAACTTTTACTCAGTTTCACTTATTTGGTGTCCACAAATGGTGCACATGCAAATAAAATCTTATCAAGCTTTTGACTTTCCATCAATGAAAACAAGAGTGGAGATACTTCAAACTTCTATAATGAAAATACAAATCTAGCATTATTTAGATCTGACAATAAGAACACAAGGTGGAAAGAATCTGCTTACATTGTCAAATTCCGCTGAAACATGGGAATATTCGCCCATGAACCAAACCTGTGACAAAGTTAAGTTCTTGTAAGAATAACAATTTAACAAAGTACTCCTCATCTACATTTGGATGCAGGTTAGAGATAGTCATGGTTTTATAGCATTAATCATAGAAGTCACTGGTATAGACTTCAAAAGAAAATCATATCAGGACTTTGAGGAGAAAACAATACTAAACTCATATGCACTTGCCAATGCCTATGTACTGAGGCAGAAATTGATATATAATTTTAGATAATACGGCCCACTTCAAATGCTGGACTCAAAAATCTGACTAGATAACTCTTTTGTCAGTGATGAATGAGGTTGGCATGGTGAAACTGCATGCTACAATCACCTTCCATAAATTAAATGTATTATGAACATGCTTTATGAAACAACCTGTCACACTTTCTTCTAGATAAAAACTAAGCCAAACACAACTAGTTAATAGACTAAGAAAAGAGTATCTTGTTGTAAAATGACCTTGAGCCTAAATCAACCAAAGATCTAGCTCTAGTGGTGAGGATTGTCCAAACTATATAAGGAGAGTAAAAATCATACACTTAACGGACGTGGGATACTGAGCATTGTATTTAATTATTTAAGAGTCCCATGCTATAATTAGTTTTATTCACTTTCATCAATATTGTTCAAACAAGACCGTGCAGCCTATCCATGGTAACAACTGTTTTCCTATTACATCTGATGTCTTCGGCAGAAAATGCTAAGAAACAATTAAAAGAAATAGTCCCTTGGAGTAGTAAGAATACTGTCTATCCCTTATTGTAGCTTCAAGGGTCTTCTGACAGTCCAAGTTTCAAATGCATAAGGCTTAAGCGCCTACAACAGGAGAAATTCTTTATATGAAAATTAGAAATGTTGTAGTAGCTGGCGTAAAAATATTGACGACGACAGAAGTCATTTTTCCTAAATGTCTTGGTCTACATCATTAGTCATCCAATCATGCAAAAAATGGAATGCTGCCATCCTAAATTGTATAACATTTAGACTTATTTTGACTTAATTCCTTTTAGAACTGAAGAAAAGTACACTCTGTATATAATTTGTATTTGATGGAAAACAACCACGTTAACAGTTTGTATCACAACCACATAGCAAGCAGACTAAATAGTTGGAAAATCTAAACAAACTCTGTACCATTGCAGAAAGTGCTTTCAGGCCAACTGTGCGGAGCTTTATAGCACTTTCTTCCTCTCCTATTTGTTGTGCCAGTTGACACAGCTTGGGAATAAAACCATCTAAATGAAACATGTAAGTACCGTCTTTCTGCATAAATCAATAAAGTCAAGATGGTATAAGATAATTCAAATTTGTCAGATATAATTGATGCATAAACATGAACAATAAATAACACCCTATAGTCAGATTGATCCAGTCAAAAGTTGAGGAGAACTCCAAAGCACCAACCTGATTATTTACAAAATCAAATAGTGATTCACATCCGACAATTAGCATGTCATTCTCACGCGACTGATCTAAAAGAGTTTGTAAGACGCTGAGCAGACTATTTGCAAAAAGTGGCCTGATAGATAGATGTACGAAACCATATTACCATACATAATATAATGTGAAAATTAGAAATACATCTCTTTGTGGCCATCACGAACCAAAAAATGGAAGAATCCAAAAAAGACCAATTCATACTTTGCTAAGCAACAAAAACTTACATGTGCTCCTTGCATGAAACAACCAACTTTTTGTATATACACATAACAACCTTTGCTGACCGAAAATTCTCATTTCTCAATTCCTTATAACACTTCTCTTCAAGTGACTTTGTTATCTGTTCAGCAGATCCAAGAAAGGTTAATGATAAAAATGTAATAGAAATTCGGACTTTAGGCATGAAGCAAGAAGAAGATTTCTGCTACATAGGGAACTATGACGAGATGATGCAAACATTCATTTAAGAAAAGCTATTTCCAAATTTGAGCATAAGCTTTGGCAGCTGAATAACCAAATGAAGTTCTTTTCAGCATTCTGGTTGAATCTGGAATTTGACTTAGTTCTTTCCCGGTATAATACCATCTCTGCCAATCAATTTAACCAGGAATTGCAGGCAGCGGACTCCCTCTAACTGACACCCCTCAGTTAAAACGTGACCTAATACATTAAAGAAGTGCATCTAAGACAACTATTTGATGGTTGTACAGTCAAAGTCATGGATTCGAATGGGTTCCAAATGTATGCTCACTTCAAATGCAATATCCATGACATCACACGGTTCTTATCAATTAAGAGGTTTTTACTAGAGTTCTACTTGTAATTTTGGAAAACCTGGATATATTTGTGAGCTAGTTTCCTGGTTACTATCACCAGTTTACCAAAACTGGAATCCCATTACCAGACAAAGCAACTGTAAGTAAATAAAGTTATCCAGAAGATTAGCAAAAAAATAATAGTACAAACTTTCAGGGGGCTTTTCATGGATTGTTTCAAGGGATCATAATTTTCATGTAACACTGGGAATGAATATACCTTGGGAATTCGAAAAGGATTTTTTGCAGCATATTCACAAAGTTTTCCAATTTTCCTATCATTTGGTTCTTCTTCCTGCACAAGCACAAATGTCAAATACATGTAGATGTAGCATAGAAAGACAGCAAATTTATCATTTGTCAAATGGCCAAATACTACTCTTTCTGGATATTACCTCATACAAATGCACTGCTCAATGTTGCTTAAAATCATTTGAACTTAAAAAGGTAATGTCAACCATGCAAATCAAAGGTAAAATCAACTCATCAATTTCAGGCACTATAATTCTTCAAATCTTATGCACTTTCAGGTAATTGACACAGGCTATGCTTCAGTATTATAGTAGCTAGATATAATAATTTCAGGAATGTGTGTTAACATGTTTATATGGTTAAACTTAAGCTAAATCTAATCTATCAACCCGTATGGCAGAGATAATAGATGCTTCACATTCACTTTATACACAAATTTCTTGTACCATACAGAAGTTCAAATACATTGGCGAACTTCCAGCAAATTCAAATATCATGAGGCTTACCTAAGAATCAAACAAGACCAAACATTGATGTGGCCACTCTAGAAAAATTTAGGATATTTACTTTCATCTTGGAATACTAGATTTCCGGTAGACACATTTACTATCACATATTGACTTGAGATGCATGGTAGAAATTGAACAGGTTTTGAAGGAAAGAGAAGAAGAAGAAAATGACAGCATTCATAGAGTCGGGAGATCTGGTGGGGCTGGGGTTAATCAAAGGCAAGGGTAAAGTAGTTACTGGAAAGCAAATGGCTGGTCTTTGTAACAACAGAACAGGTCCCTTTCAAAAAAGCAAACCTTTCTAACCAATAAGGAAACGGGAACTTGCCTGCTGTCGACACAAAAGCTAGTGCTTGTGACCTAAAGAAGATAGAAAACTTTTTGGAAAATCCAAGACAAACACAAACTATGGATTTGGACTCTATAGGTAATACTTCTTTTGTTTCTTTGGGAAATACATTTATCAAATACATGAATAATAATATTTTCCTATTTTTGCAACAATTCTCCCCTTGCACAATGTAAGGGTGGTGAAATTAATCCCCTGCTATCTGAAACTGAACTTTTACAGACTCGTAAGCAGAGGTTCAGGTTTTTAGAGATTGAATAGCAGGAAGATGGCACAAACAAGTAGTTGATTAACATCGGTGGTTCGCTCCTTTAGCAGGTAAAATATCCATATAAAGTAGAAACAACCAATGCCACTAATCTAATACAAGCAAAAAGATGATGACTTCAAGAATCCCTATTAAGTTGAAAGTTTAAATGATTCATTAATACAGACAGAAACTTATGATTAGACTCCACAAACTGATTTGGGAGATTTAACACATAAAAGGAACCAAACAGAACATGGGAGGTGCTTATATTCACCATACAATCCTTGACTAACCTGGGACCGAGGAAAAATGTCTGAGATCAACTTCTTATACCTCTTAACAGGCTGCCTTGATCTTGTCCTCATCGCAGGGCAGAAGAAACAAAGGCTTCCACATGCTGGCAATACTTGCCTTGACATCACACCGGAGACTCCGTTCATTTTTTACTAACACAAAATTTGTTTTTTCTCCCAATTGAGTTAGCTCACAAGGTAAAAATGCTTTCTTTCCCTCCCTTTAACCTATAATAACTCAAGAATCCCTAAACTCTCAAAAAATTTAGAAAGGGAAAGAAAAGCACTCAGGAGCTTATGGGTACTCCTCCTCCTTTAGTCCTGTTTTTTTACAGCCTACAAATCAAAGAAATTCAAAACACACATCAAAAATCTCATTAAACCATTCAAAATCTACCTACAAATGAGCAACAACATACCCAGTGAAATCCCCACAAAGTGGGGTACACGGAGGGTATAGTATACGTGGACCTTACCGCTACCTCCTAGAGGTAGAGAGGCTATTTCTAAAACACCCTCGGCTCAAGACCTATCTACAAATGAGCAATATGATCAAAAGGGTACCCCAATTTCCTCTCAACTAATCAAGATCATTAACCAAAAGGGGGTTTCAAGAAAAAAACAAATTAAGCAAAAGGGTATATGAAAATTTGAAAAAGATCAAATTTTTACAAATGAATTGTATGAAAAATAACAGATACCTAATATATATATATATAGACATTTATGCAAATTCTACAAACTGGCAATGAGTCATATACATACATGTATATAAATATATGTATATACCTTTCAGATGAATGTCTGTAAAGTACAGAGCTGATGAAAAATCAAAGATTTCCAACAATGCACCGGATCTCCTGCATTTCTTCCCCTTTTTTCAACAACCCTTCTCTAAAACCAAAAAAAAAATTGACTCTCTCTCTCCTCTAAACACAATTTTTTTAAAAAAAAATAATAATCTTGAAAATTAGGAAGAAAAAAAAATGATGGGTTTGGCCGGACACTAATTACTAAATAAAAATAAAATATAGTTTAACGGTAATATAAAGATTAAAGATTTATAAAAATGGAAAGGGGGAATGTTTGACTTACTGACATAATAGGGGATTTATTAATAACTGTGCTTCCAATTTGGAATTTTTGTGAAATGAATAGTTTTTGTTTTTTTTAAAAAAATTATTTGTTTGTTTATATTTATTACTATTTAATTTATTATAGAATTGAGAAAACTAATTTTTTTTCTTTAAATATTTGACAGTGGCAGTTAAAATATGGTTTGATGGCTAATGGCCTTTTATTTTATAAATGAACTTAATTTCTTTTGCCCCCCTTGAGATTTTGTTTTATTGTTGGATTTGGGGTCGGACTAATTCGGATTTATGTCGGAAAGTCAGTGTCATTTTGGGGGAAAGTATTTCCTTTCAAAGATGATGTCCAAAAATAAAGTCATTGTCGTATGACTGACAAATGATTATTAATAATTTCGACGTTATGCAAGTCAAACTGAGTATAGATATTTGGGCTTAGTTCATCTCTACGAGATCACGATCCTTTTATCCATGTCATTATATCACGCATGTCGGCTAGGACATTATGACATGATACATTTTTCACCTTCATTCAATTTATCATCACTAGTTTATCAGGGTTTCTAAGGCAATAATGACAATAAAATACGAGAATTGTATTCGTTACGACACTTGACTCAATACTTATGATACAGCTAACGGCAATCATGTTCTATTCAACTTTTATTTAAGAATAAAAAATACTTATAATATTTATTGATAAAACGAGATGATTTTCTTGAGTTCGCATAAATATGCATTATTTTATACTATAGGAGATAGTAGATATTTATGACTAGATTTGCAACCTATTAAACCTCAATTATGCAAGTTTTATATTACTCTTGAACTACAATTGTTTGCATTTATTACAAACTGTTCCAAGTTGCAAATTTTAGCCACCAAATGTGCCATTAATGACAATGTTGACATTTGTCATGTAATTTCTTAACAAAGTCATGATATTTTCTTGACCAATAATTAAAATATCTTTATATTTTTTTAAAAAAAACAATCATGTTTACAACCATTCATTTATTTCTCTTTGATTTAATTACTAAATCTTGTTTAAGCTTTAAAAAATGTAATAAAAAAAGAACTAACAACTCATTATGTCTATTTGTTAGTTTATTGGCTCTTTCACTTTACAACTCTTTTTTATGACTTAATTAAGCAGGTGTCATGATTATTAAAGAACTCAAGTGAATCATTTGGTAAAATAAGAAGAAGAAAAAAATCTTTTTGCCTCTTGAAGTTGCTAGCTTTTAATTTGGTATTTGTTGTTTCTGTGTGATCTTAGGATCACAGGTTTGAGTCGTGAAAATAGTCACTAACATTTGCGTCAATATAAATCGTCTACATCACAGTTTTTGAGATACGATTCTTCTCAAAATCAAGTGTAACCCGCATGATGTTTTGTACACCGTATTTTTTTCTTGGAATATTCTGACTTTCAATATGTGCACATAATCTTTAATCATAACTTGTATTATTAACCTATGATAGAACTAATACTCATAAGCATATTACTTTCTTTTTACTTGAGTATTTTATAAAACATATGGATTCACATAAACTCAATAACTTTTGTCCAAATATATATTAAAAACTTTACTAAATACCTATAAATGTTTGATTGTGAACCAATTATTAACGTGTATATTAACTTGAGATTATTATAAGACTATAAACTTAAAATCTTAAATTAAGTATACTAACAATAATTATAATGGTAGTTAGGAGCAGATAGATGATAATTGCTCATCATTAATATAAATAAATAACTTGCATTGTAAGAAAGAGCTGGATTAGCACAAAACTTATTATATATAGGTAATGTTGTCTACGAATAGTAAATCACTAGTGTAACGTATACAGACTTTACCCTCTACTTGAGAAGATAGAAAAATACTTTCGATAGACTCGACTCAATATATATGTTAATTTGGATGTGTGGTGAAAGAGAAGATAATGAAAGACAACAGAGAAAAAAAAAATCAAGTCATATTGATCTTCAATCAACCTCAAATCACATGTAAATCTTGTAAGAATGAGTAGACTTTTTTATGAAAAATAATTAACAAGATAAAGATATTATGTACTTTTGCTTCTTTACATAGAAAAAAAATGGAAACAGCCTTTCTACCCTCGTAAAAGTAGGAGTAAGGTTTGTATACATCCTACTGATATGTTGTTGTTTGCTTCTTTACATAGAACTTCCTTTATGTTCCCTTTCAACATGTTCCACAAGGGCAACAGGATCTCGAAAACCTTTACTACACCTTGGGCAGACATCGATTGTCATGTTCATAACACCATTCTTCTCGTGTACTTTCTGGACGTGGTCGATGAGAGCTCTGACTGTAGAAAATCTCAGATGACATTGTGGGCATGGCTCTACTTGACTGCTGTTGTTAGTAACACTGTGGTTGGTGGCGCGGCTGCTTTGCCCCGTCTGCTGTGGTTGATTAAATTCGTTGTTGAACTTTTCCTTTACAGATGATACTACCTTTAAAAGGCTCGTGGTCCACCTTGAGGTCGTCGTGGGCTGAGTTTTCTTCGAATCTTCTTTACTTCCATTCAGAAAGTTCATGAACTGGAAAGTAGCTTCTGGTTTCTTGGGTCCGGGGCAGCTGTGATCAGGTCCAAACCGATGCTTCAAGCAATGATCGATAGTACAATCCCGACATTTGATTGTGTTGGAGAAAGTCAAAAGCTCTTTGCAGCGAGGCACAGGACATTTTTTTTTCTTTGTGGCTTTCTCATAGTTCGATGGATCACACTCGGTGTTCACATGCGATTCCCAAGTTATATTTGGGTCTTCAACAGGATTTAGGCGTACCCCTTTTGCACAGAGCGGGCAAATGACCACTGTAACATTATTCTTGTTAGCCGTTGGACACTGATGTCTAATATAGCTTCGATGATCTAAACAATACACCTGCAAAGAAGTATTGTATGTTAACACATTCAGCATCGGAAATTATTTCCAATTATGTTACGAGCAAACAAAGTTGAGTCCATCATACAGGATATCATCGACTTGCAGTTCATTCCTAACAGATTTCAACATATGATACTCAACCGAAAGCCACCATCATAGAGACAGCAAAAGAGATATCTGGGATAAGAACACGTACAATACATCTCAAAACTGAATCCTTTTCCAATTCATGTCTTTAAAAGATCGTAATTCTTATTTCAACTATTAACAATCTATAAAATCTAACTAAGATATTATACCAGATCACTGAGACCCGTAACTCGTAAGAGCAAGGAAGCAAGGACATCTACATTTAAAGTAGTTAATATTCTTTTTGATAAAAGCAAGAAAAAATGTCATTTAAAGCTTATTACCTCAGACAGAGTTTCTAAAACATAAGCAGAAGGGCAACCAGTATATACTAGTTGGAATATTGAAAATGAAAAAAAATTGCGATTCTGTCAATGCTTCATCGGTCTAGCCTATAGAACCAATACGGGCTATTCAAGTTTAGAATAAATCCTGATATCTTCATTCTGAAAGCCACATTACAAGTTCGGAACATTAAGCTTAGAAACTCAGAATAAAGACGTAGCAACAGAGGTAAAAGTTTAATCAACCATGTGAAGCACATCAACTACTGGTACTCCAAAATGCAAATTACACGAGAACAATCATGGAATTACTAAGACAAATAGTTCAATATTCAAGACAACATCCTCTCTTATTGTATCATACGAACAATTGATTGCAAGCTTCTACATACAATAAAGGTGATTTAATCTTTTTCCTTTTTTTTTCTGTAATTTTGATATGGTAAAACCACAACACCCAAACTCCCCTACCAGGAGCCGAAAAAATGGTCCACTTGAATCTCAACCTTATTGTTGGAGGTGGAGGAAGGTAACTACTAGACAGTACACCTCCCCTAATCACTGGATTATTTATCTTCATCAACTGTTTCTGTCTCTTCCTAATGAATTGCTACATGATTCCTCATCGACACAGTGGACAGCTGCTGCACTTCGACTTATATGTAACATAAATAGTATGGAAGGAGGAAAAGCATAAAATGCTCAAAATGAAACAATATGTGTCATAGCTTCGCTCCTAGGCTTCAACCCAACTTTTTCATGTTCTTGATTACTCAATCTTTTACATTTTCTTCAATCTAATTTCTCCCACACAGCAAATCTTCAGAAAACATCAGGATTATATATATTTTTTTCCTCCCACAACCTGACCCCCCACTCCCACCATTACCAGACAACTATACCCAAAAAAAGGTTGTTTTTCCTAAGCACCAAAAAGATTTAAATTTTGATACAAACCTAGGTAAAAAACGAATCCTGCTTCATACACATACACTTGAAAATGGTCCTTTTCTACTTTTCTAGTTGAATCGCAACCTAATGATTTGCGGAGATGGTTTGAAGTGAAAAGTGTTAACTACTAGACTATACCTCCCTTTCACTACTGTTCAAATTTCAATATCTGATCAAAAAGGGCAGCCTGGGGCACTAAGCTCCCGCTACATGGAAGGGACGACCTACAACGGTCTATTGTACACAGCCTTAACCTGCATTTCTACAAGAGGCTGAAATTTCAGTATCTGATCACCTCATGAAATAGCACAACATGCTCAACATCAAACAAAATGTGTCATAGTTTGGTTCCTAAGCTTCAGCTCAACTTTGTCATGTTCTTGATTACTCAATCCTTCACATTTTCTTGAACCTAGTATCTCCAGCAAAGCAAGATTCTCAGAATACCCCTACGCCACACCCACCCACACCACAACCACAACCAAACAACAACATCATCTTTTCCCAATGGACCAAAAAGATTAAACCTTTGATATAAACCCAGATCAAAAAACTCAAAAACAAAAAGTAACTTTTATCCCTATCACCCCCACATCAACCAAACAACTACATCAACAAAATGTTCTTTTTCTTGTGGACCACAAAAGATTGAAACTTTAATAAAACCCCAGATCAAAAAACTCAAAAAGAACAAGAAAGATTTCAACACAACTGACAAAAAGACAGTGAATCCATGTATATTTTTCCTGTGGACCAAAAAAGCTTGAAACTTTATAACACCCCAGATCAAAAAACTCAAAACCAAGAAAGATTTCAACACAAAATTAACAAAAAGTCAGTAAACCAAAAAAATGGCATAAATGGTAAAGAGAGAAAGAAAGGGGTACCTTGAAACAGCAATCACAGGTAAAAGGCAAGAAATCAATCTGCCTACAATCCTCAACAGAACAATGCTTCCCAAGATTTGGGAATTCTGGTGTACCCATTGAATAATTGATAACTTTGTAAACAACAACAACTAACAAGAAAAAGAATTGAAAAAATGATTATTTGAGAATTAGGGTAATGGGGTTTCTTTGAAGATTCTTGAGGAGACAATAGGATAGACAACGCTAGAATTGGAGAAATGGAGAAAGATTCAAAGCGTTGTCTGTCCTAAGTTGCCTGGCAAATGATGACTTTTCTACTATTTGTTTCTTCTTCTTCTCCTCCCTTTTTTTTTTGGTTAGTATGTTTTGTATATTGAATATAAAGTAGATTTTTATACAAATTTATAATATTTAATTACTTATCATAATCTATAAATATATTTTGCTTTAAATTATTATTCACAATTAATATATAATATTAATTATATGAGTTGACTTCAAATTTGTATAATTAGTCATGTTTATATGTGCATAATTCATCAGAATATACAAATACATATGTATAATATAAAATTATCTAACTGATATACATATACAATTCACGTCTCTCTCACTCTCTTCCCTCGCTCGCTCGCCTCTCTCCTCCCTCACCCAATCTCGCATCTCTACTCCCTCTCTCAATCTCGTTCGTCTCTCTCCTTCCTCTCAATATCTCACTTGTCATATATACAAATGCATATGTGCTATATACAACTATACATATAAAATTCACTTCTCTCATTCTCTGCCCAATCTCGCTCGCCTCTCTCCTCCCTCTCCTAATCTTGTTTCCATATATACAAATACATATGTATAATATAGGAAAACTTACATAAATATACTATAATGAAAAAATATTTACCATTTATAGCAATAACATTTTTTTTCCATATGATCACTTTTAATTCATTTATAATACAAGTTTAATAAATATTACAAAAAATAATTTATTATTCACATATAAATACAGGTTTTAACGATGATAATATATTTATCACACAATTTAACACACTTATAATACAACATGTCAAATTTTTACCAAACAAACATAATATATTTCAAAAAACAATTATAATTCATATATATTGCATACATAATTCACTTTTAATTTACATTACAGATTTAACATAGTATTGCTATTAATGGTAATAAATTAAAAGTATTGCTAAAATCAGTTATTCTTTATTAAAATGTATTAATTTATGTAATTTTTCTTATAATATATAATATCTAACCAATATACATATACAATTCACGTTTCTCATTCGTTGGGATTCAGTTCTGCTTGATGAGAATTTGTCTTATGAGGAGGAGCCTGTTGCTATTTTAGATAGAGAAGTCCGCAAGTTGAGGTCGAGGGAGATTGCATCCATTAAGGTTCAATGGAAGAATCGGCCGGTTGAAGAGTCCACTTGGGAGAAGGAGGCTGATATTCGAGAAAGATACCCACACCTGTTCACAGATTCAGGTACTCCTTTTCGCCCTTGTTTTTCTTCTTGTGATCGTTCGAGGACGAACGATGGGTAAATTGGTATCTATTGTAACGACCTGTTTAGTCGTTTAGCAGCAAATTTTATTTCTGGAAAAACTGGCTGAGACGACGGACCCCACGACGGATCGTCATGAGCACGACGGACCGTCGAGGGGGTCTCGTTCCAAAACACTTAGAATTCTGAAATTTGGGTACTGAAATCGACTCTCTGAACTTCGTGACGGAATGGCAGGAGCACGACGGTCCGTCACACATCTTCCACAGAAATTAAGTCTCTGAACTTTGTGACGGACCTGCAGGACGGACCGTCACAGCCATGACGGACCGTCACAGGTTGCGTAATCCCAAGCTGGGTCAGATTTCTGTAAATATTTTAAGGAGCGTTTTGGACTATTCCTGCTTATAATTATAAAGTTAGTGGTTTAATATTAATAACTCAATTACTTGGGGGTTAAAGGAGGTAACCTTGGAATAATTAGTGGGTTATTTTTATCATCTTTTATACTTAATTATATGCTAATTAGGGTAAAAGAAAAAGGGGGGTTTGAATAAGAAAAATAGAAAGAACAAGAGAGGGAGAATCGATCAAGAGAGAGAGGAACGAAGAGGATAGCAAAGCTTTGGGGAATTTGCTTGCTTGATCACGAATCTTCGGTGGAGGTAGGTTATGGTTTTTATGCTATTCGTAGTAGACTCTTAATAGCGAATGATATGTGTTGGGTAGTATTATAAAACCTTCTATATGCTTAATTGTGTGCTTACATGATGTGATTATATAATTGTGATGAATAAGCATGATGAGGCTATTGAATCTCCAATCCTAAATTTACCTTGTTAATGATGATGCCTTGGTATAAAAGAAAACTTGATGAACTAAAGTAATGAGATTGATGATGCCTTGGTATAAGAGAAGGCTTGATGAACTAAAGTAATGAGATTGATGATGCCTTGGTATAAAAGAAGGTTTGATGAATTAAGAGAATGAGATTAGTGGAGCCGGTGTCACGAACCGACACGTAGAATTAGGGGATCGGGTGTCACGAACCGACACGTAGAATTAGGGAATCGGGTGTCACGAACCGACACGTAGAATTAGGGGATCAGAGTGTCACGTTCCGACACATAGTAGTAGGGGAGCGGAGTGTCATGTACCGACACAAGAGAAATAAAGATAATGAATCTTGAAATTATGTTAATGAATTCGAATGAAAAGAACCTATATCCCAAATGAGTATGGTGTGGAGACTTGAGTTCTCATAGGTGTGTTTGATGTGGTTACACATGATTTGTGAAATTGTTGCTTTCACCTGTGGAGTAATATGGTTGATTTTATGTTATTATCTGATATATACTGTTTTCTATTTCGAGTTGGCCGATGATACCTACGCAGTACTTGTGTTTGTACTGACCCCCTACTTGTATGTTTCTTTCTTTGTTATTTGTGGAGTGCAGCAAACGGACCGTCGTCTTCAACCCAACCGCAACTCTAGCCAGTCTTCATTACACCGGATTTCAGGGTGAGCTAATGCTTCTAGCTTGGACTGGATCTTCCTCTTCATGTCTTGATGCCTTGAACTTCCTGCATGGACTAGCTTTTTACTTATTTTAGCTTCTTAGATTAGTAATTTGAGGATAGATGTTCTTGTGATGATGACTTCCAGATCTTGGGGAATAATAGATGTTGAGTTTTTAGAAGTTTATTGAATTGATTTTCATTAATGAGTTTAAGTCTTCCGCGTTGTATTTTGTTCATTATGTTTGAAATGGTGGGGTTTAGATTGGTTGGTTCGCTCACATAGGAGGGTAAGTGTGGGTGCCACTCGCGGCTCGGTTTTGGGTCGTCACAAGTAATCATCAAACTATAACTATGGAAAGTAATTAGGCTATTTTTGAGTGACTGTATGTGAAAGTTCTTTTATTTATAATAGCAAGAAACCAAATTAAATTAGAATTAGAAAACTTACTTCTATATAAAATAAACAAAATTCTAATTATATATTAATTAAATAAATATTAAATCCTAAACAATTTAGGAATCCTACTCTTACATTAAATTATTGTTCCAATAATTTTGATATTTTTTCGTAAATTGTAATTGAAGAATGGTGAATATTAGATACAATTTCAAGCACTAGAACGTACTTATGACATAATGATTCATGTCTTCTGTAACTGCAATATAGCTAGATAATTTGAATTTCGTCCTATATAGTCTTATTTAAGAAAAATGCTTTTTATGAATGATTTTTTTAATATCTAAAATTTGAATTCGAGACCTCTTTATTAACACTACATCATTTGATATATGACATATAATTATGAAAATATTTTGATTTTTTTGAATTTTATAGTAAATACACTCTACACACGTTGATATAATACACTATATATACTTTTTTTGCGAAACCTTTAATAGTTACCACCATTCACATAATAATAGGAAATTATTTTAATATTTTACATAGGTTAGTAAAATTTTAAAATTTGTATCAAATATCTTTTTAACCATGACATAAATTAAAATACAAGAGAGAAGTATTAAAAAATTAAGATTTAGTATATGTGGTTACATGTTACAAATAGTTGTCAATATGCTTTATAGTGTTGTGAAGGGTACTAACTTTTATTTCCTTTTACTCGAAGAATTATTTTCTTTTATATCAGTGAGGATGGTTTGTTTATTTTTTTTGCTTTCCAGTATGGTGTTTGGTATTTATTCAATTCGAACAATTTGAATCTAGATTAAAATATTTTATTTTCAAGGTAAAACGTGTCTGATCAAAAGTAATTTCGTTATTAGAAATTAGTATTTGAAATCTTTGAATAAGCATGTAGAGATATTTTTGTATTAGAAAAATAATTTTTTTTTCATTACGAATTAATGAAAAAAATTGTTATTCAACCTGTATTATAAGGTTAGCCTAAAACGACAGAAACAGAATAAGATGAAACGGAAAATAAATAAAATACAAGAAGTAATTCGAGTCCACAGAAACTACAATGTGTCCTTAAGAAAATTAATCCCCTCACTGTACCCGAGGTTATGGATTAATTTCTCCCAAGATAAAATGGATTAATCCTGTTAAAGAAATAGCGGTACCTTAAATTTCTTTAATTTCAGCGAACTTCAGAACAGGAACAAGTCATACAGACTCAGTCGATCGACACTTTGATTTATTTGAGAGAAAAAATTTATGCAGAGCAGGAAACTTCAGTGTTTGAAAAACCAAAAATTGACTTCCTTTTATAGCCATTTTCAGCAGAAACGTGTCTGTTCAGACCCGTTTTATCCAGAAAGTTGGTCTTTTGAAAAAAAAAATAATTTTCCGGAAAAATGTGTCTGTTAGGAAAATAACGGCTTTTCGGAAAGTAACGACTTTTCGAAAAGAGTAACAACTTTTCGGAATGTTACGTTACCGTTACCCGCAAATTTATAAGAGATAATATTAACATGATTTATTTGATTTAACAAAAACTGATTAAATAAATTTTGTCCAAAAAATTTATCAATCACATCATTTGCCAAATCCAAATCCGAGCGAGCGACGATGACGGCACGAAAGGTCATCTTCTTCTTAGCTCTTTAAGAAATAATGGAAGTGTTTCCTTATATAAGGACAATAATTTTCCTTTCTTTTGCCGATATTAGAGAAATGACTTTTCATTTGCACTTTGCAAATGACTTTTCATTTTCCCTCCAAAATAGTTTTCTCACTTTTCATATTCTCTCTTTTCTTTTCTTATTCACACTTCTTAAACCCAACAAAAATTGTGTTATAAAATATAATTTTTTCACCTCATTTGAACTAACATACTGAGAAAACATATGGTGAAAAATAGAGATTTCCATTACTCTACTAGTCAAAGTTTCTAATACATGTTTAATCTTTGCACTAAACTAAAACCATGAAGTTGTAACATATAGTCGTTGTACGTTTGAACCTTATGTTTGGCGTGTGTGAAAAAAAAACACTTATTTTATTCATTATAGTAGTTCTTGACATGTTCTCTAATATTTGAATTTTGATCTATATATATAGTATAATTTTTTAATGACGGACGTTTTTTAATAAATAAATTTTAAACGAAAGGAGAAACAGTTTTTTCTCCTAATGGCAAGAAGCAAAAAATTGCTGCTTTAAAAAAACAGAAGTAAAAGTAGAAAATCATATTTTTTTTCAAGACAAAAATATACCTATCATATATACTTATTTATCAACGATCTCTTAAATACATTTATTTTTGTGTTGAATTTATTTTGTGAAATAATATTAAATTTATTTTGCTTGATATTTTAATTATAATCAAATCAACAAATAAATATTATATCAATATTTATTTATTTTTAATTCATCTATGTGAAATATTGATTGAAATTTTAAATGTATTTTTTAGTTTTTTAAAAAAATTAGTAAATTTTTTATAATAGATATTTAAAATAGTATCTTTCTATAAATAATCTTAATGTTAAAATTGCATTTATACTTGTCATTTTTCGTAATTTGACTCTCAAAAGTACTTTATAAAAAAAGCTTATCCCAACCCAGTTTGCTTGTGAAAAGCATTTTTCAAATAAATTAATCAAAAACAAATTGTTTTTATTTCAAAAGCACTTTTCTAAAAAAATATTTTAAGTAAAATGCTTCTAAAAATAATTATTTTTTTAAACAGCAATGTCTAACAAGCTTTGAAAATGATTCCATTATCAAAACTTCACAAGTAGAACTCGAAATTCTTTATTTAAACATGTAGAAATATCTTCAGAACTAGAAACATAGATGTTTCCTACCCAATACCTTCGAACCAGCTCACTCAAAATATACAATGGGAAACAGACACTTCCATTTACTCCACTTGTCAAAGTGTCTTAACATTGCCTCTGTTACATGTTTAATCTTTGCACTAAACTCAAATCATAAAGTGGTATAACATATAGTATTATATATTTGCCTCGCTAATATTGACCTATATACGTATACAATTTTTCAACGAAGGGTGTTCAACTGACCACTTTTCGGCCATCGTAGCTCCACCCCCTAATTTTATTGTAAGTTACAACAATGACAAAAACACATAACAAAGCAAAAAGAGTTCCATTTCCATTACTCCACTCATCAAATTTTTTACCAACATTGCCTCTTTTACATATCCAATCTTTGCACTAAACTCATATCATAAATTGGTAACATAATAGTTGTTGTATATTTGGACCTCTTGTTGTTTGTTTGTGTGGGAAAAAGAAACAGTTGTTTTAGGCCTTGACAGGTTCTGTGGTAAGTCCAAATCCAAAAGGGAACAAAGGGTCATAATGTGAATCACCAACATTCATAGGGAGTTGATCAGCAGTCTTGAACCAAGTCCTTGCTAGTTTTCCAGTAAAACCATAATCACCAAACAGGACATCAGCTACACCTTGTCCTTCTGTTCCTGGTAGCCAAGCTGCTACTAGTGCATCCATTTGAGCTAGGTAGGGCTGGATCACGACCGGACGGCCCGTGACAAGCACGACGACACATTTCACCGAGGCACATACCGTGGTCATGATGTCTGGACCAGGCGCGGGGATTGTTAAGTTTAGGCTGTCACCAGAACCTTCCGCGTATGGAGTCTCTCCCACCACGACTATAGCGTAGGAGAAGTTGTTGGACTTTACGAATTCGCTATCTGGATTTTCCTTGTACACAACCTTTGTTTCTGGATCAACTGTGTTCTCTATGGCTGAGAGGATTGTAGTACCTGTCAAAAAATAGTTGCAAGTTGATCAATGTACTCTTTTTAGGTAGGTTTATCAAAGGGCTTGTCCGGTTAACTCAATAAACGGGTCATGACTCAACCAAATCCATCCGAAGATTGTCAAAAATCCAGTTAAAGCGGATTGGATTAAGCAATGGATTATCACTTAACTCGTCCGATTTTAGTTAGGGCCAACTGAACGAACTATACCTTAATCCAATAGGTCGTAGCCTGACTCGTTCAACTCAAATTTGGATATATAAGTCGAGGGTTATGTTGCTTAGACTTATCAGAAAATGTTGTTGCGCTTGTGTTGGATTCTTAAAAAATGCACGACTTCTGGTGCATATATCGACATTTTTGAAGAGTCTGAGCAACGTTGAGGGATAAGAAACGTACCAGTTGTTGTGTTTCCGCTAAGTCCTTGCCATGTAATGGTCCATCCACCACATTGGTAGCCCATATTGTTAGCATGGGCTCCTGCAACTAATATATTTGTTGCTTTTTTTGGAAGTGGCAAAACTGGTTCATCTGCATTTGCTCCATTTTTCAACAAAACAAGTGACCTTCTCACAGCTTCTCTCGCCAATTCTCTATGTTCCTACGAGATTGTAACACAACAAAGATGAGTTCAAGATTTTACTTTTTCCGAGTTTATAGGGAAAACGATCAAGAAATGGAGCATCTTTGTCCTTCATTTGACCTTTTGGTCTAGTTTTTCCCTTGACCCCTAAAAGATCTCCAACGTATCTTATGTTGGAGCTCCGTTAATGGCAATGAGAAGTACGAGACAGTTGGTAACTACAAGAGTGTGAACGGGCCAAACATGTAAAGGAAAAGCAAATCGAACAATTTTAAACATTTTCCCCATCATTTATCGCGACACATTGAACTTACCGGGCTTCCAAGATATTTCGTTAAACTATAATCAGCAAGAGGGTTCTCAAAGAGTCCCATTTGGAACTTCACCCTGAGAATTCTCTTGACTGCATCATCGATTCGAGTCATTTGAACAAAGTTGTTGTTCACTAAATATGTTAAACCATCAATGAATTCTGTATAGTTGTAGGGCAGCATAACCTGCAAATATACAACAACCAGGAAAAGAGCAAACATTAGTTCTTCAAAGGTCATGTAAATCAAGTCGAAACTCGTTCTTCATGTTGTAAAATCGTGTGATAGTACGAGACAGATTCACTAACCATGTCAATGCCAGAATTGACACCTTCAAGAATGGAATATGTATAGTTTGTATGCCAAGGATAAGTAAGCTTATCAATTCCTGCCCAATCTGAAATAACAAATCCCTGAAAACAAATTCCACAAACATTCACAAAGTTAGTTTGAAATCCCCATCTTGTTGCATCCTATGTTGCTCGGATCCTCCAAAAATGTCATCAAGTAGTCTCGAACTTCCAAAACAATTGCATTTTTTGAAGGACTTGATAATGTTAAATTTGAAAATCCATCTAGTTGCATCCTATGCTGCTCCGGTCGGTCAAAACTATCATAACACTAACATCAGATAGAATTAGACACGAGAACGACAACACTTTTGAAGGTTCTGAGTAATATAGATTAGATCTATTCAACACTACAATGTTGCTTGGATCCTCCAACAACGTTTCCACACCATGTCAAATCCTTCAAAAATGTTGTCGGACTTGTGTGTTAGATCATCCACAACATTCCCTATCAGACGACCCTCCAAAAAAACTTTGAAGGACGTAAAACAGTACGACAACTTGTTTGGAGGGTCTAAGCAACATATATAGGTGAAGCTATTGAACACTACGAAATGTAGTTGTATCCGAATCAAATACTCCAAAATAAATGTATGTATGAGAATCCGACATGGGATACAACAATAGTTTTGAAGGATCCGAACAAAAATTCAAGAAGAGAGGAGGAATTTACTCTGAATCTAAGTGTGCCTTTAAGAAAACCAGTAACCATTTCTTTATTTGCATGCATTCTGAGACCATTCCAACTTGAATAGGAAACCATAACAGTAGAAACACCTTTGATGATTGAACTATAGTAACCTGCCATATGTATACTAAGCAAACCATGTCTATCAATAATTGTATTGTTTTCATTGATTCCTTTTACTGTCCCACCATCTCCTACATAATGCTTAGCACAAGCAGCAACTTTTTGCCTGTAACAAATAACAGTGATGAAGCCAGAAATTTCGTTAAAATGCACTCGAGGTTTAGCAACAATGACAACAACAACATACACATTCGAGGTTTAGCAACAACAACAACAACATACATGTTTGAGGTTTAGCAACAACAACAACATACACGTTCGAGGTTTAGCAACAACAACAACAACATACACGTTTGAGATTTAGCAACAACAATAACAACAACATCATACACGTTTGAGGTTTAGCAACAACAACAACAACATACACGTTTGAGGTTTAGCAACAACAACAACATACACGTTCGAGGTTTAGCAACAACAATAACAACAACATCATACACGTTTGAGGTTTAGCAACAACAACAACAACATACACGTTTGAGGTTTAGCAACAACAACAACAACATACACGTTTGAGGTTTAGCAACAACAACAACATACACGTTCGAGGTTTATAACAACAACATACACGTCCGAGGTTTAGTAACAACAACTAACATACAGGTTCAGGGTTTAGCGACAACAACATACGCGTTCGAGGTTTAGCAACAACAACATATGCATACGAGGTTTAGCAACAAAAAAATACGCATTCGAGGTTTAGCAACAATAATATACGCGTTCGAGGTTTAGCAACAAAAATATAAGCTTTCGAGGTTTGATAACAATAATATATGCATTCGAGGTTTAGCAACAATATACGCGTTCAAGGTTTAGCAACAACAACATATGCATACGAGGTTTAGCAACAAAAAAATACGCATTCGAGGTTTAGCAACAATAATATACGCGTTCGAGGTTTAGCAACAAAAATATAAGCTTTCGAGGTTTGATAACAATAATATATGCATTCGAGGTTTAGCAACAATATACGCGTTCAAGGTTTAGCAACAACAATATACCCACTCGAGGTTTAGCAACAATATACGCGTTCAAGGTTTAGTACTTATGTACAAAACATATTTTTTGACTTATATATACAATATAATTTTCTGATAAAGGGTGTTTAACTAACTGTTTTCACTCTATGTAGCTATGCACATCATTGTATAGGGGTAATACGTAGATGCTACATTAGGCCTCAACTTGTCTTGAAGTTTCATATACACTTTAAATTTTTAAAGGTGATAGAAACGAGTCTAAAATTTAGACTTGATGGATTCAATCTTTAAGGTTGGTACTTTTAACAACTTTTGAACATGTTGTACTTCATCCTAGGAAGTGTCTAACACGTGGCACACACAACGCAACATGTGTCAGTAAAATAACCAGACACGTAAAAACACCATACACATCACACCCATATTCTACAACAACAATAAGATATTACTATCTATAATTTTATAAGTAGGGTCTGGAGAGGTAACATGTATGCAGACGAGTGACGACACCCACATTCTATATATTTAAATGATTGTTACCTTTCAACATTACAGATTGTGAAGCTATAGTAAAATTTCATCAGAAAATTAATGATAAGAGTATATATATATATATATATATTTTAAATTGAAGAATAATGTATTAGCTAGAAATCTTGAGTTTTTTGTATGACACAACACCCCACTCCCCACCCCTTTTTTTGTTTGTTTGATTTCTAATAGGTGGAAAAAGTGGTCCATGTGACTAAGTCTCTATGTCATGCTACAAAAGCCCATAAAACAAAATGTCTTTGTGTCACAATTCAAATGGACCAAAAAAAATTGAATTTTTGCACCTAGTTTGTTACACAATTCTTGTCTTTTTTCTTATTGGCTCTACCTCTATTTATCATAATCACATGCATCACAAAAACCATATCATATTGCTATATATAGTACCAAAATAGCTCCAAATCACATGCCTTACTTTTATAAATCAGTTACCCCACTTTCTTCCAACTTCTAAAAACAAATTATGAACTCCAACATATTTTGTTATTTTTTTTTAAAAAAAAAAAGCACTAAAAAATAAGAATAGTGATCAACAACTTTTGTCATTAAACAATAAAAAAGTAATTCTATTGATGTTAATTTTATTTAAGATGAACAAATATGAATTATCAAAAGAAAATTATTAGTTATAATTGTTTAGCAAATATAAATATTGAATTTTGTAGCTTAATTTAATTAATTTATTTATTATAGTGAAGTTAAAAGAATCTATTAATGATAAAAAAGGACGAGAGTTGGATAGGTGAAAATCGGGCCAAAACTAAAGTATCTTTTTGCAAGAAAATTACATTATATTATATCAAGTTGAATATTTTCAATAAAAACTATAACTTTATATTTATTATCATTAACATAAAATTAGTTAATTTACAATGAAATCTCGTTGGATATTAGAAAAAAGATAGTACAACAATAAGAATTTATATATATGTATATATATATACTTCTATTTGAGACTGAAGCGGAGTTATTATAAAAAGTAATCACCACCTTCTTTCCATTTTATTTTGATGAGAATTGTTAATGGTTTTAGGAAATTAAAAAAATATATAATATTTTATTATTATTATTTAAATTAAAAGATATTAAAATTAAAAGTGTAAAAGTATTTTTAAAAAATAAAATAAAATTAAAAATAATTATTTTGTTCAAATTCAAACCAAATTTTGTGGCTAAATATTTTTTCCCCCACTATATATGAGACAAGAAATCCAATAAAGTCAAAAGAAAAAGGCTGACTTAATTAATCATTATTGTAAGCATGTGGATTGAAAAAATCATTGAATTCAAGGTTATGGACTTTTAGGAAAATCCATGTGAATTATGCCAAAAATATCTGTTGTGATCAAATCCACATCATGATTAATTATGAAGAAAATAATTCAAAACATGAATATATATACACTACATGAACCAAAAAGTAAATAGCTAATAATGTGATCTTAAATAACAAATAATTTCACCATTAATTAAACATAGATATACCAAGAACTCGTAAAATATTTTTTGGTGGTCTAACTTATATATGAACTAAAATTATTGAATTTTATCGAAGTCATCTCTTATCCTCTGGCTCCTCCTCTAACGGCTACAAGTTAACTAAGTGAATGAATTTTACTCTTTTTATTGATCGATTAAAAATATTATCAGTATATATAAATTAAATTTCGAAGGAAATAAAAAAGAACTTACTTGTTGGCAACAAAAGGGACTCCTAATCTACCATTAAAAGGAACATCTCCTTGTAATCCAGGCACCATTTCACTCATTGACCTAACAATATTTGGATCTTCACTATAACTCTCATAACATCTGCCCCATCTTGGATCTCTGCAAACCTAGATCAACAAATTTAAAATTAATACGATATAAAAAAAGATTTAAATTATATACACTGATCATAACGTGAAAAAATACAAGTACTATTAATGTGCTACACATTTAGGGGGTAACACACTTCCCTTTCAAAGACGACTTTATTTACATGACACGAATCAAAAACATTTAGTTAGAGATGAAAAGGCCAGTACGTATCAACTCATATTTTTTGTAAATTTTTTTATAAAGAAAATCTATATTTTTAGACTTTTTAAAGATATTATATTCGTGTCAAACTTTTTAAACGATATACTATTTTTGAAGGATTGAAACATGCACGTGGCGATATTTTTTTAAAAATTCGAACAACGTAGAAGAAAAATACTAGAACATTACCGCAAGACAAGGAGCAAAAACATATGGTATTCCAGTTGCTCTAGCTTCTAATGCAGTTGCAGATCCAATCTTCTTCACCAATTGAGGATCCCTATTAATTAATTAACCAAAAAAAAAATTAATAAAAAGTTAGCTTATTATCAATTTATGACAAAAAGAAAAAAATAACAGTTCGATGCGTGAAATATTTCACGTAAATAAAAAGCTAAGTTAGAATTTTAAATTTATGAATTTCGAACAATTGAAAAAAGACAGTTTATTGAATTCTGAATATATTAATCGAGGGGATCTAGACTAAAGCTATTAATTTCAGCCGAACACCTAGGGGGGTGTAGTTAATGCATACAACTTAATCTGATGGAAGCATTAATAGCTAAATCCTCAACTCGAACATGTGATTTTAAAGATAATTTTATTATTGTTCCGAGTAAATTTACCTTGTTACTCCAAGAGCAACATTGTGAGGAAAAATTGTAGCTTTATAGACATTATTGTTGCCATGAACAGCATCAATTCCATAAATCATAGGTATCCCAAGTCTAGTTGATAATGAACCTTTTTGAAAACCATTTATCATATCAATCCAATCTTCTGCTGATGCTTCTTTCTTTGGCACACTTCCTCCACCACTCAACACACTCCCTGCAAATAAAATAAAAAAATGAATTCGAAATTCAGAATCAATAAATTTTGTAATAATGTCAGTTTATCGTAATTTCACATAGTAAAATATTTGAAAATGATCACTTATTTGTATAGTGACGAATTCACAATTTAGAGTTAGAAAATTTTGTAGAGAAAAGTCATAATTATCAAAGGTTCAACTGAAACTGCTTTATCAAAAAAATTATACGGTGTATATATACAGTTGAATCCACATAGCAAAATATATTGAAAAATGGTTTACTTCTGAATACAAGAACGGAATCAAGATTTAAAATTAGTGGATTTTAATCTTTTATAACCCACAGATTTATCAAAAAGGGGTTCAACTGAATCCACTTGGCTAGAAAATCGATAACTCATATAATAAAATATTTCATAAAAAATACTCTTTCATATGTTTATACATACATAAGGGACAGAGCTACAATATTAGAAAAGTGTTCAAATTAATTAGCCTAGTACCTTTTACTTAGATCATATATTTGTATTAAAAATATTAAACATATAAAAACACTAAATTATGACATTTGTAACTAAAATCGAGCTATGAGTTCGATAATTAGTTCAGAATTCATAAATTTCAAATTTTAACACCATTTTTAATTTATAACAATAATTTAAAATTTAAAATTAATAATAAACTCATAAACTTCAAACTTTAACACCACCTCTAATTTAGAGGATTTAGAATTTAGAATCAATAGATCCAACCAAACCCATTGCACCCATTCACAAAGCCACATTTATCCTAAATAAACTCAAACAACAAAATATCTTAAACAAACATTGATATTTGCATACAGTGACGGATTTAGAATTTAGAACCAGCAGGTCTATTTGGACCCGCTGTCACGTCTAGTCTAAATCCGTCACTGGCTATTTTTTTTATTTTTTTTTACCTAGGTAGTACTTGTTCATAACCTGTGGAGTTGCAGCAGTACGATCAATTTGTATCATTTGCCCAATTTTTTCCTCCAAAGTCATTCTTTTCATTAAATCTTTGATTCTTCTGTTTAAGGGCTTGTTTGGATCTTTATATGTAATGTATTCTTCTGCATTTACAGCTAAAATCATCCAACAAAATAAAACTAGAAAATTTCTCATCAACAATCCCATTTTGGATCTCCTCTGCATTTTTCCTTCAAATAAAAAAAAAATACCCAAAATTATCAAAAAAATTATCAAAAAAGTTAAAAACAGAGTTAAAATTTTAAGTTTATGAGTTCTGAATTCTACGAGAGATAGTCTACTAAGTTCAAAATATAAACAAAAAAAAAATCCGTATAATTCCATGATTGAAATCTGAAAAAAATAGAATGTATCCAGACTTTATCTCGATATTTATAAATACAAACTTGTAGCTCCGCCCCCTAAATGCAGCCTCCAGAATTTACTTTTTAAAAAAAATAAATTTAGAGAAAACCAAAACAGAGCTTAACTTTGGAAAATTTCTCTTTTTTTTTTCTTCTTTTATTTTTTTTCTATTTTCAGCAGAAGAAATACTAACAATAAAAATATAGAAGAAAATATATATTGAATTTTGGAACTTACAGATAAAAATGCAGACTCTAATTTTTTTGTTGATAGATATTTTTTTTGGGGTGGATGAAATTAATTTTTAGGACTGTTTATATGGAAGGTTTAAATAGGGAGAGAGGCTATAGATAGTACACTTTTTAAAAAAGAGTTTATAGATTTTTTTTGTTTTTATTTTAGCCATTTCGCATTCGAGAATAATCGAGCAAATAGTATTTGCTTATATAATTTGTTATTATTTGGTAAATATTTTTGACGAATATTTCAAATTTTCAAATGCTAGTTTTTTAAAGTATTTGGGTCAAATCTCATTATTTGAGATCTTTTAAAATTTGAAATTTATATCGAACTTTTATCATTTTACAAAACCATCTTCTATAGTAGTTGTTTGTGTTGTATTATATAATTTTGTATGTGAACATTAAAGTACTGATAGAATATTCGGTAAATATTAAATGAGGATATCGTTGTTGATGAAGGTGGACAATCAACTCAAGATAACAAAGTCATGTGCTTTGTCTACTTCAAGATATATGAAATGATGTTTATTGCACGCGCTCCAAGCTACAACATTGTTATGGTGTCATAGACATTATTTTTTTTTGTTGTAACGAATATGCAATAGACTTGTAATTCAAACATATGGTTCGTTTTGATAGTTTATAAAATTTATAGGTATAAATAAAAAAGAGAAATATATTTCTCTACTATTATCAAATACATGATAAAAATTCGAATAAAGATCTGATCAAATAATGTTCAATAGTCTTATAGATTTACTTAATTGTTTTATTTGATAGTTTGATAAAATAGAAATAATTAAAGACTTTGTTGTTTTTTATTATTACAATAAATATATACAATTTAAATGAATCTTAATCATAAATTATTCTATAGTACACATGATATGAATGTATAAGACTATTTAATATTACTTGAGTTAATTATACTTGACCTATCTTTATCCTTGCTGTGTTATATTATTGTCTTTTCTTTTTACAATGATAGCACTATTTGCTCAAACATGTCCCTTTCCCTTCTAGTTTTAAAGGTTTTAAAAATATATTTTTAGCTGATATTAAATTTTATATTAAAATTTAATTGATTTAAATTTGTATCGCATAGCATTCATTCATAGATTCCTACCAAGATCTTTTTTTAAAAAATTATAATTCTAAACTGAAACTCTGATTAAAAAAAGAGTGATTCTATTCACGATATCATTTTTTTTATAGGTCTAAAGGTTGGTGAATTAACTTCGTTATATAGTATTGGTTCTAATAAATCTATGCCTTGATTTATGTAAGAAAAAAATGATAAAAGGTTGTTGAGAAAGAAATATAACAATGTATTTAAGTTCGATTTAAAAAAATATATTTTTGAATTGTTACTAAGCTGATTTCGTCTTTTTTTCACTCTTTTAATGAGGAGATTGGTGTGGATAAAAATTGATTTATGCTATTAATTGGCTCGATTTAATTTAAATTTATACTCAAAAGATAAAATATTTTTTAATAGGTGGTTATTTAGGATAAGTAGATCGAAGAAAAAAAAAAGATGGTTATTTGTTTCCAAAATTTTGAATCAAGAATCTCTAATTAAATATTTTGATTTCAATTATCAATATTTTAATCAAAATTCTAGCTTTGCTGATGCATAAAAAAAAACAAAGGAGTATTAATTATTTAAACTACAAAATGACATGAAGATAATACAATTACAAAGTCAAAAAACTTTTCATAGATATACTTTTTAATAATTTAATTTTTTATGTTATTAGTTTGTTGTACATATTTGTCCATTACATTAGATAGAATAATTTTAAACAAAAGTTTTTGGTAATTAGTTGTCATCCCTTTTCACCAATGTCTTATTATGATTTTATTCATTCCTAGTCCAGAGGAAAAGGATATTACTATTTTATTTTAAAGTACACAAATGACAATAAAGTCAGTACAAAGTTAAAAAACTTTTGGTTGGTAGACTTTTTACCTTTGAGATTTGTTCCCTCAAGGTTCTATTGATAAGAAATTGATCTTTTTTTATTCTTCGATATCTGCTTTGAAACATATTTCATCGAAAGTATATAAAAACTTTCCACTTTCACGAAGTAATCCTTGCCAAAGACGATTGTTCTAAAAGATTCGTCCTTTTTATTGAAAAGAATTATTCGCTTTTTCTCTCAATCTCTGATACTTTCTTTAGGATTAATTAACTCGAATTTATACTTTCTGTGGGAAGAAGTAATTGTTTGTTTTCTTTACACTAGGTCTCTGCTATATGTTTTATAGTTCACTAATCTGATTACATATCAAAAAGTATTTTAAGAGGTAAACTGCTCCATATCATTCCTAAAATTCAAATTCGAAAACTTTGATTTAGGATAGAGGGGGTGTATTAACCATCCAACTTGTTGTAACCTTTGGGTGTGACCTTGTTTTATTAAAAAAAATACCTAAATATACATCTTAGTTTACCATAATAAGTTTTTCTATCATTTAAAGTTTTTTAAAAAATTTCCTCTCGGAAACATCATTCTGCTCTCGCTGATATATCCTTATACCCTTTTGGATACCTCCCTCACTTATGTACCCAGATGTCTCCGGAAGTCCAATGACGTATCTGAAATTCATAAATTTTATACTTTATTTGTAATTTACAATGAAAAAATAATGTAATTAACTCATAACAGTTACACTATAAAATTTAGATAAATTATACTTGTTTTATATAGTCAAGAACTCGTGAGTTAACTCCATATATTAAAAAAAAAATAGAAATAAAATGATGCAAACATATTTATTTATTTATTAAGTTAAAAAATATACAACAATTCAATCATTATACAAATAAAATCCATAACAGTATTGTTCTATCTTTATTAACTAAAAATATGAAACAAATCACATGATATATCTTTTATGTAGGCCATATATATACATATATAGAGAGAGTTGTATATATGTGCTTATATAATTATATATGTAAAAGCATGTTAATTTGTCTACACAAATGAAAACAAAATGTCATAATATAAACAACAAATAAATGAAAAGTGAATGACAACTTGCCTAATTAAAGATTTAAAATAAAGCAAATTAAAAAATAAAAAAAAGTGTAGACAACATTATAATCAAAGTACGAAATTCATGTGACAAAATGTTCAAGAGAATTTAATGTTTGTTACTTTGAATTTGACCCTGTTACTATATATAGTTATATATACAACCAATAAAATTATATATTTTTTTATATAATAATTGAATTTGACCTTGTTACTATAAATAGTTATATATACAACCAATAAAATTATATATTTTTTTATAATAATAATGTTGGAACTAATTAATGGACACTTCAAGTTATTCTACATAGGTATTTGATTCATAAAACAAGAAAAAAAAAAAAAAAAGGAACAAAATATTGTAAAGTCAAATATTTTTGAATAAGTAATTGAATAAAGTGACAGATTATTTTCTGTTTTATATATATAGTATACGTAGTTATAATTGTCTTTGAGATCACAAGAATCATATAAGTTGATATTAATTATTGTCTAAGCATAATTTTCTTAAACTTTTTTTTTTTTTATCAATTTTCTATCATCAATTTTTTTTTAAAAAAATATCGTTATTAAAACATCAAAACATTCATCAAGAGATGCCCCGCACGAACTATCTGATCAAGTTTTCTTTTTTCTATCACAGGCAGCTGGCAAAGCCGTATTTGATCGTCGCGTAAATGCTCCGTTACAGCTTCGTTACATGCGTAAATCAATTGACAGTGAAGCAGAGAAGGAAGAGTTTTGAGGGAATAATACTACTTTAATAATGAATCAATAATTCAAAATCTTCTTTACACAACAAAATGTGCTCCATATATAATATTACCTCCGTCTCTAATTACTTGTCCACTTTTTCTTTTTCCTAATTACTTGTTCATTTTAATAAATCAAAAAAAGAAAATTTTTTTACCTATTATACCCACAATAAATGATTAATTATTTTGAAAAAGGTAGAACTTTTCATCCACTTCATAATTAATAGGGGTAAAATGATAAACTTACTACCTCACTAATTATTTTCTTAATAGATATTTAATTTAAAAATAGATAAGTAAAAAGGAACAGCAAAAGTAATAAGTATATTTTCTTATATAAAAAAAGACAAACAATTAATATCTAAAATAAGCTTGACCATTAGGCACTTTTGAGGTACAAAAATTTATCAACTTTTGGTCCCCAAAGCTTTCTAGGCTTTTAATTTGCTAGCTGTTAGGTCCCCTAATTATTGCCACAAAAATATCTATTCAGTACATTTTATTTTACGTGATGATATTTGATTGAACACGATGTGTAAAAATAAAATTAATTAATATAAAGTCTAAAACACATGCATTATTAATATTTACGTTTGATGAAAAATTCATATGGAAAATTATAGATACAGATATTCAGATATAATTTAATCTCAACATTAAATTTTATATTAGATAAAATATTCACATAAAAAAATTACCGATAATAAATTTAAAAATAATTGAATCTCAATACAAATATCGAGATAATCATGTGAGTTGAAACATCGATACGGGCAATCACTTTGGGCTGTGGAGTAAAGCTCAAACAACAAGGAACTTTTTGTTACATTCTCATATTACTCTAAAGTTTTAAGAGAATGTTAAATATTTTATTGTTCCCAATTAATAATATTATTATTTTTCTATCAAAGTACAATTGAACTGTGTAATTGATAAGATTTGCAAACACATAATTCATCTTAGTTACTCATATCTTTATAATTATTTTTTATACAAATTATCATCATGTGTAGTGTGCACATGTATACAAACTTTTAGTATATATTATTGATAAAGGGAAAAGAAGTCGATGTATTTATCAATTTAAGAATAAAGAGTACAATATTTCGTGTTATGCAATGAACGTGTGTGATATTTGTATATCATCATGTGAAAGTGGTTTATAAGGTTTCTATTTGATATTTATAGTGAGATCAGATTAAATTTAGATTCGTACATTACAAAATTTATTTCTAAATATAGAAATACTTTTTCCCCCTCATTTCTTGATCTCCAACTTGAAACCTATAATTATCTAAAAAGTAAATGACTTGTTATAATATGTTACACAACATATGTGGTATATAATAGCTCAAAACATTTAATTATTCTTCTCATTTTTTTAATCTTCTTTCACCATACCAATTGTTTGTACAATTTTTTATTATTTTCCACAAAAATGACTGAAAGAAACGGTTTAAAGAAGGAAAAATCATATAAATCACATTAATTTAGGAGCTAATTACTTTTATATACTATAGTTGCAATATTACAGATCTTATCAGATTTTAGTGCGTCTAAATACGTCCAAATTCATGTATCTCGAAATAAATTGGGTTAAAATTATGTGTAATATGTTCTAGATATAATGTATCCAAGTGAATTCGCCTGTATGTGAGATACATAGATAAAACTCGCTCACTTCCCTCCTATATCGCTCATTGTTCTCATATATATCTAGTATGTATCTACTGCGTTTCACATCCATCTGGGATACATGACTACAATTCGCTCGCCTTTCTCCACTTCGTGCTCGATTATCTCTCCATTTTACTGTATCTGATAGAGAATTGTTATGTAATTAGATACATAATTATTTAAAATATGTAGAATTAGTAAATATATGATAGATATATTATTAAGGTAGTTTTTCCTTTAAGGAATGTTTCTAACAAAGATGGGCTTGGGCTGGTACATTTGAACCCACATACAAAGTAACCACCACTCGAGACTTTCTTTATAGAGGAACTTTCACATATAGCCACTCAAAAATAGTCTCATTACTCTTCACAGCTATAGTTTGATAATTAAAATTCGTAACTACATGTTATAGGGAGGAGAAAGGAGAACAAGACTAGGAGAGAGAGAGGGAAAAGACTGGGAGAAAGGTAAATTGTTGTGTGTATCGGTAAGATAATTGTATATTATACATATATATTTGTATATATGGAAAGCGAGATTGATTGGGAGAGGGAGGAGAGAGGCAAATCAGATTGGGAGAGGGAGGAGAGAGATGAGTGAGAGAGGGATGAGTGTGAGAGAGAGGTGAATTGTAGATGTATATCGATTAGATCATTGTATATTATACATTTGTATTTGTATATTCTGATGAATTATACATATATAAATGTGACTAATTATACAACCTCAAAGTCAGCCCACGTAATTAATATATAATGTTTATCGCGAATAATAGTTATAGCAAACTATAACTATGATAAGTAATTAAGTAGTATTAGTTAACTTAACCACGTCATTTTCCCTTCTTTGTAAATGACAGAAGCCCAAATGGTTGATTTGTAATGGGCCTCCAAATTCTTCTCCAAGGTGAAAATGGTGTGTGGGGTGGGGGTGGGGTAGGGGTTGAGTTGGTATTTGAACTTTAGTTTTCATTCTATATATGTTTGAAATAATATTTGTACAAAATAAACATTATTAAAACATAAAAGACGTTCCAATATAATGCGTTTGAAGTTTGAAACTTTTAGATCTGAATTACCAAATGCACTGTGTTAGAGTTCCAAAACTCCCTATTATATGAAACTCCAATGCAATGCGATTTAATTTTAAACTTTTACATGTGAAACTCCAATACTATTTGAGCTTTGACATGTGAAACTCTAGCATAGACTAGTGGACTAGTTTTGAACTTTTGAATATTCTGATATTACGTGTTCGGGTGAATTTTTTGAAAAAACTTGTGGCACCCTCTGGGAGAGTAGTACGTAGAGTCTCACCATGATCAGCGACACATTTTGGCATTTAAGGGTTTCTCATGGGTGTTAGCTCATCAATATTTTTGTGATATGGCTGCTAGGCGATTTTTGTTAAAAGAAAAAAAACTTTACTAGACCCTCCGTAATAAGTTGGGGAGCAGTACATATAGCATCACCATGATCCACGACATATTTTAGCAATTATGGGACACTTAACAGGAATTAGACGATTTTTCAATTTTCCTTGTGTGCTACCAAATGAATATTTTGTTGATATGACTTCTTAATATTTTTTTGAAAAAACTTTAAAAGACTTTGTAACCTCACTATAATCCATGATATATTTTGGCATTTAGGGACTATTTAACATAAATTAAGTGATTTTCTCAATTTTTTGTTTGTGTTAATTCATGAATATTTTGTGATATGGTTATCAGGTGACCTTTTTTAAAACAACTTATGGGATCCCCATAATAAGTTAGGTGAGCAGTATGTACAACCTCACTATGATCCAGGTTTATATTTGACATTTAAGGGTCATTTAAAAGAAATTAGGCTACCTCAGTTTTTCGTGTGTTAGGAATTCAACGATTTTTATTTTTATTTTATTTTTTTGTGTGTATGAACTTATGAATATTTTGTGAAATAGCTTTCATGGATTTTTTTTGGAAAAAACTCTATGAGACCCTGCGTAAGAAGTTGAGAGAGCAGTATAAAATTCTATCACACTATAGTAAAGTTTTGAACTTTTACATGTGAAAATCCAGCATGAGAGAGTTTCAATTTTTAGACTAGTGAGTTGTAGAACCATGAATCCATGACATTGTCTTTGACATTCAATGGTAAAACAATTAAATTCATGACTCTTTAGAAAGAGGTAAAAATCCACCAAAAGAATTAAAATAAGTTTACTTATAGAAAAGTTTAATACAATCCATTGTTTATCTTAAAGTAAAAGTGTTTTTTTTTTCTTTTTCAAAAAGACAAAATAGTTATGCAAAGCTAGAGCATAAATTCTGGCGCATTTGAGTCCAAAAAGGAACGTTATCAAGAGTCAAAGCAAGGCTACTTACTTTTGTTTAATACAAAGTTTATAAGAAATATAATAATAATTGTAATAATAATAACGGAAAAGGATCTAAAATATTTTAAAGTATTAAAAATGGTATAAAACTATCCTCCATTTACTTATTAGCTTTAAAATTCCCTTCTCATCCACCTATTGACTCCAAAATACCCTTCTCATTCACCTTTAAGTTCAAAATTGATCACTTATTTAATGATTTTAAATTTAAGCTATTTAGATCTTCTTTTTTAAATACTTGGTGTTCAACTATTGATTATAATTTCGTTTTTTAATATCATTTATAAACCAATCCAATACCCACCCATTATTAATTAAACTCACCAATTAATAAACTAATTCTACTATCAAAATATTACTAAACACTACTAAGACACGGTGAAATTACAAATTTTTGAAAATAACATCCAAATTTATTCTAGTCCAAATTGAAACCCCAATGAAATTTAGGTTTAGCCTCTTATTTAGGAGGATACTTTCAATAGTATTCTCTTTCAAGCTTGAATTCAAAAATTATGATCAAAGGTAAAGAAGTAGTAACCCCGAATTAATGCGTTCTCTTTTTTTTAATATAGTTTATAAATATATATGATTTATTTTAAATATTAAAACTATAATATATTATTTAAAAAAAGTTATCTATTAAGTAACATCACATAATGGAGATGAAGGAATAATTAAGATGAACGTAGTCAGACTTTTAAATTTATCGGTAATTATTATTTAGACACTTGAATTATTATATGTTTTTAGGACTTAAATGTATGATAATTTACTTCTATAGATATTTTCGCCTCAAAATTTTATAAACACTCATTGGCAATAGATTTACTATTGTTGCATTAGTAAAGGGTCGGGTTTATTAATAGGGGCGGGTTTAATTAGTAATGAGTGATTTAAATTGTTTAAATTTAAAATCGTTAAATAAGTGGTCAATTTTGAGCCCAAATGTGAATTACAAGGGTATTTGAAGCCAATAGGTTGGTGAGAAGGGCATTTTGGAGCCAATAGGTGGATGACGGTTAGTTTTGTACCATTTCTAATTCTTCAAGGGTATTTTAGGCCCTTTTCCTTAATAATAATAATAATAACAACAACAATAACAATAACAATAACAATAACAATAGTAATACAAAAGCTTAAAGGAAAATGCACAAGTACCCCTCAATCTATGCCCGAAATCTCAGAGACACATTTATGCTATACTAAGGTCCTATTATCCCCCTGAACTTATTCTATAAATAATTTTCTACTTCTTTTCGACCTACGTGATATTATCTTGTGGGCCCAGCTCGTGTTGACATTTTTTTTCAAGCTAGTCCTAGTAGATCGAAAAGGGGTAGAAAATCTCTCTCTCTCTCTCTCTCTCTCTCTCTCTCCTCTCTCTCTCTCTCTCTCTCTCTATATATATATATATATATATATATATATAATAATATATATTATATATATATATATACTATATATATATATATATATATATATATATATATATATATATGATGAGAGTGCTGATGTGGCAACTCTCTATGCCACCATTAGTATTTATATATTTTGTCTTTTTTTTTTGAAACCTTTTTTCTCTTATTTGCATCTTGATATATTAATTAAATTAAATAAATACTCTCTATTGATCATTCTCTTTAAATTCCTCCATTAATTTCTTTAGTATTATAGATATATGTACGTTACAGTATACCCCACTAAATATTTAATCCTTTCTCTATTCCTTCTTAAAAGTATTACTAAATTATAATTAAGACATTATTACCAATATAAGTTACAATTGTACGTATTGATTACTCCATAACTCTTGTAATTTACATTATGAGAAAATGGCCAAAAGCCCCCCAATCTAAAGCCGGATTTTCAACTACACAGTCATACTTTACGGGGGTCCTATCACCCCCCTGAATTTTATAAAACTGAAATTATTACCTCGCTGAAAAGCCACAACCACATCTATATTGATCTACGAATTTCACGCGTTCGACACGTGAAAATTTAATCAATTTATTATTTTTTTTAATTTTCTTATAATTCCTTTCTCTTTTTTCTATACTCTTTCAATTTCTTCAAATCGTAAAGCAATTTCTTTCTCAATTCTTTCAAATTTCTAAAGTAACTTTACCATTACTTTGAACACCAAAGTCCATCAAAAATAGATTATGAGGAACAAGAGAGAGATTAGAGGAGGTGTGAGAGGGTTTTTGCTGATGTTTTGAGTTTTGCCAGAGGCGACAACACTTGTGGCATTTCACCGGAGGCAGCAGTGGTGTTTCGCCGGAGGCAGCAGTGGCGTTTCATCAGAGGCAATGACAATGGTGGTGTTTCGTCGGAGACAACCACAATGGTGACGTTTCGTCGGAGGAAGCAACAATGGTAGCTTTTCATTGGTAGCAATGGAGAGAAGAAAACTAAAAAAAGTGAAGGGACTGAAATATAGAGGAAGAACAAGTGCAAATTCTCTACGGAAAAATGAGGAAGAAACTTGTAATTGGTTGTTTGAGATTTGAGATTGATAATTAAAGAAATTATAAAATAAAAAGAAAAATATTATTTGAGAGTTCAATGGGTTTGATGTAAACCTAAATTGATTTTTTTTTTCAAATATATCTCATTTTTAGGTGATATAAATAGATCTCATTTTACTTTTAATTGATTTGAAAGGTTTTATAAAAATTTCTTGCATGAGATTTTAAAAGCTTGTGTGAAATCAACCATGGTGAATTCGGTGAAGATGGTGGTAGCAATGATGGTTTAAAGATGGTGAATGGTGGAGGAATTTGATCTTTATTGCTATGGAGAAGAAGACAATAAATAAATTTAAAAAAACACATATTCTTAAAAATAGATATTAAAATAAAGTTTTAATATTAAAATTTTGTGCTCACTCTCTCATAGAGAGTGAGATACACTCACTTTGCCAGCTAAGCGTTCAGGGAGATATTTTTCAGTTTTATAAAATTTAGGGGGGTGATAGGACCCACCGTAAAGTATGAGTGTGTTGTTGAAAATCTGGCTATAGATTAGGGGGACTTTTGGCCATTTTCTCTTTAAAGTATTCAATAGTTAAAAGTTTATTAATTACTATAAATACTAGAACCATGTCATCTTCACCAATGCAAAAATTTTATTATTTTATTTTTCCTTTCTTCATTATATTTATACTAAAGTACATTGCTTTGGTTATGTTTAATTTTATAATATATATTCTATATGTTACTAACTTTTACAATGTGGAAGATTAGATGAGCATATGACAATTTTGGAAATTCAAATTCAATGATAACAATATCTAATTTGTGTTACCAAGGTACATCACTTTGATTATGTCTAATTTTATAATATATAGATAATTTGTGACTAACTTCAATTGTAACATTTAACAGTGTAGAAGAGAAGACGGGTATATGACAATTTTGAAAAATCAAATTCAATCTTGATGAATATAATATTTCACTCATGTTAATCTTTTCATTTCAGTTTGTTTGATGTCTTTTATTTACAATATTCTTTTTTTGTTGTCGATTTTTTCCTCATTATTGATAATTTTACTGTAGTTATTATTCTGCGCATTTTTTATATAGATAATCTTTATTGTTTATAATGAAAAACAAGATAAACATATGACATTATTTAGGGATTTAAGTTTAAATTTGATAAACTCACTCGAAAAGGAACCCCTAAGTTACTGTTTATGTCCATTAATCTTCAATTGTGTAGTATATATTGAGAGTGTGTACAAATTGAATATTAGAGGCTAGGATAATTTTCTTTGGTATTCCTACAAAGACTATTTTGTTTATTTGTTTAATTTTAATTTATTCTAATTTTCTTTGGTACTCCAACAAGAATTCTTTGATTTATTTATCTAATTATAATTTATTTTTAATCTAATAATATTATTGAAATTTAAGGTAAATTATTTTTAACTTTGAAGACTTGAATCGTTTTGTTCATTATCCTTCAAGGTTATTGTTTCAACATTGTATATATTATTGTGAATAATGAATCAATCTTGAGGATTAGGAAATTTTACAATTTTTATTTCTGTTTACTTGTTAGAATAAGTAACTAAAATATAGGTAATTTTAAAGTTTCATTTTAATTAGTACATATGTATATGTAGTTTGAGTTTAATTTATTTAAATACTTTATCTTTTTTGTATAATTGAGACTATGTATCTTTCAATCTATTCATTTTTTAATATATAATAGGCAGTATATTATTGTCACGACCCAAAACCGAGCCGCGAGTGGCACCCACACTTATCCTACTATGTAAGCGAACCAACCAATCTAAACCCCAAAATTTCAAACATAATGAACAAAATATCATGCGGAAGACTTAAAACTCATTAACGGAATCAATTAAATAACTTCTAAAATTTATCAATCATTATCCCCAAAATCTGGAAGTCATACCACAAGAACATCTATCCTTAATTTCTAAATCTAAGAGTATCTAAGAAGCTAAAATAAGTAAAAAGCTAGTCCATGCCAGAACTTCAAGGCATCAAGACATGAAGAAGAAGATCCAGTCCAAGCTAGAAGCGTTAGCTCACCCTGAAATCTGGTGTAATGAAGACTGGCTAGAGTTGCGGTTGAGTTGAAGACGGTGGCACGTTTGCTGCACTCCACAATTAACAAAGAAAAACAAATACAAGTAGGGGTCAATACCAGGCACAAGTACTGAGTAGGTATCATCGGCCAACTCAAAATAGAAAACAGTATATGTCAGATAATAACATAAAACCAACCAAATACTTAACAGGTGATAGCATTTACGCATAAGAATCATTTACAACAACACTACTCACATCAATGAGGACTCAAGCCTCCACACCATACTCATTTGGAATTGGTTCTTTAGATTGAGTATATTAGCATATTTCAAGATTCATTATCTTTATTCCTCTCGTGTCGGTACGTGACACTCCGCTCCATATACTACCCTGGTGTCGGAACGTGACACTCCGATCCATATACCTATCCTTCCTGTGTCGTCCGTCGTCCACACTCCGATCCATATACTATCCTGGTGTCGGAACGTGACACTCCGATCCATATACTATCCTGGTGTCGGAATGTGACACCCGATCCATATACTATCCTGTGTGTCGGAACGTGATACTCCGATCCATATACTATCCTGGTTTGGAACGTGACACCCATCCATATACTATCCTGCCGGAACGTGTCGGAACGTGCTCCGATCCATATATATATCCTGGTGTCGGAACGTGACACCCGATCCATATACTATCCTGGTGTCGGAACGTGACACTCCATCCATATACTATCCTGGTGTCGGAACGTGACACCCGATCCATATACTATCCTGGTGTCGGAACGTGACACCTGATCCATATACTCTCCTGGTGTCGGAACGTGACACTCCGATCCTCATATACTATCCTGGTGTCGGAACGTGACACCTGATCCTCTAATCTCACTACTTTAGTTCATCAAGCCTTCTTTTATACCAAGGCATCATCATTAACAAAGTAGATTTAGGGTTTAAGATTCAACAGCCTCATCATGCTAATTCATCACAATTAGAATACATATCATGCAAGCATACAATTAAGCATATAGAAGACTTTATAATACTACCCAATATATATCATTTGCTATTAAGAGTTTACTACGAATAGCATAAACCATAACCTACCTCCACCGAAGAATTGTGATCAAGCAATCTACTTTCCCAAAGCTGCGTTCTTCTTCTTTTCTCCTCTCTCTCGTTCGTTCGTTCTCCTTCTCCTTGTTCTTTCTATTTTTCTTATTCAAACCCTCTTTCTTTTACCCTAATTAGCATATAATTAAGTATAAAAGATGATGATTAACCCATTATTTATTTCAAGGTTATCTCTTTTAACCCCCAAGTAATTGAATTATTAACATTAATCCACTAACTTTTAATTATAGCAGGAATAGTCCAAACGCCCCTTAAAAACTTTTAAGAAAATCCAACCCAGCCTGGGTTACGCAACCTGTGACGGTCCGTCCTGCAGGTCCGTCAAAAGTTCAGAGAGTTAATTTCTGTGAAGATGTGTGAACGGTCCGTCGTGCCCACGTCGGTCCGTCCTGCCATTCCGTCACGAAGTTCAGAGAGTCCATCTCAGTACCCAATTTTCAGAATTCTAAGTGTTTTGAAACGAGACCCCCTCGACGGTCCGTCGTGCCCATGACGGTGCGTCGTGGGATCCGTCGACTCAGCCAGTTATTCCAG
This sequence comes from Solanum corneliomulleri, assembly GCA_027704805.1. Taxonomy (NCBI): domain Eukaryota; kingdom Viridiplantae; phylum Streptophyta; class Magnoliopsida; order Solanales; family Solanaceae; genus Solanum; species Solanum corneliomulleri. Next base: position 6,042,784 of record JAKWIY010003055.1, on the reverse strand, counting down.
AAATAAAAGCTGCTGCTCAAAACGACTAAACAGGTCATTACAATAGATACCAATTTACCCATCGTTCGTCCTCGAAAGATCACAAAAAGAGAAACAAGGGCAAAAAGAGTACCTGAATCTGTAAACAGATGTGGGTATGTTTCTTGCATATCAGCCTCCTTCTCCCAAGTGGACTCTTCAACCGGCCCGATTCTTCCATTGAACCTTGATGGATGCAATCTCCTTGACCTCAAATTGCGGACTTCTCTATCTAAAATAGCAACAGGTTTCCTCTCATAGACAAATTCTCATCAGCAGAACTGAATCCCAACGAATGATGTAGTTTCCATCCCCATGGTATCTTTTCAACATAGACACATGAAATACCGGATGCACTCCTGACAGTCCTGGAGGCAAGGCTAACTCATAAGCTACCTCCCTCACGCGCTTCAGAACTTCAAAGGGACCAATATACCTTGGGCTAAGCTTACCTCGCTTACCAAACCGCATCACCCTTTTCATGGGCGAAACCTTCAGCAAGACTTGCTCACCCTCCACAAACTCCAAGTCTCTAACCTTTCGATCTGCATATTCTTTTTGCCTACTTTGAGCCGCTAAAAGATTTTCTTGAATAGATTTCACCTTCACTAATGAATCCCTCAAAAGGTCAGTACCCCAAGGTCTAACCTCAAATGCATCAAACCAACCAATGGGAGACCTACATATCCTCACATACAGTGCCTCAAATGGGGCCATACCAATGCTTGAGTGATAGCTATTATTGTATGAGAATTCTGCTAAGGGTAAGAAGTTATCCTAATGACCACCGAATTCTATCACACATGCACGAAGCATATCCTCCAACACTTGAATCGTTCGCTCAGACTGACCATCGGTCTGAGGGTGAAATGCGGTACTAAGATCCAACCTAGTACCTAACTCAGCATGCAATATTTTCCAGAACTTAGAAGTAAACTGCGTTCCTCTATCTGATATAATGGAAAGTGGAACCCCATGCAATCGAACAACTTCCGAGATGTAAAGTTTGGCTAACCTCTCTGCATTGTAAGTCACCTTGACCGGAATGAAGTGAGCAGACTTAGTTAACCTGTCAACAATTACCCAAATGGAGTCATACTTACCCATTGTCTTGGGAAGACCAACCACGAAATCCATTGCAATTCTTTCCCACTTCCATTCAGGAATGGGCATTCTCTGAAGTGTTCCTCCGGGCCTCTGGTGTTCATATTTTACTTGCTGACAATTTGGACATTTGGCAATAAAATCAACAATGTCACGCTTCATTCTACTCCACCAAAAGTGTTGCTTTAGGTCACGATACATCTTGGTTGCCCCAGGATGTATAGAATACCTTGAACTATGAGCCTCTGTAAGAATAGTGTGAATCAAATCATCGACGCAGGGTACACATACCCTTCCCTTGATTCTCAAAACACTTTCCTCATCGATTGTTGCTTCTTTAGCCTCTCCCCGCTACACTTTATCTCGAATCCGGATCAATTTCTCATCAGTAAACTGCTTTCCCTTAATCTTGTCAAGAAAGGAAGATCTTGCTTCCACGCTGGCCAAAAATCCTCCCTTCTCATTTACTTCTAACCTCATAAGGTCATTAGCCAGAATCTGAACCTCTCTAGCCAATGGGCGTCTAGAAACTTGCAAGTGAGCTAAACTTCCCATGCTTCCTGCCTTTCTACTTAAAGCATCTGCCACAACATTAGCTTTTCCCGGATGATACAAAATAGTAATATCGTAGTCCTTCAGTAGTTCCATCCATCTCCTCTGTCTCAAATTCAAATCTTTCTGAGTAAAGACATACTGTAGGCTACGATGATCCGTATTGACCTCACACTTAACCCTATATAGATAGTGCCTCCATTGCTTTAATGCAAACACTACCGCGGCCAACTCCAAATCATGGGTCGGGTAATTACGTTTGTGCACCTTTAATTGCCTTGAAGCATATGCAACTACATTCTTCTCTTGCATTAGCACTGCACCCAAACCAGAATAGGATGCATCACAATAAACAATGAAGTTCTTACCTTCCACTGGCAAGGTGAGAATTGGTGCAGTAGTCAACAAAGTTTTGAGCTTCTGAAAGCTTTTCTTACATCGTCCGACCGACCATACAAATGGGACACTCTGCTTAGTCAAGTTTGTCAATTGGGAAGCAATAGAAGAGAATCCCTTGACAAATCGACGGTAGTAGCTAGCTAAACCAACAAAGCTCCTCACCTCTGTAACATTAGTGGGTCTTGCCCAACTCTTCACTGCTTCGATCTTGGAAGGATCCACCATCACTCCATCCTTAGAAACCACATGCCCCAAGAAGGACACTACATCTAGCCAAAACTCACACTTGGAGGATTTGGCATAAAGCTTTTTCTCCCTCAACATTTCCAATACAATTCTCAAATGCTCCTCATGTTCTTTCTTGCTCTTTGAGTATACCAGTATATCATCTATGAATACAATGACAAAGAGATCCATATATGGCTTAAAATCCCATTCATCAAGCTCATGAAAGCAGTAGGGGCATTCGTAAGCCCAAAAGACATTACTAAGAACTCATAAAGCCCATACCTGGTTCGAAAACCAGTCTTGGGCACATCCGTTGCCCGTATTTTCAATTGATGATAACCAGATCTCAAATCGATTTTTGAGAAGGTACAAACACCTTGTAACTGATCGAACAAATCATCAGTGCGGGGAAGAGGGTACTTGTTCTTAACAGTTACCTTATTCAGTTTTCTGTAGTCTATGCACATCCGAAAACTCCCATCCTTCTTCTTCACAAACAAAACAGGAGCACCCCAAGGGGATGCACTTGGTCTAATGAAACCTTTACCTAACAGTTCTTGAAGTTGAGCTTTTAACTCCCTTAACTCCGCAGGAGCCATTCTATAAGGGGGTATAGAAATGGGGCGAGTATCCGGTTCCAGATCAATCCAAAAATCAATATCTCTATCCGGTGGCATACCAGGAAGGTCTGCAGGAAACACATCCAGAAACTCACGGACTATCGAAACCGACTCAATTGAAGGTACTTGGGTAGTATCATCCCTGAGGTGTGCCAAGAACGCTAAACACCATTTACTAACCATTCTCTTAGCACGAAGAAATGAGATGATACGAACTGGAGTGGAAGTGTAATCACCCTCCCACACTAACAGATCTGTCCCAGGCTTGGCCAACGTTATAATTTTTGCATTACAGTCTAGTATTGTAAAATTCGGAGAAAGCCAAGTCATACCCAGAATTATGTCGAAGTCAACCATTTCTAAGATAACCAAGTCCACATGAGTATTTCTCCCCACAAACGTCACCAGACAAGACTTATATACCCTTTCAACTATCACAGACTCACCCACCGGAGTAGACAAACGAATAGGCATGTCAAGCAATTCACAAGGTAAATTAAGACCAGTAGCAAATGAAGAAGATACATATGAAAATGTGGAGCCAGGATCAAATAATACAGAAGCCATGTAATCACAAACCAAAAGATTACCTGTGATAACAACATCAGATGTCTCCGCTTCAGACTGCCCGGGGAAAGCGTAACAATGTGCCCTATCGCTTGTCTTCCCGTTGCCCCTACCATGTTGTGCTATAGTGGCTCCAGTTTGCCTGTCACCCCGGCCGTTTTGGTGACCACCATTACCTCGACCACCACGTCCTCCAGAATGACGGCCTCTTCCATGACCACCTCTACCTCTAACTGTTGGAGGTCTGTAACTCTGTTTTGGACAATACCTCTTAATGTGTCCAGTCTCCCCACATCCATAACACTCTCTGGATTCAAGCATCGGTCTCTGTGAGAATGACGAAATCTGGGGATAACCTCCAAATTCAGAGAAATGTTGACCGGTCTGCGGTGGACCCCCAACTACAGTCTGCAGAGAAGACTGAATAGGTCGGGCTGGATAACCTCTGGAACCCTGACCTCTGGAGTAAGAACTATTAAACTTACCTCCCTTACGAAACCTTTTTGATGTCGATGCCATGGTGAAGTCATCTGGCTTCACTCGTTCCACCTCTATCACGAAGTCTACCACTTCTTGAAAGGATTTTGCTATAGCCGCTACCTGTAAGGCTGAAATCCGCAAATCTAACCTCAATCCCTTCACAAAATGGCAAATTCGCTCTTGTGGACTGAAACAAAGTTGGGTGGCATACCTGGATAATGCACAAAACTTAGCCTCATACGCAGTAACCGACATCCTGCCTTGTTCTAGGCTCAAGAACTCATCTCTCCTCCTATCCCTTAAGGTCCGGGGAATATACTTCTCCATAAATAATCTAGAGAATGACGCCCAAGTCATGGGTGGTGCCTGTGCGGGTTGACACTCAACATGTGACCACCACCACATTTTGGCATTTCCCTGAAACTGATAGGTTACAAACTCAATGCCAAACCGTTCCACTATGCCCATTTTATGTAGTAACTCATGACAATCAACCAGAAAATCGTAGGCATCCTCAGATTCAGCACCCTTGAAGACTGGAGGTTTCAATTTCAAGAACTTACTGAAAACTTCATGCTGATCACTTGTCATTATAGGCCCTGTAGTCAAACGAGGAAACGTGCCTATTTCCAATGAGGCATCCATGCGGGGAGCCTCAACAGCGGCCTGTCGTACTTTCGGAACCTGAGGTGCTGGTTCAGAAAACACTGGAGGTGTTTGGCCTTGATCAGATAACCCGCTAAGATAAGCAAGTACCTGATTAATAATCTCTGGGGTAGGTTGGGGTGGTAATTCCTCATTCTGCACTTGTTCATTCTCCCCTTCCTCACCCTCTCTTACCACTTCCTCAGTCGGTGGAGGAGTCACCGCCCTAGTGCTAGTTGGGCTAGGTGCTTGTCCTCTTCCTCTAGAAGACGTCCTCCCGCGACCTCTACCACGACCTCTTGCCACTGCTCCTCTCCGAGCTACAGCCCCAGTGGCTGGCTCAGACGCATCTTGTCTTGCCGGTGTTGGTGTTGGTGCAGTCGTTGCTCTAGTTCTAACCATCTGCGAAATAGAGTGAAGATGGTCAGATACCAATTTGTATCACCTAGATACCAATTGGATCCAAGTAATAACACGAAAGAAAGAAAGAATGGAATTTTCCTAAAGTCTTATAGCCTCTCAAAGAAAAGTAAAGGCGTCCCCCTACCGTTCCTTAAGACTCTACTAGACTCGTTCTTGTGTGATGAGACCAACGAACCTAATGCTCTGATACCAAGTTTGTCACGACCCAAAACCGAGCCGCGAGTGGCACTCACACTTATCCTACTATGTGAGCGAACCAACCAATCTAAACCCCAACATTTCAAACATAATGAACAAAATATCATGCGGAAGACTTAAAACTCATTAACGGAATCAATTAAATAACTTCTAAAATTTATCAATCATTATTCCCAAAATCTGGAAGTCATCACCACAAGAACATCTATCCTCAATTTCTAAATCTAAGAGTATCTAAGAAGCTAAAATAAGTAAAAAGCTAGTCCATGCTAGAACTTCAAGGCATCAAGACATGAAGAAGAAGATCCAGTCCAAGCTAGAAGCGTTAGTTACCCTGAAATCTGGTGTAATGAAGACTGGCTAGAGTTGCGGTTGAGTTGAAGACGGTGGCACGTTTGCTGCACTCCACAATTAACAAAGAAAAACAAATACAAGTAGGGGTCAGTACCAGGCACAAGTACTGAGTAGGTATCATCGGCCAACTCAAAATAGAAAACAGTATATGTCAGATAATAACATAAAACCAACCAAATACTTAACAGGTGATAGCATTTACGCATAAGAATCATTTACAACAACACTACTCACATCAATGAGGACTCAAGCCTCCACACCATACTCATTTGGGAATTGGTTCTTTAGATTGAGTATATTAGCATATTTCAAGATTCATTATCTTTATTCCTCTCGTGTCGGTACGTGACACTCCGCTCCATATACTATCCTGGTGTCGGAACGTGACACTCCGATCATATACTATCCTGGTGTCGGAATGTGACACTCCGATCCATATACTATCCTGGTGTCGGAACGTGACACTCCGATCCATATACTATCCTGGTGTCGGAACGTGACACCCGATCCATATACTATCCTGGTGTCGGAACGTGACACTCCGATCCATATACTATCCTGGTGTCGGAACGTGACACCCGATCCATATACTATCCTGGTGTCGGAACGTGACACTCCGATCCATATAATATCCTGGTGTCGGAACGTGACACCCGATCTATATACTATCCTGGTGTCGGAACGTGACACTCCGATCCATATACTATCCTGGTGTCGGAACGTGACACCCGATCCATATACTATCCTGGTGTCGGAATGTGACACCTGATCCATATACTCTCCTGGTGTCGGAACGTGACACTCCGATCCTCATATACTATCCTGGTGTCGGAACGTGACACCGATCCTCTAATCTCACTACTTTAGTTCATAAAGCCTTCTTTATACCAAGGCATCATCATTAACAAAGTAGATTTAGGGTTAAGATTCACACAGCCTCATCATGCTAATTCATCACAATTAGAATATTCATATCATGCAAGCATACAATTAAGCATATAGAAGACTTTATAATACTACCCAATATATATCATTTGCTATTAAGAGTTTACTACGAATAGCATAAACCATAACCTACCTCCACCGAAGAATTGTGATCAAGCAATCTACTTTCCCAAAGCTGCGTTCTTCTTCTTTTCTCCTCTCTCTCGTTCGTTCGTTCTCCCTCTCCTTGTTCTTTCTATTTTTCTTATTCAAACCCTCTTTCTTTTACCCTAATTAGCATATAATTAAGTATAAAAGATGATGAATTAACCCATTATTTATTTCAAGGTTATCTCTTTTAACCCCCAAGTAATTGAATTATTAACATTAATCCACTAACTTTATAATTATAGCAGGAATAGTCCAAAATGCCCCTTAAAAACTTTTAATAGAAATCCAACCCAGCCTGGGTTACGCAACCTGTGACGGTCTGTCCTGCAGGTCCGTCACAAAGTTCAGAGAGTTAATTTCTGTGGAAGATGTGTGACGGTCCGTCGTGCCCACGACGGTCCGTCCTGTCATTCCGTCACGAAGTTCAGAGAGTCGATCTCAGTACCCAATTTTCAGAATTCTAAGTGTTTTGAAACGAGACCCCCTCGACGGTCCGTCGTGCCCATGACGGTCCGTCTGGGATCCGTCGACTCAGCCAGTTATTCCAGAATTAAAATCTGCTGCTCAAAACGACTAAACAGGTCGTTACAATTATAATCATAGTAAAATTAGTCAAGATAGAAAATGATTTACAAACTTTCATAATCTAAAATTAGTGAAAGATGGGGGAAAAAATTCATTACTAAAGGAAAGAATAATAAAATTTGAAGGAAAAGAATAAATATTAGAAAAAACACCGTTTTTTCGTGCAACAATATTTATTAAATATATTTACATTAAGCTTATTATATTATTAAATTAATTTTAAATTTCATAAAGAGTTCAACTTAATACATTAAATTTACTTTTCTTATTAAAATAAAGAGAATAAATTTAAATTTTTTTTTCATAATATAGAAAATTCTTAAGCAATTTAAAATTACAAAAGTTATAATTAAGTACAAATAATAAATTGAATTAAGACTTAAAATTCGATATATTTGGTTTAAAGACTATAAAGAATCTTTAGAAATATATTTAGTACTCAATTATTCAAAAAATTAGATAGTTAACGAATTTAACGAACATTTTTTTATCGCGCAAAGTTAACTAGTTATTTATAAAATAAGTTACCAGGTAATAAGAGTTTAGAATTTCAGGCACAGATAGATTGATACTTAAGCATTTTATCAAAGTTTAAAATACATAAAATAATAATTGAGTGTATCATGAAATTCACAAGCATTTAATGAACTTCTTAATCAGTATACATGGTCAAAATAAAAGCTATATTTCAAATTCACATGAATTTAATATATTTTATAATAAATTAGTTTCACCTTTGATTTTAAAGGTGAATTGATAAAATATATCACTTTATTAGTAAAGCCTATTTAAAATTTAGTCAGATTTGATAATTTCGTACTCCTCCTCCTCCTTCAAAACGTTGGTTTTGAATTCAAATTCTTTTAAAATTCGAGATTTGAAATTAAGACCTCTAGTTTAAAGTTTTAATGTTTGAGATAACTAAATTTCAAATACTTTATATATGTCAATTTAAAAAATAAATATTCGAGCGAATAAATTAGAATTATTGTGATATACCACCAATCTAGCAAAAAAAAAAAAGACAATAAACTTAATATAATCCTATAAGTGAAGTCTGAAAAGGGTAAAATGTATACATCTTTACTCTTATCTATATAAGGTAAAGAGATTATTCTCGATTTATCCTTAACAATTTTTCTTCTTTTATTTAACCTTAAGATTGACAATATGAACGAAGAAAATAAGATATCAATACGAAATTATCAAAAAAGTAAAACATTTTTTTTTACTTTGACCACCTAAGAATAGGGATATAATTTATTTTAAAAACAACAACAAAGGGACATATTATTTGTAGTTTTTTTTTTTAATTCTTTTTGTGTGTAAAATCGTTTGAAACAATCTGTTCAAAGACAAATGTAAATATACAAATTCAGTAAATACTGTAGAGGACTTTATTAAAATGTCACTATATGTATAAATTATAGTGTTAAATATAAATAGTATTATTGGTTCATGTGAAAATAATGTTACATCACATCAAATTTATTACTTACTATTTGTCAAAATTGCCAACTGGGCTGAGAAAGACATACGGTAATTTTTAACCAAAAAAATACTTGGAAAATTACTAAAGAATGAAATAAGAAATTTTCTACAAAAGAAAAAGAATTTTTTGGTCTTATTTCTTATTAGGAATAAAGTTTTAGGTGCTCAATTTTATCAATATTTTTTTTTGTTCATTCATATTTAAGTTATATTGTATTTATCATTTTCATTAACATTACTTGTGAAATATGTGGAATTGTCGTGTTTGGATATTTTATATTATTTACTGTATATATATTAGGAGTGTGAATATTGAGGAGCTTAGACTCAAACATTTAATTGATCGATATTTATATATACAAAAGTAATTCTTCATTTATTTTCCTTCTTAGTGTATCATGTATTTAAAAATTATGAAAAAAATATATTATTTATTTTTCTTTTAGTATATTGACAACATTTAGTATTTTTTATTTATTTCCTTTTAAACATATTATGTATTTAAAAAATTAGAAAAAATACTACTACATGTTATAATAATCAATAGGAAAAATGCACAAGTACACCCTCAACCTATGTCCAAATTTCAGAGACACACTTATGCTATATTAATGTTCTATTACCCCCTGAACTTATTTTATAAGTAATTTTCTATTCCTTTTCGGTTTACGTGACACTACTTTGAAAAAAAAAGTCAATCAGCAATGGACCACAAGATAGTATCACGTAGGCCAAAAGGCTAGAAAATTATTAATAAAATAAGTTCAGGGAGGTAATAGAACCTTAATATAGTATAAGTGTGTCTCTGAAATTTCGAACATAGGTTTGAGGGATACTTGTGCATTATCCTAATTAATAACTTAAAATATTTGAAAATACATATAAAAAAAGAGAAATAAAGTACGGTAATTAACAACTTAAAATACTTTTAAATAAAAATTCAAAAATTGATTAGCTCTCAAAATATTACATGTTAAACAAATATTACTTGAGAAGTTCATTAAAAATATTATAAAAATAATTAGTAACAAAAATATTTTAAGTTTAAGTACTCTCCCAATTTTATCTCTCTCACATAAATTTAACAAATAAATTGATAAGAGTGAAACTATATCTTCAAACAAAATCTTGGGGATCTCACTTCATATTTAAAGACAAACATGTGACACCAATGAAGACAAAAATTCTACTAACAATACCCCCCCCCCCCTCTTCCCCCCACCCCAAGAAAAAGAACTTTTTGGGACTAACCACATAGAGAAATAAATATATTTATAATGGTAACATACAAATTTCACATAACAATGACTAATTTTAGTGATGAAAAAAATTCATAATCATAGTAAATTTGTGATATTATTCACAAATAAATAAATAATATAAATATTTTACTCCATTGTATTTATAGATATTATAACTTTGTAATTTGAGGGTAACAAAAGATAATATACTAATCATCACAATCAAAAAAAGACAAAATAAATAAAATAAAAATATTCTTTTAGAGATTGTGGGGCTCATTATACTTTGGAGGGCAACATATTTCAAAGTGAATCCTAATTTCTGATCTTTAATCAGCTTTTTACAACACATACACAACAAGTTCCCTTTACATTATTGTTTTGCCCCATATAGGGGCCTTTATATGTTAAAATAATAATAATAATAATAACAACAATAATAATAATAACAATATATTTAATATAGAAATAGCAAAGTATAGGATAAACACAGTCATTATTCCTATTTGTGTGGAAAAAAATAGATTTTTTGACACAATAATACAATATCAAAACATGCTAAAAAAATAACGTCAATATTAACAAGATAACACAACTAGTGATGCAATACGTAACAATATGAAAGAGAAGATTAGCCCCTTATCGATCTCTCCCCTACTGCAATACCCGACTGCTTATTAATCTTCAATTCTAATAATATAATCCTTTTAGCACCACGTGTATATATATATATATATATATATATAGATATATATATATATATATATAGATATATATATATATATATATATAATATATATATATATATATATTATATATATATATATATATATATATATAGAAAACTTAAGTCCTTATATATTTCTTTTTCCAACTCTAACCTCAACAATACTTTAACCCACAAAATTTTCACTCTCATCACCAAACACCTACTTCAAAACCCCACTTTCAACACTTTAAACTCTCTAACTACTACCCAACACTCCTCTTCATCAAACTCAATATTTCCACCATCTTTTTCTACACTTTCAAGACCTTGAACACCCCCCACCCCACCCCCTACACACAAACACCACCAAAAAAAAGAAAAAGAAATGGAGAATGAGAAAGAGTTACCACCACTAGTAGTGGATCAACAAAACACTAATTACTATTCATCATCTTCTTCAAGTAGTAATACACATAAATCTATAGAGACATTGCTAGTTGTACTAGCAATAATAACAATACTTGGTGTTATTGCTAGTATTATTGCTAGGCTTTGTGGTGGTAGACATTTTAGTGGTAATGGTGAAGATGATATAGAAGGATGGGTTGAAAGAAAATGTAGAAGTTGTATTGATGGTGGTATACCTAATACTTCACAACCATCACCACCATCACCATCACCACCAGCTAAAGAAGAAGTTAAGCCAATAACGACAACAACGACAACAATACAAGAAGAAGGAAAGAAGTAAAAGAGAGAAAATAAAAGTATAGTAAGGGTTCTCTTTTTTATTTTACCTTTTTTTTTTAAATTTATAACGATGATGTTCAAATCAAGTTAAATGTATTAGTTTATTTATTTTTATTATTTTAGAATGATGATATAATGATATGAAATGAAGGGTGAAATTATTATTAGTATTATTATTGGAATGGGGGTAGGGGTGGTACTCAGGAGCTAAGTTCCTAGTAATTTTTTTTTTATTCTCTCAATGTGAATTGAAAAAAAACACATTTTTTTCCTCTAGTAAATATGAGGCTTTCTATTTTGATTTTGTATTATGATGGTATTTGGTTGTACAATTTATTTGTGTTTTTTATTATTTTATTAAATATTTATTATTTTTATTGATACAAGTATGGTATTTCATTCCTTTTACAAAAGAATGATCTCCTTTTTTTTTTGGTTTGTTAAAAAAATTGTTTTTTTTTTTGGTAATATTTCATTTTCAATTTTTTATGTGATATATTTTAAGTCATAAAATTAAGAACAATTTATATATTCTATTTGATATAACTTTAATTTAAGATGATAATATTTTTTTTTATTTTCTTAAAATTTATACTAAATAAAACTATAACATTCTTTATTAAACGAAATCTTTATTAAACGAAAGGCGTATAACTTATTCAAATATGTTTTACTTTTTTTTTTTTTGGTTTGTGGTGGGTGGGAGTTGGGGTCAAGACATGTTCTATGTGCTAACCAGAGAGGTAATAGTTATTATTGACTATAAATTTCTCGTCATTTGTCCTTCCTTGTGAAGTAGTGGGGAAAAATTTAGTATTTTTTCCTCTTAAAAAAGGATGATCTAGTTTGACTTGGAACGAAATTAAAAAAAGAAATAAGAATTTGTATATTATAGTTTTAAATTAAAGTTATATTAAATATATTAAAATACGAAGTTTAAAAAAAGAAATAAGAATTTGTATATTATAGTTTTAAATTAAAGTTATATCAAATATATTAAAATATTTTTTAATCTTATAATATTAAACATGTCACATATCATAAAGTTAGAGTGTTCTTTAAACTGTTCATAAGACTCAAATGTTGATCTAATAATAAAAGCGTAACATATAATATATATTTTTGAACTATGCCTTATTTAAATTAAAAAAAATCAAGATGAAATTAAAGATTTTTGAACCATGCCTCATTTACTTTTGAGAATTTCTCAATTATAAGAGAAATAATATCACAAGGATAACATCTTTCTTTATTTTCTTCTCTTTTTTTTTTTCGATTTATTGAAGACAATTGACCAATATATAGTTGTCATTTTTCGTATAGAGACTTATATCGAATTATCATGAAATGGTTTGACTGAATTCTTTATACTCTTAAAATATTGTTAAAAACGTTATCTTACAAAATTAAACCTTATAATACGTAATATAAATTTCGATAATCATTACGAAATAACAAAAATCCATATTTAAAGATATAGTTCAATAAAAAAAACGATGAGTGTCTCAGAGATCACCACAAAGAGATCTTGCTCATACCTCAGCTTCATTCGAAAATAGAATAAATCTTTCTAAAGAAAAATACTTATTAAATACTCCTTTTCATCAAGAGTTGTTTTTCTTATTACGTTTAAGTTAATTTAACTAATTTTTAAAGGTAAATTAGATCACATTAATTTAATATTTTTTTTAAAAATTGAACATTTTAAAACTATATAAAAAATATTATAAATTAAAATTTTTCATATATTAATATGATAAAGAATATATCTTAAAATATTAATTAATATTTTTATAATTTAAATTTAAAAATAAAAATTATAATAAATAATTTTAGACGAATAAAATATTAAATATATTAAATTCTAATATGAATATCACCAGAAAAAGAAATCTATAAAGTTGTCTCCCTCTTAATGATGAAAACACCTTTCGATGCTGGCATAATCTAACCGTTGGTTTATCTACTATATAGTAATCATTGTCTTTGCCAACAATTTTTGCTACTTTAATCCCCTTTTTTTGTTCTATCATAGTTAAATTTTCTAATTTACATGTTTTAGTTTAACTAAATATAAATTTTAAAGAATAAAATAAAAACTAGATTTAATGACTTTAAATTAAAAATATGTGAAGTTATTTAAATATTTGTAGTCTTAAATTTATTATTGAATAACTTACTAAACAATAAAAGATACACTTCTTTTAAGATAAATCCAATAAGAAAGCAAGAAATAAAATTTTTCAACAAAAAATTAATTTTAAAATCGAATGGTACTTCATATAATTTAATTTTTGTGGGTTCCATGACATATCCAAAGTAGGGACTAGTAATATGCCATTGATTCTGCTTTCTCTTTTTTCTTTGTCTAGGATACTTTTCTTGTCATACATATATCAAGAAAGAAATTAAAAACACTCATATTGTTAACCAATAAATCTCAGTTGAAAATAGAAATATTTATGGTTTGAATAAAAATTAATTTAAGTCAAAAAATTAAATCAAATCGATTATATTAATCAAATACTATAAAAAAATTAAATTGCCAACAGATTTTATCAATAATTTAAGTTGGTTAGTATTTTATTAACAAATTACCAACATAACTTAAACTGAATTATATTAAAACTTAACAATGAAATTCTAACAGATTACTAACATAAAATCTTACTAAGTATTTTAGTTGGTAAATACGTCGGAAAAAAATAGCGTCAAATTTAGCAATATTCTATCAATGGATTCCCAACAGAAATACTACTAACACATACCTTTTGTTGGTAATATTACCAAGAAGTATATATTGGTTGGTAAATGTAATGACCCGTTAGACTATTTTGAGTACTAGTCCACTTTCTTTCATAAAGAACCCTTTCCGTAAAAATTTCTATGGAAACTTTAAATTACTTATTCAACTATAGTTAATTAATTAAGGAGTAAATTTTTTTTTTTTTTTTTTTTTTGTAATTCATTAATGGACCAAGTCTAATTATTTAATACCCCTATACTATTTGACTTATTTATTAAAATTAGTTAGCGGGGTTAATATTTTTTTTATCACAATGTGATGAGACGAAAAGAGGAATAGTAAGTTTACAGGAAGCCGCCGATAGAAGACCTAATGGTATGGTGGTGAAAAAAAAAAATCCTTCAGGTACAAAAATAACAAATTCATCCGTGTTTCATATTATATTAGTATATAAGTCCTATTTTCGTTAATTCATGTGATTAATTATTAATTTTATTATTGTGTGTGAGGCTTCATAGAGGAACACTCACAAGTTCAGCAAAACACTTGTTCAAGTTCATCAATAATAAAATGTGCAATGCCATTAGATGCAATGTCAAGTATAGTGATGCATGCATTTTCTAACGATACACACCCGTTGTCTCTCAGTCTGGGACCCATGGGGGACATATCTGTACATGCATCTGTCACGGCGCACGACATGACCCTCGATAATAGTAACCTTCGCGGCGCACGATACGTTTGTCGAAATATAATATCCATAGCGGCGCGCGATACGACCCTCGAAATGGTACATCCTCTTACCACAACCATGTCTTAGATACAGTGCAAATGACATGCTCAAACGAAAATGAAGAGATAACCATTTGATAACAAAGCATAATTTACAACAAGGAATACAACACCAACAAATAAGCAACACGTGTCTAAGTCATTCTCAACACCACATAAGGAAATACACGAATTTCATACACTTAACAAGTATTTAGAAATCCACTTGCCTCAACCAATCAAGAGTTCACTCCGAAACTTGAGTTTTCCCCTTCCGTTGAATTTCCAAATTAATGCAATCTATTCAAGCACATGACCACAATAAGATTTCGAAACTAACAACACCCAACTCTATAATCAAGTTCCTAATCTTCAAGCCTAGGGTTAAGTCATAACTCCTCCAAACACTAAAACCCTAATAGCTTTCATTTGATATAATATACCTAATATTTAATTACATATCTTAATATCTCAAAACAAGAAAGAGGATAAAAAATTACAACTCTATCAGCGCTTAATCTAGAACTTAGAAGTAAAGAAAAATTTAAATCCTCCACAGTGTCATATATTCCCATTCCATCACTTCCCAATTTATTATGGTTTATGTAGTGATTACATAATAAGTATAATATAATATATAATCTTCAATTTCAACTATATTGTTTCTCCCCCTAAGTCAAAAAACGTGGAATCAATATATAAACTTTGTAAATTTATCACATAATTCAACATAAATAATAACAATTTAATCTCTATCCATATGCAATACAATATTTAGGCATAATTACCTGTTTCACTTGATCGGTCGGTCGGTGATGAATCCTCGTCGAGAGGCTACTCGTTCTTTTTTTTTAGCTGATTAGGGCAAATAATTATAACCCACTAAATAGTTAAATAAATGTTAGTTATTTAATAATTAACCATCAATTAATTCACTCTAGTTAAATGAATTTTTCAAATTTCCATAAATGACCTTCCGGGTCATTACAGGTGTTTTAAATTTTATGTTTAGCTCAAAAATTGAATTTTGTCAATATTTTTGTGAACTTGCTCAGATAAAAATTTCGTTAGCGTAATTAACTCCAAAGTTCATTTTTTTATCTAGTTAGATGGTTGGAATATGAGTTTTGAGGATTTCATTTTTATTTGTGCCTCTAGGTGTCTTAACATATAAATTTTGGCAAAATTTTACTTTGATCAATATATTTGATAACGTGCACAGATAAGAATTTCGCCTGTGCATTTAGATGCGAAAAGTCATTTTTTGATGTAATACGGTAAAGGGTTCGGGTTTCAAGGCTTTCGTTTTTAGTTTATGTCGTTACACATTTTACCTTTTAAGTTTTGGCCAAAATTTCACTTTAGTCAATATTTTGGTAATCGTGCTTGAATTGAAATTTTATCACCACAAATAGCCATATAAGTTCAGATTTGATCTCATAGGATGGTTGGTTTGGGTTTTCAGACTTCTATTTTCAGTTTTTCTCGTTAAGCGGTTTAATTTTTGACTAAAATTTGAATTAGGTCAATTGTTTTGGGAAATATGCTTAAATTTAAATTTCGTCAGCGCGACTAGATCCGGAAGGTCATTTTTCGCTTTATAGGATGACTAGTTTGGATTTTGAGGTTATCATATTTAGTTTGTACCATTAGGCGACTTAATTTTTAACTTTTGTCCAAAATTTGATTTTTCTTAGTATTTTTTTGTAAATGTGCTCTGATGAAAATTCTGCCAGCGGGATTAGCTTCGGAAGATCATTTTATATCTAATAGAATGGTTGTTTCCGGTTTTGAGGTTTCAATATCAGTTTGTGTTGTTAGGCGTTTTAACTTTTAAGTTTTGACCAAAATTTTGATTTGGTCAATATTTTTTATAAACGTGCTAAAATTAAATTTTTTGATATATTGATATGTGTCATATTGAAATTAATTTAACATGTTATCATAGATTTTACATTGTTTCATTCAAATATGATTTAAAAATTGATTAATATTTTTGAATTTATTAGTTGGTTTTTAGATTTTCAAACATAATAAATTAATAAATATTTTACTATTGAATAATCACACGGTTAATAATATTTAGAACATATTTTGAATCAATTACTAACCTAACATTGAACGTGAATGATTATTACCAATAAACTAACAATAAATAAGTGAATTTATTAGAAAATAAATAATAATAACGTGTTTAAAATTTATTTTCAACAAGTGTTGTGGTGTAGTGGTAAGTACTCTTGCATCCTTAAATAAGAGGATTCAGGTTCAATTCCGTTGGGTACCTAATCATCTTTGTTAGGGGATTGCTTACTACCCAATGTAGGTATTTCCAGTGTGAATTTGGATTTAGTTGGACTCCAATGTGGATACCAAACACTGAATGGTAAACCAAAAAAATATTTAACATTTATTGGTTAATTACTAACACAAATTTTTTGTTACTAAAAGTTACCAACCAATTACCAATGTATCAGTCGAATAATGAAGAAACAATTTACTAACTCCTTTTCAATTCGTTAGTAAAGGTACTAACGATATACTAACCAAAAATTAGTTGAAAAATTTACCAACGAAAATTTCATGGCCATATTTCAATATTTTGTAGCAACATCTTTGGGTGTTTACTAACTGATTTTTGGTTGGTAAGTTTACCAACAAATTACAATCGGTTGATAATATTTACCGACGAGCTTAGCAACGAATTAATATAAGTTGTCATTTGGTTGGTAACTCAATTTTCCAACCAATTTGATCAATTTATCAACAAATGTTTTTGTTGGTAATTGAGGTTCCTTTTGTAGTAGAATTTGATTTGGGTTAGGTGTGGTTTGATTTTAGACTTTTAAATATCGATAGTATATGGATTGGTTATGATTTTGTTCAAAAAAATCGAGTGATGACCAAATCGAACCGAACCGAACTGATAAATTATATACATATATTTTAGTAATATACATTCACAATATATTATTTTTATAAACAATTTTAAAAATCTTATATGTGTTTTCATAAAAATTTATTTATAATTTATTTTGAAAGTAAAAATGTCCAAGATGAGAATATTTATCTAATTGATTTTATGTATATGTGTGTATTTATGACAATTCTTTATAAGATTGAGAATATCACTTTTTCTTTCTTCTAGGCCAAAATAATAAATTTTGAAGTTTTATTCACAGTAAATTCAATGATTGAAATCGACCCATGAACACACCTAGTTGAAAAGATTAACCAATTATATATATGTATAGAGATATTCTTCATATAGTAACACCTTTCGAGGAGATTAAACAATGTCACTTTAATTAACACAGATACACAAATCGAACAAATAGTATCGTATTATGTTAGGTATATTCTTAGGTTAGTTGAACCCAACAAATTGATATCAGAGGCAGTGGTCAATCTTACATGACTAGTATGTAGATGACTAAGTGTGATAACTAGCGGGAGACTCGGAATATGTTTTTATGCTTAAGGTAGCTTGAAGATGCATAACATTATTGAGAATATGTCTAAGCATATTCCAGAAATAAATTAGTTAGCTATTTTTAGGATTTCAAAATTATGTTATTAGAGTACTATTTGACTTATATTTAAGAGTTAGTTGTTTTATTTGTTATTTGAATTTTACTGATAAGTTAGTAGCATATATTTTTTTTTATTTTGTAGTTAGATATTATATCTATAAATGTAAGTCTTTGAATTATTAATAAAATAATTTCCTTAGACAATTTTGCAGTATTTTTTCTCTCAAAATCTTTCTCTGTTATTTTCTTAAGTTCTTTATCAAAAAATAACAATTGGTATCTAGAGTCTTCTTCTTGAGGGACTGTGAACAGAAAAATAGACTCAAAAAATAGATTTTTCACGAATGACTCCTCCTATTTTTGATGGCGAGAACTATCAATATGGGTTGTGAGAATGGAAACTTACTTGGAGGCTCTTGATAATTGGGAAGCCGTGTAATAACAGATAGTATTAAATAATAGTATTAAATAATAATATTAAATAATATTAGTTTACTGTGTACTAATCCTAGTCCTATTAGGATTAGTACTCCTTAATCCTAGTCCTATTAGGATTAGTACTCCTCCATATATCCTTTATATATCTCCATGTATTCCCTTATTAGGTTAACACTTCAATACAATCAATATTCCTTCATGGTATCAAGAGTCAGAAAACTAGATCTTCTTTTCTCTAGGTTTTTTTTCTTCTTTAGGGCACCGATCGTTCCCTCTCTTCTCTTGGGCGGCGGCAACAATGACAACCGAGGTGGATCCTCTCGATTCACTTCCTTCTGGCGTTAAACTCCTTCTCAGGCATCTTCATGCCCTGATTCCCGAAAAATTATCAGACATAAATTACCCTACATGGAAAATCACCGTTCTTCCAACCCTTGAGGCCAATTACCTTCTCAAATACGTCGATGGAAGCACAGAACCGCCGCCGGCAGTCATCACCGCCACAGACAAATCAGAAAAAACCGATCCGGCCCATGCCGCCTGGAAAGCCGTGGATGGCCAGATCCGATCATTTTTTATTGCGGTCATCTCTCCCACGGTTCAGAAACACGTCTGGTCCTACACAACTGCTTCAGCCCTGTGGACGGCCCTCGCAACACGCTATGCATCAATTTTCCACTCTCATATTTTTCAATTGCGTGATCATCTCCACACAATTACCAAAGGCACGAAAACTATGGCGGAGTATTTAGACGAGGTCTCCACCATCATCACAGCCCTCGACACCGTGAACGAAATCATCCCGAAAAAAATCGTCATGTGCGTCGTTCGGGGGCTCCCATCAGCTTACTCCTCCATTAAACAGGCGGTTCGCATCAGTCCAACGCCCGTTGACCTGGCTACTCTCTCCTCGTGGCTAAAAAGTGAAGAAATCAACGTGGATCTGGAGAGCAAACTTCTTCTCCGAGAAGACGCTGTTATGGAGCCGGCCACCGCCCTCACCGCAAGCCAGAACTAACACGGGGGGTGTGGTGGCGGCCGGCAGGGGATCCGCGGCGGCTACGGCAGAAACAGCGGAGGCCGCGGGCGCGGCGGTCGGCAGGGCAGTCGTCCGCCGTACGACGGTCAGCAGCACGGCAATAACAACTGCCTCCACTCCTTCGGAAGCGGCGGGCAGGGCACTTACGAGCGGGATCGTTCAACTTGTCAAATCTGTCAAAAAACAGGACACACCGCTGCTCGTTGCTGGTTTCGGTATGAGGAGAGCCGAAATAGTGATAACCGTGCCAATTATGCATCTCAAGCCGACCCTTCCTCTGAATGGCTGTTGGATACTGGGGCCAACATGCACGTTAATTCTGATCTATCCAAGCTTGACGCTCCAAATCCATATCATGGCTCCAATGGTATTACTGTTGGCAACGGTGAGTCCCTTAATATTTCTCACACTGGCACCGGTAACATTAAAACCCCCACCGCTATCTTTCACCTAGGTAACCTTACCCACGTCCCTTGTATTAAATCCAATCTCCTTTCAGTTCACCAATTCACAAAAGACAATAATTGCTCACTCTTGTTCACCTCTAATGATTTTCAAATCCTAGACAATATTACCAAGAGGGTGATTTTTCAGGGGTCCTGTGAGCATGGTCTGTACGTTCTTCCTGGCACAAGTTCGTCTGCCCACTCAGTTTCAGAAAGTGTTCCTGTGGCTCCGGTGGCTCTTTCGGCTGATGGCCACAGTCTGTTGTGGCACAGTCGTCTGGGTCACCCGTCTACTCAAATAATAAATTCTTTAATGTCTCAATTAGGTTTTTTCCATTCATGTAAACAATTGTGACTCCTGTTCAATTGCTAAATCTCATAAATTACCTTTTACTTTATCTGAGAAGCGTACAACTGCACCTTTTCAACTTATTCATTCTGACC
The DNA here is from genome assembly GCA_027704805.1 of Solanum corneliomulleri. Lineage (NCBI taxonomy): Eukaryota > Viridiplantae > Streptophyta > Magnoliopsida > Solanales > Solanaceae > Solanum > Solanum corneliomulleri. Next base: position 6,021,908 of record JAKWIY010003055.1, on the reverse strand, counting down.
TATGGGGTCCTACTGTTGTTCCTTCATTTGCTGGTTTTCGCTATTATATTTGTTTTGTGGATGATTTAAAATACACTTGGTTGTACCCACTAAAACACAAATCACAGGCATACACCACCTTGTCACTTTTGAAAAAAATGGTCAAAACACAATTCAATTCTCATGTTAAACTTTTTCGAAGTGACAATGGAAAGGAATATGTCAATAACATCTTTGGCCAGTTTCTGCAATCCCTGGGAATTATACATCAAACCTCTGTCCATACACTCCCGAACAGAATGGGGTGGCTGAGCGTAAGCATCGCCATCTCATTGAAACGGTGGTTACTCTTCTACATCAATCTCATCTCCCTGTCTCCTTTTGGGTAGAAGCTCTAGCCACCGCAAACTACCTCATTAACAGAATGCCCAGTCACACTCTCTCCAACAAATCACCCTATCTGCGTCTTTGGGTGTCTTGCCTACCCTTGGCTACGCCCTCATATTACTCACAAATTACAACCCCGATCCCGTCCTTGTATTTTTTGGGCTATCATCCTACCTCCAAGGGTTATCGCTGTCTTGACCCACAAACTCATAAAGTCTACATATCTCGTCACGTCAAATTTGTCGAAAATGAGTTTCCCTATGAGTCTATTTCCTCCTCCACAAATACATCATCCATTGGCGTCTTCCCCTTTTTCCAACATACTCACAGGGTCCCTACTCAACCTTCAATCACACCTCCACCCACTACCAACCCCCCCCCTCATACCCCTTCGACCGTCACCCACAATACACCCGCAACCACCACCCACACCCGCAACCAAACCGAAACACCCCATTACCCACAAAATCTCCAGCCCAATCCGTTTTGGGTTCTTCCCGGCCACCCCCGAATCACCACCGCCCGTGCCCCCACTTATACTCATCCATGTTAACCCGTGGCAAAGCCGGTATCTTTAAACCCAAAACCTTTCAGGCTACCATACTACCAAATACACCCCTTCCCGACAGTGAACCAACAACCTACTCTGTTGCCTCAAAAAATGCTTATTGGCGTCATGCTATGGATGACGAGCTTAAGGCTTTGATCAGAAAACTTGGGTTCTTGTACCTAAGCCCCATGGGCGGCACCCAATGGGCTGTAAATGGGTGTACAAAATTAAACACAATGCGGATGACAGTATTTCCAGGTACAAGGCTCGTTTGGTTGCTAAAGGCTACAATCAGGAGTATGGGCTTGATTATTCCGAGACATTCAGTCCTGTTATTCGGCAAGAAACCATTCGCCTGGTACTGTCACTCGCCGTGCGCAACAATTGGCTCATCAATCAGTTGGATGTTTCCAATGCTTTTCTTCATGGCATGCTTGATGAAACTATCTACATGACGCAACCACCGGGCTATGCTGATCCCGCTTCCCTCAACATGTTTGAAAACTCCAGAAGTCTCTGTATGGGCTCAAGCAAGCCCCCCGTGCTTGGTACACACGTCTGAAAACGTTCCTCCAGGGACTCGGCTTCACGTGTTGCGTACACGACACGAGTCTGTTTACTCGGCATTCAGCACACGGTACAATCATTCTTCTTGTCTATGTAGATGATATCATTATTACAGGCTCTACTGAAGCTCTCATTCAGGATGTCACTCGAGCTATGCATATTACCTACAAAATGAAGGACCTTGTCCCGTTACATTATTTTCTGGGAATGGAGGTTTCTCGGACAGGCAGCGGCTTGTTTCTTCATCAGCCAAAATATGCTCGAGATCTGTTGCAGAAAGCTGGACTGGAAAAATGCACCAGTCAACCAACACCGATGACAGTCTCTTCGTCTACGAATGGAGCCGACACCCCTTTTGCCGATATCACCCACTTCCGCAGCCTCATTGGGGCTCTACAGTATCTGGCCATTACCCGTCCTGACATCCAGTTTGCTGTCAACCGAGTTGCTCAGCGCATGTACCAACCAAGTGAACATGATTACCATTGTCTAAAACGCATTCTCAGATACATTTTTGGCACTCTTGGTCGTGGTTTACTCATTCGACCCGGGGACTTGGAGCTTCGGGGTTTCTCAGATTCAGATTGGGCGAATGATAAAAATGACAGAAAATCTACATCGGGGTTTCTCATTTTTTTGGGGCCGAACCTGATCTCCTGGTGTACAAAAAAACAACCCAAAGTCTCTCGGTCCTCGACTGAAGCTGAATACCGCGCCCTTACTCTTCTTGCTGCTGAGACCATGTGGGTCACATATATTCTTCGCGAACTCCGCGCCACGCACACTGTTCCTTCTCTCTATTGTGACAACAAATCAACCATCTGTGTGGCCAAGAATTCCGTCCCACACACCAGAATGAAGCATGTTGATACCGATTGTCTCTTTGTTCGCGATGAAGTTCAGGCCGATACCATGACTGTGCAATATGTACCCACTGAAGAACAACCGGCTGATGTTCTCACCAAGCCTCTCCCGAGCCGACAGCACGATTACCTCAGTTCCAAGCTTCCGTTCGCTTCCGCTCAGCTCAGCTTGAGGGGGGATAATAACAGATAGTATTAAATAATAGTATTAAATAATATTAGTACTTACTGTGTACTAATCCTAGTCCTATTAGGATTAGTACTCCTTAATCCTAGTCCTATTAGGATTAGTACTCCTTCCTATATCTCCTATATATATCTCCCATGTATTTCCTTATTAGGTTAACACTTCAATACAATCAATATTCCTTCACCGTGGAAGTGGATTATGAAATTAATTTGTTGCCAAATAATACCACGTGACCCAAATCAAGAGTCACAAGGAAAAGAAAACCATCAAGTCGAAGGCAAAAATAATTTTATTTGTTGTTGTTTCGATAATTGTTTTCACGAAAATCATGACTCCCACATAACCAAAAGATATTTGGAATTATCTGAAGAAAGAATATGCTAAAGATGAAAGAATACGAGGGATGAAAGTATTACATTTAATGAGAAGATTCGAATTACAGCGAATGAAAGAGTCAGAAACAGTCAAGGAATACTCTGACAGATTGCTTGGTATCATCCATATTAATGTTGGAAAAGACCAGATGCACAGTGCAAGATCTGCAAATAACTTGGTCATGAAACTGTAATTTGCAAAAGCAAATTTCAAAAGTGTGAAACAGCTGCCCACGTCACTACTGAAGAAGAAGAAGACCACTAATGTGTGGCAACTTATTTTCCAATCAAAAAATCTCATTTTTGGATGATTTATAGTCATTGTACAAACCACATGACATATGAAATAAATCTTTTTAAAGAGTTCATTCCTATGGAAAATAAGAAAGTCAGAATTGAAAATGGTGATAGTATTCCTGCAAAAGTTTAAAGGGTCTGTTTCAATAAAAACAAATAAAGGTACAAAAATAATTTCACATGTTCTTTATGTGCATGGTTTTGATATAAGTTTGTTTAGTGTTGGTGAGTTAAAAAAAATTAAATTATTATTTGGAGACAAGTATTATCGAATCTTTGATTCTACTAAGCAAGAGATTTTACAAGTTGAAATGAGAGGCAAGAGCTTCTCATTCAATTCAACAGAAGATGCACACAAGCCTTGCAAGACAAAGGATAAATTAGCAATTTGTTCACAAAGTCAATTTCATATGAGCCGACAATCTACAATCCCGATCCAAGAAGAAGTGTTGAGAATATGTCTCAGGATAATGCAGAAATAAATCTTGTTAGCTATTTTGTGATTTTTAAATTATGTTATTCTAATCCTATTTGACTTATATTTAAGAGTTAGTTCTTTTATTTGTTATTTGAATTTTACTGATAAGTTAGTTGCATATTTAGTTCTTTTATTTGTTATTTGAATTTTACTGAATATTTAATTTTTTATTTATTATTTAAATTTTACTGATAAATTAGTAGCATGTTTTTTATTTTTAGTTAGAAATTATATCTATAAATGTAAGTATTTAGATTATTAATAAAATAATTTCCTTTGATATGCAGTATTTCTTTCTCTCAAAATCTTTCTCTGTTATTCTCTTAATTTTTTTTTTGTAAAAAACCAACAATATGAAAAACTAACTTTGGTTCCAATGATCATAAATGCTCGGTCATGTGAGTGACACATTGTGAATTTCAAAAATTGACTTGAAGATAATTTGTGAGTCGTGTAAAACTTAACTGTCATGTTGATAGACCGTGTGAAACTTAATTTGAGAAAATTATTAAGGAAATAGAAATTGATCATCATGAGAAAAAAATCTAATTTCAACTACATAAAACTTAATTGATGTATTTATAAATGATTCTACCTCATGAGAAATTGCGATGTGAACAAGATTCGGTTTTACACTTTAAAAGTCACTATCACTATTACTACTAAATGAACATTTACATTATTAAAAAGTAAATTTGTTAAATTAAATTAATTGAGATATTATACTATTTAATAACTAATCTAGATGACCGCAAGCTTGCGCCATAAACATTCTAATAACAGATAGTACTAAATAATAGTATTAAATAATATAAGTATTTACTGTGTACTAATCCTGGTCCTATCTAGGATTAGGGATTAGTACTCCTTAATCCTAGTCCTATAGGATTAGTAGTACTTCCTATATCTCCTATATATATCTCCCATGTATTCCCTTATTAGGTTAAACACTTCAATACAATCAATATCCTTCATGGTATCAAGAGCCAGAAAACCTAGATCTTCTTTTCTCTAGGTTTTTCTCTCTTTTAGGGCACCGATCGTTCCCTCTCTTCTCTTGGGCGGCGGCAGCCATGACAATCGAGGTGGATCCTCTCGATTCACTGCCTTCTGGCATTAAACTCCTTCTCAGACATCTTCATGCCCTGATTCCCGAAAAATTATCAGACATAAATTACCCTACATGGAAAATCACCATTCTTACAGCCCTTGAGGACAATTACCTTTTCAAATACGTCGATGGAAGCACAGAACCGCTGCCGGCAGTCATCACCGCCACGGACAAATCAGAAAAAACTAATCCGACCCATGCCGCCTGGAAAGCCGTGGATGGCCAGATCCGATCATGTTTGATTGCGGTCATCTCTCCCACGGTTCAGAAACACGTCCGAACCTACACAACTGCTTCAGCCCTGTGGACGGCCCTCGCAACACGCTATGCGTCAATTTCCCACTCTCATATTTTTCAATTGCGTGATCGTCTCCACACAATTACTAAAGGCACGAAAACTATGGCGGAGTATTTAGACGAGGTCTCCACCATCATCACAGCCCTCAACACCGTGAACGAAATCATTCCCGAAAAAGATCTCGTCAGTGCGTCGTTCGGGGGCTCCCATCAGCTTACTCCTCCATTATTAAACAGGCGGTTCGCATCAGTCCAACGCCCGTTGACCTGGCTATCTCTCCTCATGGCTAAAAAGTGAAGAAATCAACGTGGATCTGGAGAGCAAACTTCTTCTCCGAGAAGCCGCTGTTATGGATCCGGCCACTGCCCTCGCCGCAAGCCAGAACTATCGCGGGGGCCGTGGTGGCGGTCGACAGGGGAGCCGTGGCGGCTACGACAGAAAGAGCGAAGGCCGCGGGCGCGGCGGTCGGCAGGGCAGTCATCCGCCGTACGATGGTCAGCAGCACGGCAGCAACAACAGCCTGCACTCCTTCGGCAGCGGCGGGCAGGGCACTTACGAGCGGGATCGTCCAACTTGTCAAATCTGTCAGAAAATAAGATACACCGCTGCTCGTTGCTGGTTTCGATATGAGGAGAGCCAAAATAGTGATAACCGTGCCAATTATGCATCTCAAGCCGGCCTTCCTCTGAATGGCTGTTGGATACTGGGGACAACATGCACGTTACTTCTGATCTATCCAAGCTTAACGCTCCAAATCCATATCATGGCTCCAATGGTATTACTGTTGGCAACGGTGAGTCCCTTAATATTTCTCACACTGGCACGGGTACCATTAAAACCCCACCGCTATCTTTCACCTAGGTAACCTTACCCACGTCCCTTCTTAAATCCAATCTCCTTTCAGTTCACCAATTCACAAAAGACAATAATTGCTCACTCTTGTTCACCTCTAATGATTTTCAGATCCTAGACAATACTACCAAGAGGGTGATTTTTCAGGGCCCCTGTGAGCATGGTCTGTACGTTTTTCCTGGCACAAGTTCGTCTGCCCACTCAGTTTCAGAAAGCGTTCCTGTGGCTCCGGTGCTCTTTCGGCTGATGGCCACAGTCTATTGTGGCATAGTCGTCTGGGGTCACCGTCTACTCAAATAATAAATTCTTTAATGTCTCAATTAGGTTTTTCTTCCATTCATGTAAACAATTGTGACTCCTGTTCAATTTCTAAATCTCATAAATTACCTTTTACTTTATCTGAGAAGAGTACAACTGTAGCTTTTCAACTTATTCATTCTGACCTATGGGGTCCTACTGCTGTTTCTTCATTTGCTGGTTTTCGCTATTATATTTGTTTTGTGGATGATTTTACAAAATACACTTAGTTGTACCCACTAAAACACAAATCACAGGCATACACCACCTTTGTCACTTTTGAAAAAAAATGGTCAAAACACAATTCAATTCTCATGTTAAACTTTTTCAAAGTGAAAGTGACAATGGAAAATATGTCAATAATATCTTTGGCCAGTTTCTGCAATCCTGGGAATTATACATCAAACCTCCTGTCCATACACTCCCCCGACAGAATGGGGTGGCTGAGATTAAGGATCTCCATCTCATTGAAACGGTGGTTACTCTTCTACATCAATCTCATCTCCCTCCCGTCTCCTTTTGGGTAGAAGCTCTAGCTAGCCACCGCAAACTACCTCATTAACAGAATGCCCAGTCACACTCTCTCCAACAAATCACCCCCTATCACAATTCTTTACCAAGAACTTCCCATTATACCAACCTCCGCGTCTTGGGTGTCTTGCCTACCCTTGGCTACGCCCTCATATTACTCACAAATTACAACCTCGATCCCGTCCTTGTATTTTTGGGCTATCATCCTACCTCCAAGGGTTATTGCTGTCTTGACCCACAAACTCATAAACTCTACATATCTCGTCATGTCAAATTTGTCGAAAATGAGTTTCCCTACGAGTCTATTTCCTCCTCCACAAAAACATCATTCATTGGCGTCCTTCCCCTTTTTCCAACATACTCACAGGGTCCCTCACCACCTTCCCCCACACCTCAACCCACTACCCAACCACCCCTCATCACCCTTTCGACCGTCACCCACAATACACCCGCAACCACCACCCACACCCACAACCAACCCGAACCACCCCATATCCACAATATCTCCAGCCCGATCCGTTTTGGGTCCTTCCCGGCCACCCCCGAATCACCACCGCCCGTGCCACCCCCCCAATACTCATCCCATGTTAACCCGTGGCAAAGACGGTATCTTTAAACCCAAAACCTTTCAGGCTACCGTACTACCAAATACACCCCTTCCCGATAGTGAACCAACAACCTACTCTGTTGCCTCAAAAAATGCTTATTGGCGTCATGCTATGGTTGACGAGTTTAAGGCTTTGACTTATCAGAAAACTTGGGTTCTTGTACCTAAGCCCCATGAGCGGCACCCAGTGGGCTTTAAATGAGTGTACAAAATTAAACACAATGCAAATGACACTATTTCCAGGTACAAGGCTCGTTTGGTTGCTAAAGGCTACAATCAGGGTTGATTACTCCGAGACATTCAGTCCTGTTATTCGGCAGGAAACCATTCGCCTTGTACTATCACTCGTCGTGCTCAACAATTGGCTCATCAATCAGTTGGATGTTTCCAATGCTTTTCTTCATGGCATGCTTGATGAAACTATCTACATGACGCAACCACCGGGCTATGTTGATCCCGGCTTCCCTCAACATGTTTGCAAACTCCAGAAGTCTCTATATGGGCTCAAGAAAGCCCCCCGTGCTTGCTACACACGTCTGAAAACGTTCCTCCAGGGACTCGGCTTCACGTGTTGCGTACACGACACGAGTCTGTTTACTCGACATTCAGCACACGGTACAGTCATTCTTCTTGTCTATGTAGATGATATCATTATTACAGGATCTACTGCAGCTCTCATTCAGGATGTCACTCGAGCTATGCATACTACCTTCAAAATGAAGGACCTTGGCCCGTCACATTATTTTCTAGCAATGGAGGTTTCTCGGACAGGCAGCGGCTTGTTTCTTCATCAGTCAAAATATGCTCGAGATCTGTTGCAGAAAGCTGGACTGGAAAAATGCACCAGTCAACCAACATCGATGGCAGTCTCTTCGTCTACGAATGGAGCGGACACCCCCTTTGCCGATATCACCCACTTCCGCAGCCTCATTGGGGCTCTACAGTATCTGGACATTACCCGTCCTGACATCCAGTTTGCTGTCAACCAAGTTGCTCAGCGCATACGTCGACCAAGTGAACATGATTACCATTGTCTAAAACGCATTCTCAGGTACATTTTTGGCACTCTTGGTCGTGGTTTACTCATTCGACCCGGGGACTTGGAGTTTCGGGGTTTCTCAGATTCAGATTGGGCAAATGATAAAAATGACAGAAAATCTACATCGGGGTTTCTCGTTTTTTGGGGCCGAACCTGATCTCCTAGTGTACAAAAAAACAACCCAAGGTCTCACAGTCCTCGACTGAAGCTGAATACCGCGCCCTTGCTCTTCTTGCTGCTGAGACCATGTGGGTCACATATATTCTTCGCGAACTCCGCGCCACTCATACTGTTCTTGCTCTCTATTGTGACAACAAATCAACCATCTGTGTGACCAAGAATTTCGTCCTACACACCAGAATGAAGCATGTTGATACCGATTGTCTCTTTGTTCGCGACGAAGTTCAGACCGGCACTATGACTATGCAGTATGTACCCACTGAAGAACAACCGGCTGATATTCTCACCAAGCCTCTCTCGAGCCGACATCACGATTACCTCAGTTCCAAGCTTCTGTTCGCTTCCGCTCTGCTCATCTTGAGGGGAGATAATAAAATATAGTATTAAATAATAGTATTAAATAATATTAGTATTTACTGTGTACTAATCCTAGTCCTATTAGGATTAGTACTCCTTAATCCTAGTCCTATTAGGATTAGTACTCCTTAATCCTAGTCCTATTAGGATTAGTACTCCTTCATATATCTCCTATATATATCTCCCATGTATTCCCTTATTAGGTTAACACTTCAAAACAATCAATATTCCTTCACATTCAATACCTACATATAAATTCTAGGACTTGTAATCCCCTTTGTTTCCTCTTCCTCTCCTTCCCCTTCCCCTTCCCATGCCCCAATATTATTATTTTTATTTAAAAAACAAAAACTTTCATAAGTGAATTGAAAGAATCATGTTATAATACGAATTAATCACCAATAATATACAACAACTCGAAAATGCTTAATAGTTTTATATTATATTACTTTGAAATATCTAATAATATTTGTCTTGTTATAAAATCAAGCTCATGGCAATATAAATATAAAGAGATGAAGACAAGAGAAGTAAAATGGAAGGTAAGACTTTCTTCTTATTCCAGTGTGTACTACAAAAGGTGAATGATATCTCTATTTTTAGAGTTGAGATATCAATCCAAAGGCCACCATGATAAATGCCCAATTAGTAGGTACATAGTTATCCAAATGGTTCTTATTACCTTGGAAAACTGTATACATGAATACAATTAAGTTTTGAGTATATCTAAAGGACAATCCACACAATTCAATGGATTTATAACACTCCCCCTTGGATGTCCATAGATAATGTGCCTAGTTAAAACCTTTACTAGGAAAAACCCTGTGGGAAAAAAATTCTAGTGAAGGAAAAAGAGTATACATATCTTTTGATACGCACTATTTGTTGCCTCATTAAAAACCTTCCCAGGAAAACCTAGTGGGAAAAAACCATGGTCAAGGGAAAAAGAGTGCAACGCGTATTATACTCCCCGTGATTAAAACATCACTTAATTTCTTGTGATGATGTCTCCAATCTTCATACATTGTGGTTGGTATATTCTTTTTCAAAGAAAAACCACACATTTCTTGAATATGGTGTCATTTACTTCAACCAGACGCACTTTCGACTTGCTTCATGGAGGACTTTTATTTCTGCATAGCAACATTTGCTTCATTGAGCGCCAGGATATTATTGTGCCTCCACATGCATAAACCCATAACTATGGTTCTTCGAGGATATTCAATCATGTGCTCAACACCATTTCAATGTCCTTTTATAGGGGAGAAACTGAATCTTGCCAGTAAATTTACTGCAAAACAAATATCTGGTCAAATATTGTTAGTAAGATGCACTGGTGCCCTGATTGCACAATGATATAGAGTTTCATCACCAAGAAACTCTTCATCTTTCTTTTAAGATCAAACTAAATCATCATTTATGTCAAGTGATCTCATAATCATTGGGGTACTCAATGAATGCGATTTATCCATATAAAGTTGCATCAAAACTTTTCAATGTATGTGCAATTGTTAGACAAATATTTCAATTGTCAAATTATCAATCTGTAGGTCAAGACAAAATTTGTCTTATCAAGACCTTTTCATAAAAATACAAGGACAATTAGGGTCATTCTTTTGTACCCTTTTTCTTCCTTGACTATTTCAATCCATATAAGGATTCTTGAAGCTTTATTGAAAAAGTTTCTTTCAAACTCTTATATGCTTCAGACACCTCGATTGTTTCAAGGATTTTCATATAACCTTCATTGTCTAGCTAGACATTAAAATTATTCATTACATGCATTCAAGTTTTCATATGTTGCCTGATCAAAACAAACCCCATTGCATCCACCAAAGGAGAAAAAATCTCCAATAATGTCAGGATTTTTGCGATAAACCTTTATGCCCTAAGGCACAAATCGTATTTGATATCTTACGGTTATACTATCACATAATAATTTATTTGTACCCCACTGACATTAAACTTTGATTTATGGACTACCAGTCCAAAATGTCACTTTTCTAAGTGAAACAAAATATACTTGAATTATGCATTTTACTTGGCCAACCATTTATCTGTCCACACTATATGACAGATTTGAATTCAAGATCCTCGTCACAATTTATATCATTGAACGCTACCTCATATCAAAGATACCGTCGACGGTTATTTGATATCGATTCAACAAGACATAACTTATCGACATCTCTTCATTTTTCATTATTTCAGGTACCTGAACCTTTTTCAAGATTTTATGAAGTGTTATGTCAATGTGCTCTTTTATAGCACTTGCCTCATTATCATGACCATATTGATCATTTGCTCCTTCCTTCTTCAAGGAATTTTATATTTGGAATCGATTGGTCTATTACCCTTCCGGCGTCTTATAGACTCTGTCCTTCAAGGACTTCATACTGGAGCATTTGCATCTGAATTATATCATAAGGTCAGTGCATTAATCTGGCAACTGATTTGCAACATTATGCAACTGAATTATCCCTTGAACTTTAAGTTCACATATTTATTTAATGAGGATCTAGATAATTCATAATTAACCTCACACATAATTTTCAGCTGTCAATCATCTCTCCCCCTAATGTTAGAAAATCTAACATTCATTCCAACCTTATTTGGAAGTTCATCTTTGTGCGTGGTGGAGCAATAAAAATCATAACCGCACATTCAACATTTTAGATAAAAATTATATGGTTCCTGACCCTGAACCAATTTTAATGGGAGAAACCTTGTTGGTTTTATGAATACATGTGTTTCTACATGTTAAATAAAATTATCTCATACCAAATCTTATTTGGGAGTTTTGTTCTCATAACCATGATTTAGCTATAATTGGAGGCATACAATTTCTGCTAAATCAACCAGCATTATCAATATAATTTCATTGTTTGAAACCGTGCTCTTAATTTTATTAATTCGAGCAAACAACCTTACAAAAACCAATTTGTAAGTTGACAACAAAATACATGTGACCATTGCATAGATGCATTGATCATATAGTTGCAAATGATCCACATGATAGGTGAACGGGCCCATAGTCACCCTTTTATGTGTTCCAAAAATTTTAGGGGTTTACAGTCCCAACCTTAGCTGGTACAATGATTATTTTATAAAAAGAACAAGCAACACAATAGAATTATTGAAGAATCTTTATTTCTTCATCATATAAATCACCTGAATTCTCAATCACTTTGCATCACATTTAATCGGAATGGTCAACCAGTCATGCCAACTGATCTTTATTTTAGTACACTTATAATTTACTTTTACATGTGATTTCATCAGCATGTACATGTTTGTATGGAACAAACAAGAGGAAAAGTGGGGTAATCTTTTACATAAACATTTATAACCCTCTTCGGTTGTAGTGATTTATAGTCTCAATATTTATTTTCAATTCATCCGAAACTTAAAAAGTTTCTTTTTAGACTTACTACAACCCCAATATTATTCCTCTAATAATAGCACAACTCGTTAGAGCTTGCAATTAATTTTGTGTACTATCACATATTGCATGACACCATCCCTATGGTGAGCATCTCCTTTAAGGAGGAAATTATATTATTATTGTCATGGTCAAAATCATTACGAGCAAGCAATCTTTCTTGCTCTACTTTTGTTGTACCATAGGTACACTACCAATGACAAACTTGTATTGCCACACAATAATGACCACAACCCTTATAGGCAAGAACTATTTCTTTTTCTTTTTTTTTTTGCCCTTTTGGTAGTTCACAATAAACATACCATTGTGACGTATAAAACGTACGATACAATTAGCCATTTTTGTCAAATAAAATTTATTTCCTCTCGAATCTCCCGTAGAGATGAGAAGTGTCATATATCATTTTTCTCAAACCTTCCATAGAGGTGAGTTGTGGCATATATCCAACCCCTAATGATTTTATCACATCTGAACCCATTCTCTTATAGAATGGTCGAGCATTCACCATACTCATCACAAGTCACATTCTCTTCAAGGAATGGACTAATTATTTATTTGTATTTCATACATTTGCATTATAAGCACATTGTCATGGCTTTTAAAATTCATCATATTTCAATGACACACCTCAACATCACTTTGAAAGATTAAGTGTACCATCACTTTATCTTCTTGTATCATGATAGAGGATTTATAAACTTGTCAAATTATTGGGTTGACAACATTCACAAGTCCAATGTCCTTTCATACCATTTTGATAATGAAAACTGCCTTCACATTTCGAAGGACTATTTGGAAAACCTATAGTGTTCTTCCTTTTATAATTATCACAATAATGACTATTATAATTCCGTCCCTTCATGCTCTTTTTCATAATGTTAATCATTTGTCATCATTCAGACTAACTATTTACTGCTACCACATTCATATGATAGAACGGAGCAAGTGAACATGCGATTTTAAAATTATCATATGTTGCTACCACATTCTTTTCAAGGAATGGAGCAAATTCAATAGGACGAATTTCAAGACTTTTCATGAAAGCCTTAGTCATCATTATATCATCATTATGGTGCATTGACTCAAACTCAATGTCTTATCCATATAAGGTGTGTTATGCCATAATTCTATGGGGCTTGAACCCAATCACGGTGCATCAAAACTCAAATTGATGTCTTACCCTTTTGGTGCGATAGAACTTGAATCTATCGTCTTATCCTCAAATATTTTTATTATGGTGTATTCGGACTTTAACCTGATGTCTTACCCTTTTGGTGCGATGAAACTTGAATCCATCGTCTTACTCTTAACCAACGGTATAATAAACCGAAGTACAACATGACTCACCTTTTGAGTCTTTCAAAACAATCAAAATAACATTCAAATTCATGCTATTAAAATTTTATACCTTCTTGTATTTAAGAAATTTTGTATAGCATGTCATATTCAACCAATAGTAGTATATATCTTCGGTTCCTGATAATTGTTAGTGACTGAATACTATTTTTATTCAAAATCATAAAAATATTCTAGAAAATACATACCTGATTTTATGCATATAATACCTTGATTCTCATAATGAGATCAACCAAAACATGAGTTAAAGAAAAACTAAAAATCAATCTTAATTGACTAGAGACTCGTGTTGATAACGTGTTATAAAATCAAGCTCATGGCAATATAAATATAAAGAGATGAAGACAAGAGAAGTAAAACGGAAGGTAAGACTTTCTTCTTATTCCAGTGTATACTACAAAAGGTGAATGATATCTCTATTTATAGGTAGAGAAATCAACCAAAAGGTCACCATGTTTAATGTCCAATTAGTAGGTACATAGTTATCCAAATGGTTCTTATCACCTTGGAAAACTGTATACATGAATACAATTAAGTTTTGAGTATATCTAAAGGACAATCCACACAATTCAATGGATTTATAACATGTCTATTTTATAAAATTAATAAATAAATTTACACTTACTTCCTAATTTATCGTTATTTTTAATTATAGTCATTTTTTTAATTATATTTTTCAAGATATTGTATTTATATATTCAAAGGGTGATATAGTAAAATTGTTCTTATATTAATTATATTTTCTTAAGAAGTGCGGAAAGTCAATAGTGGAAAAATACTATTGGACAGAAAGAGTGTAAAAAAATATATGTATATGATTGAAATAATATTTTTTAGAGTTATTTTGAAATATAGGAAAATCATAAATATGTTCTCGAGCTTTGCGAAAAGGCTTGTTATCTGCTAAAAGTTTAGTTCATGTATTTCATTTCCGTTTCAGAAAAGGTCCATTCATGTCATTATTTAGCATAAGACATAAATGAAAATTTTCTCAAAGTTTCATGGCATACTTGAGCTTTTTCCCTTAAAAATTATTTATTTAATGACGTGACGAAAACATAATTGACCATGTATAAAAAATTTTGTACCCCTTTACGGTACGGCGGAAGGGTTTTACCAATTTAAGTGATAATATTGATTAGAGATTATTTTTAGGTTTTGAAGTCGCCACTTAGAATTGAGTTATGGTGTTCCAAGTTACTTTTTTATTTAATCTCTAATCAAAAGGAAATGACTCCTCATATGGTATGTGAACTAGAAATTCGGGGGTGAGAAATTCTGTTGACCAAAGAAAAGGTATTAGCGTCCCCGAGTTTCGTGATTCTAGCAAGGTCGCTTTTATTGACTAATGCTTATTTTTAATTATTTTTGGATATATTGTATAAGCTAATTTTTTATTTTTTATTTTGTTGAACTTCTACTAGTCTTAAACACGATGAATAATTAATTGCTTTCTCGATCTTGACATTTAGAAGCATAACTGCCTTTTTCGCAAATAATTTTTTCTGTATGTGTCTAAATTTAAAATTAAAGAAAGTTAATTATAGTATTGGAAAAGATGTGTCATGCATCCTAGAATATTTCTTAAGTGTCTCAACAAAATCACATTCTTAATTGAAACAAATATTTTTAACGTGCCTAAAGCTCATCTAGTATTAAAAGTACCTGCTCTTAATTTTGTAAATTTTAGACAATTAATCTTTCATTCAATTATTATACTACCTCGGTCTCTAATTACTTGTCCACTTTTTTTCTTTTATAATTGTCCATAATTACTTGTTCATTTTCATGAATCAAGAAAGGATAATTTTTTTACCTATTATATCCTCAATTAAATGACTAATTACTTTGAAAAATGTAAAACTTTTCATCCACTTCATATTAATAGGAGTAAAATGGTAAACTCACTACGTCATTAATTATTTCTTAATAAATATGTCAATTTAAAATTGACAAAAAAAAAGGATCAAAAGAAGCATTAATTAATAATATTTTTAGTTAAATACTTAATCTTCACATCAAAGGATTCAACCAAACAATAACAGAGTAAATTCAAGTTTAACAACATAAATCATTTGTTTGTTTATTGATAAGGACACATTTAAAAAAAAAATATGTGAATCGACATATGCAATTAACATCTAACATTAAGCTATAATAATGCCGTCAAAACATTGGCTTACACACAGCAAAATGAAATACAACAATAAAATTCTTATATAATAATAAGATTTATTCTATCTTTTAGGAATTTTTGGCTGATGGTAAAAATAATAATAATAATAACTAAGAAATATTAAAAAGCTAGATGAAAAAATATAAAATTAAAATCATCAATTTATTATTTAAACTTAAAGTGTGATTTTATTTTTGTAGTTTTCAGATACACATACTATACTAAAGTCTTATTATCCCTAATTTATTTTATAAATAATTTTCTTTAAATTTTCAAATACGTGGCACTATCGTGTGATCCCAACGAGTGTTGATATTTTTTATCAAGGTAATGTCACGTAGGTCGAAAAGGGATAGAAAATTATTTATAAAATAAGTTAGGAGGGTAATTGGACCTTATTATAGTATAAATGTGTCTCTGGAATTTCGAGCATAGGTTGGGAGTACTTATACATTTTCCCAATAAAATAAGATAAAAATCAAAATATTTAATTTAGATTTTAAAAATGTTTAAACTCTAAAAATCGTGTAAAATTTCAAATTCAATAAAAAATTACTTGCCTACCAAAAAAAATAGTGTTGCAAAACCAAAATTTGACTGATGATTGAATGATAATCGCAATTAATTTGCAATAATTAAAAAAATGGTCCAAAAATTAAGTGGAGCGTTGCTAGGTGTATTAAAGTGAGGGATCGAAAATAAATATACGTAGTATAGTTCTACCAGTGAAGTTTAAAAATACAGATTCTAATAAACTCTTTATCAAAATTAAAAATACTTTTAAGATTAAAATGTCTATTTAATTCATGAGTAATACTTAAAAAGAAATATCATATCACAACAATATATTTATTTCATGTGTACAAAGAATGTCATTTACCACAAATCATTTGCTAATTATGTATTCTAACACTTAATTTGTCATATGTATAACTATACAACATCCTATTAAAAATTAATTAACACTATCAAACTTAATTATACAATTTTTGAGTTTTTTTGACATTCTGGTAAAACATTTTTGCATGTAAGATTATTAATATTTCCCCAAATAGCATTTGGAGTTTCACCATTTCCTCCTAACAATTTCACATTCTCCATCAAAATTCCTTCACATGGAATTTTTTTGCTGCACTTGATATTTATTGCATCATTTGTTGCACTTGTGCCTTTGATATTTTCATAAATCACATTTTTCACTTCAACGGCTGAGTTAGTCTGGAAATATATAAATATATTTTTGTGATTAAGAGATCAATGAAATCATCACTAGTTTGTGATTGAATCATATTATGAATCGACCATATTAACTATGTCATCAATATTATCATCATAGATATTCCGTCACAACTTTATAATATACTTATATATTACATTTTCAAAGTGGGGTAAATTTGATTATACAAAATTTTGTATGGGGATTTTATTGAATTTTAAGAAAGTTGAAGGGGTGAAATTAGTTTTGGTTATAAGTTAAAACACTATATTGTCCAAATGATGTAGCAAATTGCACTAATGGTATAAAAATATTCTATACTTTATGTATATTATATAAATAAAATTCATTTTTATTCGAGTTTAAGTTATATATTTTTATAATATATATACATCGACATTATTAAAAAATTTACGATATTTGATTATCTAAAGATAACTTAACTAACAACCTATAATGGAACGGATTAATTATCTAAAAAACACGATAAGGTATCTGCTTTGTAACTTTAACAGAGTAGATTATTTTTTCGTATCGTTAATATATATAAGTTAAATCCATTTTCAATTACCTCAGCTTTGCATGGACCATCAGCTTGATCACAATAATTTTGGTCTATAATTATTGGATTTTTGACATTATTCATAACCACATTTTGATACTTAATATTGCTTGCACTTCCAAATCCTCCCTATATAAAATAATTCAAGAATATAATTATAAGTATATTAGTTAAAAAAATATTTGTAAATTAATAAAAATAATTAAATTAATTAATTTACCGGCCAAGTCTTAATCCTAAGTCCATTAGTAGTTCCAAAAAGCTTAGCTCCATTTACATGAATATCAGACACATGAGCTTCTGAATTTCCACCTCCCAAACTTCCAATACTAAGCACAAATAATAATAATAATAATAATAATAATATAATAATAATAATAATAATAATAATAATAATAATAATATATAATAATAATAATAATAATTAAAAATAATAATAATTACATAATTAGATTATAAATTTTGATAAAATAATCTGAATATGATAAAGAAAATAATCATGTAAGTGAGGTTTGACAAAAAAAACTTATTTCTTACCTTTGTAGGGTATGAGATTGTTTCATATAAACGTTCGACTCAAGAAAATAATTTTTCAGAAAACTTTTGAAAGATATACAAAAATAAAATGATAAAGATATTAAAGAAAGAAAAGTAATGTAAGTAAAGATAATCAAAATAAGAGAAATAACACTAATAATATAATAAAAAATAAGATAATACTAGCGTAATAATACTAATATAATGAAATTATATAGGTGTATTTTATACTACTTCAATCTCAATTTATGTGATATTTTTTATTTTTTGAGAATCACACAGTTTAAGTTTGATCGAAAATTTATACATAAAATTTTTAATTCTTTTTGCAATGAAATTTATATATTTATAGACTATGTAAAAGGTAATATGAATCACAATAATTAATAATTTAAAATATTTAAAAATAAAAATAAATTTATTTAAATTTTAAAATTTTAAAAGTATCACGTTAAATAAGACTGAATAAGTATTTATTTTTTTGTACCTAATTCCATGACCTGGTCCACAAGTAATGCCAGTGGCTAAGACCTTCTGAGATCCATCCACAATTGAGATGCAATCATCACCTACCACAAAAATAATTTCCAAAATACATAGTTAGTAAATAAAAAAAATTAATGTAATTTTTTTGGGTACAATTAGTATAATTTAATATTTGTAAATATTATTTCAACAATCTATAATAGTACAACTCACTATAGTGACATTAATTATCCGCTTTGAACTAGACTTTCAAGATTTTCGGTGTGTTTGGTAATTAGGAAAATGTCTTCTTTTTTTTTTTTTTTTTAAAATAAGCAGATTTATGATTTATTTTTTCGTATTTAGTTGTGAGTAGAAAATATTTTTAAAAATGATTTTAGTGTTTGATTTATGAATGAAAAATATTTTTGAGAATATCTTTTACTTTTACTAGAATATAGAAAATAATTTTTGAATTTGAAAAATATTTTTTTCTTTTGAGGGGAGAGGGGGGCTGGCGGGGGGGGGGGGGTTAGGGGTGAAAAAATAAAAATTTAAGTTGAAGATATTTTTTAAAAATTAAAGTATATTTTTTTGTTGGGGGTGGAGGATGGTAGGACGATTGGAGAGGGGGGAGTATGGTGGAAAAATAAAAATTTGAAGTTAAAAATATTTTTTTAAAAAAACAAAATGAAAATTTATTTTTAGAGATGGGGTGGGTGTTGGGGGCCGGGGGTCGAGGTAGGGTGAAAAAATAAAAATTTGAAGTCGAACATATTTTTTAAGACAAACTAAATTTTCTTTTTTTGGAGGGATGGGGGAGGGTTGGTAGGGGGGTGGTGGGGTCGAGGGTAGGGATGGAGAAATGAAATTTTGAATTGAAAATATTTTTAAAAACCAAATCTATTTTTTTTTGTTTTTTTTTTTTTTGGGGGGGGGGGGTTGCCGTGGGGTGGGTAGTGTGGGGGTAGGGGATTCAAGATCGGGGTGAAAAAATAAAATATTGAAATTGAAAAGATTTTTAAAAATAAATAAATTTAATTTTTTTAGTAGGGGGTGAAGGCATGATCGGGGGAGGGGGGAGTGAATGTATAAAATTTTAAATTTGACTTTTAAAAATCTATGTTTTTCTTTTAAAAAAAAATGTAATTTGAAGTTGGATGAGAGTTTTGAAAAATGTTTTTCTTAACTTTTGAAAGGAAGTCATTATCCTTAATTTTAAGGAAAATGAGTTGATTCTGAAAAATGTTTTCCTTTATACCAATCGCATCCTTTAAAACATACCACATTGACACAATTCTAAATTGTGTTTTCCTATACACCAACATTTCTTATATGTATATCGAAGTGAAATTTACCTAAGGTATCACACGTTGCTTATGTCTTAACATATATTTATCTTTGAGTTCACTTATCAAGTTCATTCGGAAATTAGGAAAAGCCCTACGTCAAAGACCAAGTGGTCGATGAGACGATGATGACCAATCGTCAAAAACTTCAATTCGTCATATTTTCAGGCTAATAACTTATCATAAGTTTCACTTATTAAAAGCATGTAATTACCTTTAATTTGTACATACAACTTGACAATATAATTATTTTTTTTACTATAAGTATATAAAAACTAAAATCGTTAATTTATCGATACCTGTGGCAATGGTGGAATCAGAAATTTGAATATTTTGAGTGTTAGTTATATGGATTCCATCAGTATTAGGGCTATTTTCTGGAGAAGTCACTACCAATTGTGTAACTTCAACACCAACACACTTCTCAATTAGCAAATGTATTTGTTGTGCATCTTCTATTTTAAGGTCCTTCACTTTCAAGTTGTTGCACTTGTAAAATGTTAGGGCCTGTAAAAATTTAAATTTCACCAATAAAATAAAATAAAATAAAATAAAAAATCTCTATCAACAAAAAAAATACTAAAGAAAAATGCCATAATAATTAATTGTTTTGTTCTTTTGAAAAATAAGAAATCAAATCAAATAAACGTACCGTGGGTGCTACCTTGCATGGCTGCAAAATAAAAAAAAAGTAGACAATAAGAATAAAAATTAGACAAAATTAGTTATATATATCATAAAAACAAAAGAACAAATAGGAATATATATAAATAAATAAATAAGTTTGCAAAGGGCAAAAGGGTTGCCCACGCCTTTTAATGCAAGTTTCGAAAAGAACTACACTTGATTGGAGTGTAATGCAGACAATCTATTCTAAAATATGTATTAGTAATTGTTTCTACATGGATTGAACGGACAGTACCTGTAATAACATGCACATATACAATTTGATCATTACTCCAAGACTCTCCTTTTAAAATTAAGTATGTAAAGGACAAAAGGGCTTCCCGGCCCCGGCTCATAAAACATCATGAACTTATGCAAGGTTCGGGAAGGTTGCACTTGATTGGCGTATAATATAGACAGTCTATCCTAATGCAAATAATAGTAATTATTTGCACACGGTTCGAATTGGTGGTGACTTATATATAAACAACTTTATGATTGCTGCAAGACTCTCGACCCTTTCAAAATTATGTATTTATACCAATTTTTTATTAATTTTGCAAGAATGCTGCCACCAAATTTTGCCATTGCCATTGATAACTCCAGCTCCTCCAACAACCAATTTTTGAACATTATCAAAAATAAGCCAGTGCCTACTATCCTTCTTGTAATCTGAAGTATCATCAGATGCTAATAGGGTTCCATAAATCTACAATAAAAAAAAAAAATTGAACAAAAGTGTCAAAATAATATTCTACACTCCAACCTATTATTTATTTCCAAATGTAACTAAAAGTGGTGACGAGATTTAAAAATTTCACGAAAGGTGTTTAAGATCTGATATATATGCAATATATAAAATTAAAGTTATATTTTAACTTAAAAGTGTTCAACTAATCATCGTTCAACGGATATAGCTTTGTCACTATACATAGAGCTTATTTCTCTAAATATATATAATAATAACGGAGTTTAATTAACTTATATCCGTGCGCGGACAATGTAATAAGTTTTTCATATTATCCGTTTAATAAAGATGTATTCAAGATTTGAAACTTATCCGTTTACATAACAATATCAATTTCTGATGTAATATTTTTGGATACTATTCAATAAAGTCGCGTGAATGTTTAGATTACACTATAGATCCACATACACAGCGCAATTCAACTCGTCGAATAAGATCATTTTATCATATTTTAAAATAACCTAATAATATAAAAGAAACTCTTATTCTATTAGTTTGAATCGATAATCGAGTGCACAAAACATCTCACTTTCATATAAGTTTTGAAAAGAGCCACACCATGACACAGATAGCCTACCCTGATGCAAGCCTCAAAATCTAATTACTTGACCATGACTCAGAACATCTATACTTTATAGTGTTTAGGACGAAAATAATTTTATCGTTACTCCGAAATTTCTTTTTACATAATGATATGCCAACCTAACCTGCATTGTAATGGAAGATTTGCATGGCCCATAAAATTTGATTGGTTTGAGAAGATATTTCTTGTTTTGGGACACCACAAAATTCACAACATGTGAAGATGAACAAGCTTCTTTCCATGCTTTTTGAAATGCCTGAAATTAAGATAAATTTATTTTAATATATTAATTTATTTATTTTAAGAAAAAACAAAGCTAATTAAATTGCTTATGATGCTGATAAAATTTATCGTAGAAGTAATCCCAACCTGCTACATATATTCACCATAATAATAGTTGGCTTCTAAGTATGACATAATCTTTAGTTTCCACCAATAAATGAGATTTTTAATTCTCCTATCTTAATTCGGAGTCTCAGATTTGAGTTTTGCATATAAAAAAATTCTTGCTAAAGAGTATTTTCTTGCCAAATGAGGCCTTACGCAGGATAAAGTCGAAAAAATTGAGCTTTAATATAAATATCGACTATCAAATAAAAAAAGATGTTTAATTAATTAATGTGTATGTATACTTATATTAATTAACTAGTTCGGTCATTTCTTATTGATGGTTACTTATAATCAATTTTTAAGTTATGTGACTAGGAGTGTTCACGATTTGGATAAAATTGATTCAAATTTGGGTTTGGTTTGATTTGATTTTAGATTTTTAAAAATCAATAGTATTCAGTTTGACTATGATTTTGCTCAAAAAATATCAAAGAAATAACTGAACCAAACCGACAAATCATATACATATATTATATTGTCATACATATATAATATATTGTTTTTGTAGACAATTTTTAAAGATATTATATATGTTTTCATTAAAATTTATGATTTAGTACTTATGCAAAAACAAAAATCCTCAATGTGAGAATATTTAACTTATATTGGTTTCATGTATATGACTGTTTATAATCATTTTTTTAAGACTAAAAATGTTATTGTCTCTTCCTTCTACGCCAAAATAGTAAATTTTGAAGCTTTATTCATAGTAAATTCAGTAATCGAAAGTTATTTAATTTTAGTCATTCTAACTATTTTTCATTTTGAATAGATTGTTACCGTTCTTTTCACGTTTACAATAAATTGTTTCTTTTAATTTTATATATGGTTAATAATCAAATAACCTAATCAAGCTGAAACCGATAAAAACTAAATCGATAAATATATATTATTTTAGGATTACTTTGATTTTAATAATTATAAGACCGAATAAATTGATTTATTTGATTTTAACACCAATAACTAATGCAAATCAACCCGCAAAGATGTGACATATGTTATCAGTTATCAACTTATCATTGCATACAAATTTAAATTCTTTTTAAAAAACATTTCTTCACAAACTTTTATATCTAATAATATACTTCTTTTATTTTATTTTATATCTGTAACTCTTTTTTACCATTTGTTATAATAAAAATATTTTATTTATATTTTAAAATAATGTAACTTTATATACATCCTATTTTTATGTATACACTTAATATACTTAATAATATAGGATGCCTCTACAACCATTAAAAAATTATAGGACATCTAATTAACATCATAAGTTTTAAAATCTTCATTTATTTTTAATTTTAACTTAAATCAAATATCGCCACATAAATTAAATCAAATCAAGGTAGTATACAACTTTTTATATATTGTTTCACTATTAAAAGCATGTGAATTTTAATTTTTTTTGGATGAAAGCGTGTCTGTCTGAAAAGCTTTTAACCAGTCAATATACGACGATTTGTCTCAGAAATTTTCATAAGAAATTCACGTGTTTTTAATAATAGTTCGAAAGAGAATTTTTTTTTTTTTAAAGAAAACTAATACTTACATTTGTATCATCTATACTTCCATCACCTTTAGCTCCAAAGCTATCCACATTAATTGTTCTAACCTTAGCTTGATCTTCTTCTTCATTTAATTTCTCCATATTATTATATCTTTGGAATCTACTAATTATTTCAAGATTTTTCTTTATATTGTTGTTTTTTTCATGATCAAGAATGGTGTTGAAATAATTTGAAGGATAAGCTTTAAAATGAAAATCATTACCAAATTCCCCTTCAAGATTATTTATATTGTGATCATCATCAAGGAATTTAATGCTATAGCAAGATGAAAATGACATAATAATAATGATAAAAATAGTGAATAAAATAAAGGGATTTCTTAGAAGTGTCATGGTATGTTTGTTTGTTTTGTTTTATTGTGTAATATAATATATGTTTTTTTAAAAAAATTTATTTTTTGGTTGAAAAAAATGATGAAAATTATGAAGGAAAGTATGGGGGGATACTTGTTGGTTAAGAGAAAATGAGGGTATGGAAATAATTATTTGATAAAGAGAGGTGGGGAATTTGTCTATTTATAGAATTTAGGTTTTTTATTGTTTTTTTTTTATTTATTTTTTTAAATTAATGTGAGAGAGATTTAGACGAAAGTATTATTTATTTCTTGGACAATTTGCTGACTTCTTGCCTCCATACTTACTTAGAAAACAAGAATTGAAATAGAAATAAATAAATAAATTGAAATTTTGCTTTTCAACATATCATAATATTTGTAAGGTTATAAATTGAATTTTCAAAGTTTGTAAATTCAAATATATGTTGCTTTTACAATAGATGATTTCAAAGGGTTGCAATACTAACAAATTAAGATGTATCACCTACTTGATGTACTATCAGAATAAAGGGCCATATTTTATTTTTACTTGGAGAATAAATCACTACTTGGTACAAATTTTTATTTTCAAAAAATGCTAAAATGTTTAGGAAAAAATAAATATATGTTATTTTTCTAAAAAAAATAAGTCAAAAGCCTTTTAAAAGATAATTACTTGAGCAAAAAAGACTAAAGTGGGGGAAAAGAAAAATTATAAGTAATGTTTATAAATTTGTCTAAATTGGAAATTATTTTACAATGCATGAAGCTTCCATCAACGATAGTCGTCGCTGCTCTTTCCTTAATTATAAATTTTGAGTATAATTTTTAAAGACTTTATGCGATGTAAACCTAAAATATTTAAACGCTAATGTGAATTGAGTGAAATTTGAGAAAAAGAAAAAACAATGATTGCTATAGTTTATTTCTTTATTTTAAGAGAAGTTTTCTTAGTGATGGGCTTTGGAGTAAACCGTTTATATCTCAATATCTAACCTTACAAATATTTTAGGGCAACTTTCACATATAGCAAACAAAAAATCATATTTGTATAATATAGCAAACTTTGCATAATTGCGCTCCATAGCAAACATAAAAACTGTATAATTCGCTATACATATAAAAGTGTATAATTCGCTGGCCTAAATTGTATAATTCGCTGGCCTATTTTGCTGCAATTGTATAATTAGCTTTGCATACAGTTGAATCGAATTAAAATGTATGTATATTGCATAATTATAAGTGTATAGCAAGAAGATATATGTTTTTCTCGCTTTATACAAAAACAGAAACACAATATATACACTTCTGTTGTATAAGCTAGAAAAATTGTATTTCACTGCAATTGTATAATTCACAATTGTATAATTCTTTGGCCTTTTTCTCTGCAATATTTGAAGTAAAAATGTTTGTAAATTATATAATTAAGTGTATAACACGAAGATATACATTTTTGCATGTGTATATACAATTTTCTCTCGCTTTATACAAAAACAGAACAGAAATTATACACTTCTGTGTATAAAGCGAGAGAGGCGAGAATGGGAGAGTGGCGAGCGAGACTTCTGGGAGAGAGACGCCTGGCAAATTTTTGCCAAGGTTTGCTATGGAGCACAATTAAATCAAACCCTAGCTATTCCATTTAATTTAGGTTATTAGTTTGCTATTTTATACAATTTTCCCAATATTTTATTCTTATATTTCTCTTCGACCATATTTTTTTAAAAGTTATTTTCGCCTGAAGTTCACATGTGATTATACTTTAGACAAATAAAATTGGAAAATTATATATAATAGCAAACTAATAACCTAAAATAAATAGAGTAGTTAGGGTTTGATTTAATTGTGCTCCATAGCAAACGTTTATAAAAAATTGTCAGGCGCCTCTCTCCCAAATATCTCGCTTGTCACTCTTTTCCAATCTCTCGCTCACTTCCTCACTTTTTATACAAAAATAAGTGTATAAAAATTGTTTCTAATTGTATAAAAAAGAGAAAATTGTATAAATACATATATTTTTGTTCCCCTCTCTCCCTTCTTTCAGATCTCGCTTGTCACTCTCCCAAATCTCACTCGCCACCCTCGCCTTTCTCACTTATACAAACATAAGCAAAATGTATAAATTGCGTTTCTGTTTGTATAAAGCGTGAGAAAATTGTATATACAGATGCAAGTACATATATTTTAGTTATATACACTTATAATTATACAATAAAAATACTCCCTTGCCCAGTTTCTTTTGTCTTTCTGTAACGACCTGTTTAGTCGTTTTGAGCAGCAGAGTTTATTCTAAAAATCACTGTCTGGGTCGACGGATCCCACGAAGGACCGTCATGGGCACGACGGACCGTCGAGGGGGTCTCGTTCCAAAACACTTAGAATTTAGAAATTTGGGTACTGAGATCGACTCTCTAAACTTCGCGACGAAATGGCAGGACGGACCGTCACAGACATGACGGGCCGTCACAGACTCTTTAATGAATTGAGTCTCTGAACTTTGTGACGGACCTGCAGGATGGACCGTCACAGCTATGACGGACCGTCACAGGTTGCGTAACCCTGACTTGGTCGAATTTCTGTTAAATTTTTTAAAGGGGCGTTTTGGACTATTCATGCTTATAATTATAAAGTTAGTGGATTAATGCTAATAATTCAATTACTTGGGGGTTAAAGGAGATAACCTTGAAATAATTAGTGGGTTATTTTTATCTCTTTTATACTTAATTATATGACAATTAGGGTAAAAGAAAAGGGTTTGAATAAGAAAAACAGAGAGAACAGAGAGAAAAGAGAGAAAACGATCGAGAGGGAAGAGAAGAAACGCAAGGAAAGCAAAGGTTTTGGGAAGCTAGCTTGTTTGATCGCGATTCTTCGGTGGAGGTAGGTTATGGTTTATACTATCTTATAGTAAACTCTTAATAGCGAATGATATGTATTGGGTTAGTTTTATAAAGTCTTCTATATGCTTAATTTTGTGCTTGCATGATGTGATTATATATTGTGATGAATTAGCATGATGAGGCTGTTGAATCTTAAATCAAAAATTTACTTGTTAATGATGATGCCTTGGTATAAAAGAAGGCTTGATGAACTAAAGTAATGAGATTAGAGGATCGGGTGTCACGTTCCGACACCAGGATAGTAATAGAGGATCGGGTGTCACGTTCCGACACCAGGATAGTAATAGAAGATCGAGTGTCACGTTCCGGCACCAGGATAGTATATGGATCGGGGGTCACGTTCCGGCACCAGGATAGTATATGGATCGGAGTGTCACGTTTCGGCACCAGGATAGTGTATGGATCGGAGTGTCACGTTCCGACACTAGGATAGTATATGGATCGGGTGTCACGTTCCGGCACCAGGATAGTATATGGATCGGAGTGTCACGTTCTGACACCAGGATAGTATATGGATCGAGTGTTCACGTTCCGACACCAGGATAGTAGAAGTGGAGCGGAGTGTCACGTACCGGCACAAGAGGAATAAAGATAATGAATCTTGAATTATGATAATATACTCAATCTAAAGAATCTGTTTCCCAAATGAGTAGGGTGTGGAGGCTTGAGTCCTCATAGATGTGCTTGGTGTTGTGACCAGGGGTTATGGTAATTGTTGTTGTCACCTGTTAAGAATATTAGTTGATTTTATATTATTATCTGACATATATTGCTTTCTATTTTGAGTTGGCCGATGATACCTACTCAGTACTTGTGCCTTGTACTGACCCCTACTTGTATTTGTTTTTCTTTATTAATTGTGGAGTGCAGCAAACGTGCCATCGTCTTCAACTCAACTGCAACTCTAGCCAGTCTTCATCACGCCAGATTTCAGGGTGAGCTATTGCTTCTAGCTTGGACTGGATCTTCCTCTTCATGTCTTGATGCCTTGAAATTCCGGCATGGACTAGCTTTTTTTTTACTTATTTTAGCTTCTTAGATACTCTTAGATTTAGTAATTTGAGGATAGATGTTCTTGTGGTGATGACTTCCAGATTTTGGGATTAATAAGTATTGAATTTTAGAATGTTATTTATTGGTTATATTAATGAGTTTTAAGTCTTCCGCATTATATTCTGTTTATTAAGTTGAAATGTTGGGGTTTAGATTGGTTGGTTCGCTCACATAGTAGGATAAGTGTGGGTGCCACTCACGACTCGTTTTGGGTCGTGACAAACTTGGTATCAGAGCATTAGGTTCGTTGGTCTCATCACACAAGAACGAGTCTAGTAGAGTCTTAAGGAACGGTAGGGGGACGCCTTTACTTTTCTTTGAGAGGCTATAAGACTTTAGGAAAATTCCTTTCTTTCTTTCTTTGGTGCTATTACTTGGATCCAATTGGTATCTAGGTGATACAAATTGGTATCTGACCATCTTCACTCTATTTCGCAGATGGTTAGAACTAGAGCAACGACTGCGCCAACACCAACACGGCAAGACAAGATGCGTCTGAGCCAGCCACTGGGGCTGTATCTCAAAGAGAGAGTAGTGGCAAGAGGCCGTGGTAGAGGGCGCGGGAGAACGTCCTCTAGAGGAAGAGGACAAGCACTGGCCCATCTATTACTAGGGCGGTGACTCCTCCACCGACTGAGGAAGTAGTAGGAAGTAGTAAGAGAGGGTGAGAAGGGGAAAGTGAGCAAGTGCAGAATGTGGAATTACCACCCCAACCTACCCCAGAGTGATTAATCAGGTTCTTGCCTATCTTAAGCGGGTTATCTGATCAGGCCAGACACCTCCAGTGTTTTCTGCACCAGCACCTCAGGTTCCGGAAGTACGACAGGCCGCTGCTGAGGCTACCCGCATGGATGCCTCATTGGAAATAGGCACGTTTCCTCGTTTAACTACAGGGCCCATAATGACAAGTGATCAGCATGAACTTTTCAGTAAGTTCTTGAAATTGAAACCTCCAGTCTTCAAGGGTGCTGAATCTGAGGATGCCTACGATTTTCTGGTTGATTGTCATGAGTTACTACATAAAATGGGCATAGTGGAACGATTTGGCGTTGAGTTCGTAACCTATCAGTTTCAGGAAAATGCCAAAATGTGGTGGCCGTCACATGTTGAGTGTCAACCCGCACAGGCACCACCTATGACTTGGGCATCATTCTCTAGCTTATTTATGGAGAAGTATATCCCCCGGACCTTGAGGGATAGGAGGAGAGATGAGTTCTTGAGCCTAGAGCAAGGCAGGATGTCGGTTACCGCGTATGAGGCTAAGTTTCGTGCATTATCTAGGTATGCCACCCAGCTTTGTTTCAGTTCATAAGAACGGTAATTCGCCGTTTTGTGAAGGGGTTGAGGTCAGATTTGCGGATTTCAGCCTTACAGGTAGCGGCTACAGCAAAATCTTTTCAAGAAGTGGTAGACTTCGTGATAGAGGTGGAAGGAGTGAAGCCAGATGACTTCACCATGGCATCGACATCAAAATGGTTTCGTAAGGGAGGTGAGTTTAATGGTTCTTACTCCAGAGGGCAGGGTTCAGAGGTTATCCAGCCCATCCTATTCAGTCTTCACTGCAGACTGTAGTTGGGGGTCCACCGCAGACCGGTCAACACTTCTCTGAGTTTGGAGGTTATCCCCAGACTTCGTCATTCTCACAGAGACCTATGCTTGAATCCAGAGAGTGTTATGGATGTAGGAGACTGGACACATTAAGAGGTATTGTCCAAAACATAGTTACAGACCTCAAATAGTCAGAGGTAGAGGTGGTCATGGAAGAGGCCGTCATTCTGGAGGACGTGGTGGCCGAGGTAATGGTGGTCACCAAAACGGCCGGGGTTACGGGCGAACTGGAGCTACTACAACACCACATGGTAGGGGCAACAGGCAGACAGGTGATAGGGCCCACTGTTACGCTTTCCCCGGGCGTCTGAAGGGAGACATCTGATGCGCTGTATCACAGGTAATCTTTTGGTTTGTGATTGCATGGCTTCTGTATTATTTGATCCTGGCTCCACATTTTCATATGTATCTTCCTCATTTGCTACTGGTCTTAATTTACATTGTGAATTGCTTGACATGCCTATTCGTGTTCTACTCCGGTGGGTGTCTGTGATAGTTGAAAAGGTATATAGGTCTTGTCTGGTGACTTTTGTGGGGAGCAATACTCATGTAGACTTGGTTATTTTAGAGATGGTTGATTTTGATGTAATTCTGGGTATGACTTGGATTTCTTCGAATTTTGCAATCTTAGATTGTAATGCTAAAACTATAACGCTGGCCAAGCCTGGGACAAATCCGTTAGTGTGGGAGGGTGACTACACTTCCACTCCAGTTCGTATCATCTCCTTTCTTCGTGCTAAGAGAATGGTTCGTAAAGGGTGTTTAGCGTTCTTGGCACACCTCAGGGATGGTACTACCCAAGTACCTTCAATTGAGTCGGTTTCGATAGTCCGTGAGTTTCTGGATGTGTTCCCTGCAGACCTTCCTGGTATGTGATACGCTCAAACTTACTTCTCAAATGAGAAGTAAAGCGTCGTGTCAAGTAAATAACCCACTAGTGAGGTTGGGAATCGTTCCCACGAGGAATAGTCTAGACTTAACTTTAACTTGTTATTACTATTGTTCGGTTGATGACTTCCTTAGAAAGTAAAAGCATAAAAGGGGGGTTTGTATTACCTAATGAGTAAAAATAACTAATGTAATTGAAAGAGACACTTGACAGTTTTTAACATTGGGTTTTAATCAATGAATTAAAGTAACTAGGGTTTACGTGTTCCCCACAGGTTCGTAACTTGATAATTCTAACTATAACAATTCTTTCGTAGTATCTTGCATGCAAAGTGATAAGTTATGTATTTCTAAATCCTTGGTCCGGCATCTAGAAAATCTCACTCCGCACCTTGGTCCGGCTACGTGTGTTGCTTTTCTAACCCTTATCTTTACCTCATATTAAGCATCGTATTCGATATTTGACTAGTTATTACCTTGTACCAATCAATACTAGCCTATTAGATAGTATACACTAAATCTATGTTAATAATTCTTTTCCTATTATCTACCTCCTTGGTCCGGCAAGTAGCATTAAGGCGATTTCTAACGTTGATCATCCGTTAAAAAGACTTCTAAGCGAAAGAATTATTAATACATGCAAGACACTATTCTAGAATTGTTATTTTAGTTAGGGTTTATCTCATTATTTGCCTATGGTTCCCACAACCCTAGTTATGGAGTTTAGTTACTCATAGCCATAAACACAATATTCAAAGATGGTAAATTAGAATTCATGTACTTACTTCAATGAGAAAGAATAAAGTCCGAAAATATGCTTGATTAATCACCAAAAGTTACTTGTAAGAATCTCCAACAATCAAACACTCAAAACACAAAGTCTAATAATGACAAAGTCTAACTATATGGAATTTGATAATCAAAGAGTCTAACCTCAAAAACGAGGTTTTTCGAACTATTTATAAAAAATAAAAACCTAATTAAACAAGGATTCTAATTTCTGGAAATCTGCCAAAACGCGGCTGGGTCGACGGACCCCGCGATGGACCGTCGTGGTCACGACGGACCGTCATGGGCTCCGTCGTCCCATACTTGTCCAATTTCTTCTGCTGCTTTCTTCATTCCCCTCGACGGCAAGTGTGACGGACCGTCATAGGCACGACGGTCCGTCGAGGGTCTTCGTTTCAAAATACTTCAACTCTTGGAATCTGGGTACTGGGATCACTTCTCTGATCTTCACGACGGACCTGCAGGACGGACCGTCATGGCCATGACGGACCGTCACAAGCTTCGTAATCCCACACTTGGTCAGACTTCCCCATCTTCCTTCAGCAGCTTCTCTACGCTGCCACCCTACGGACCGTCGCAAGCACGACGGACCGTCATAAGCTCCGTAGGTGGTCTCTTCTGCATTTTTTCGCTCAAAATCTCCGCATTCAGCTTTAGACAGATTTCCTGCAAAACAAAGAAAAACTTATATCAAAATTAGCACAAAAAGGCTTTCGGACACACTAAACTTAAGGAAAAAGTATTAATTATACCGTGAAACCATGGTATATCAACACCCTCAACTTAAATTCGTTGTTTGTCCTCAAGCGACGCACTATGACTCACTACACAATCTTTGTACAATAGTATTCACGTTTTATCCTTTGCAATCATTTGGCTAGCAATCCCGATTAATCCCATCAAATCTATGCATGCTATCACTATTAGGCTTGAATTTTGTGGGATTCGAACATGACACAGACTCACCATGAACCAACACCTATCCTCTTCAATTTCTCACCGAGGTGCTAACAATTCCGGTATTGCAACTAGTGTCCTCACTTTAGAACAAAATCCTCATTTTTCACACAATGATTTCAGTTTGAGTATAAGGATTACATTTCAACACTCGCTCTCAGAACAAAGTCACACTCATTCATACCTATTGCCATAAGCTTGCCCTTATTTTCACTGCCTTAAGTTCGCTATACAACCCTTAGGATCACGATAGGACTTTTTTAGCTTGTAACATAGGCTCAGAGTCAAGTAGGGTATATTTAGGTATACTTTAGTGACTTTTTGCCCTCCTTGACATATCGGCTAAACCTTCCACTCTATATCACTTTATCTCGCCCAGTTTCTCCTATTCTTTCACCTTGCTGTTTCCCTTCTTTCTTCATTTGTGTAAGTGACTCTTTTCTTTTCTTGTTTGTAATTCTTGAATTTTTTATTTTTTTTCAACGAGTTCTTGAGTCACTTTACTTGTGTTCTTTCTCTCTCTTTGTTCTTTCAACCCCACTTTCCAGAGCATTCCTCGAAACAGCTACCCTCAACTCATGGCTTTGCCATGAGTCAAGGTACACAATACCCAAAGTCGGGACAGGGCCATAACGAAGGTTGTTTATACATTAGCCACCCTCAACTTATGCTTTTAGCATAAGCTGAGGTGCACATGTCCAAGGAGGGACCAGGGCCAACATATTGTTCCCAGAAAAGATCAGTTGGGGTGAAAAAGAAAGGTCTAATTTTAAGCTCAAATTATTTGGATCAAAGAAGGATAACTTTCATTTGGTTTCTTTTATTTAGGCTAGAAATGGGCTATTTTGAAAAAGGGCCTATGATCCTTTCCTAATTGTTTGTTACAGCTTACTTTTAGCAGGACTAACCAGGCAAGTTCTAGCTCAGTACCAATAGTGGACTATTCAACTTTCCTCACACTCACTTGACATCTCATCACTATACCAGATTATCAGACACCTAGTTTGACTTGAAGATTTAGGGTAATGCAATGGTGTAACTCTATTTCATGTTTAGAGCCACACAATTATCAGTTACTACGCCTAGTCATGCAACATTTTCCAGTTTTATCGGGATATCATTTTAGCCATCATGCTTCAGAGTTAAACTTATGTACAAAAGATATAACGTGCCGGTTCAACAGAAAAATAATCAGTCTTTTGGGGAAAAAGAACACAGGCAAGAAACCCTCAAAAGAGGATAGTGAGTTGGGCTACTCAGACTTCACCCTAACACTCACTTTCCGTTTACCCCACCCCCCCCAACAAAAAGCATGCAATTGTCCCCAATGCATAAAAATCTAAAGATTAGAGGGGTAGGTGAAGCAAACCTGTGGCGCATAGAGCCGTCGATCAGCAAGCTGGTGGGTCCGGTTTCCCGGAACCCACACCTCTGCAATCTGGACACCCTCACTGGTGTCCTCAGCAATCTGGACACCCTCAGTGGTGTCCTCAGCAACAACCGCACCCTCAGTGCCTCCTGCGGTCTCTACAGTATGGGAGCTAGACGCCCCAGCCGCTATCTGCGATGCTCGGATCCGGTGTGCCTCCGCCTCAGCAAGTGAGGCTCTCCTCGCGGCCTCCATCTCTCGGCGCTCCTTCTTCCTTGCTCGCGCCTCATCCTCTGATCGACCCCTACGCCTCTTGGCACTCTCTCGAGGGGAGGGTGGGGGAATGTCTGGAGTAGGAAACAGGGCCGCCAGTACAGTATCCTCAGCAGGATCGACAGCCTCCGGTACTCTTGTCGCTAGGATCGTGTCGATGTCTGCCCGAAGACTGGAGACTGCAGCCTGAAGAGTCGACACATCTACCGGAGGGGCTGGTCGAGCTAATACTCTAATTCAAAGGCATCGAGGCGCTGGTGAACCTCAGCAACCTTCCGCTGCATCTGCCTCTCCATTCGCGCTTCAGACTCGCAATAGACTTCTGCATCCACGCTGGATATGATGCAGAAGAGTGGCCATTTGTGCCTCCAGTTTTTGGACTCGAGCAAGCGGGGCTGGTGTCGGTAGAGGGGCTGTGCTACTACCCGGGATAGACTCGACCGGGGTAGTGTCCGTGGATGCCTGTGTAGCTGTGCGGGCCTGGGCCACCGTATCCGCAAGATCATCCGATAGTGGTGGCAGCTCTGGACGGGGCCCTCGACGTGGGGCCAACTCATTAGGCCTCGTCTCTGATGAGGCCGACGTCAATGGTACCCGCGGGTCCTCAACTGATCTATGTGCCATACGGGCACACCTGCAGACCTGCAAAGGGCAAAGATCATGCACGGAAAGGGGTGGGTGGTGACCTTGAATGCCCTCTCGTGCATGACTGCCTGGAGAAGCCATGCATAGTCCACCTCGAAGCCGGCTATCATCGCCGCCATCAGCACTGCTCGATCCCAGGTGACTATGTTATCAGCAGCTGTGGGGGAAAGGCAGTGACGCACGAGCAGCCACAAGAACTTGGCGACGAACGTGAGGTTGGCCTTCTTGATGGCCCCCTTTGGCTCGGTGACCCAATCGGCACCCTCTCCGTCGACTGATAAGTGTAGGGCCATCCATCGCTTGGTGGTCTCCCTCAGTGCTGGCTCTCGCAGGAACTGTCCATCCTTCACTACCTGCCAGCGGTAGTCAAACTCGGCAGTGGTGGGGGTCCGAGTAGCAGCTGCACTCTCGCCGTATAGGAATCGGCGGATGGCGGGCAGGGAAATGTCAACCTGCACGCCCCGGACTAAAACCTGCTCCAATGGGGCCTGTTTCGCGGGAGCAGCCCGCCTGTCGATCTGTGATCGGAGAGTCGCTACGTAGGACGCGTAGAACTCTCGGACCATCTCCTCACTGTATCGTCCCAACGGACGGGCTGTCCACTCTAGGCGATGCCTGGTGAATATGTTGTGGATCTCCGGCATCGAGGGGAGACTCCCTGTAAGTACCCCCCGCCGCTCCAGGTGAGTGTTCGAGTCATTACTCCTTTATATCGTCAGAACTTCGCGTCGGAGTAAACCTGAAACTGGCCTTCAACGCACCACCGGTTTGGCTGGTCAGAGGCTGGGGTGGGGACCGGGGCTGGTGCGCCGGATGTGGAGTCTGAACTGTCAGCCTCATCAGACGAGGCCGACGCTGCAGCAGTGGCGGGTGCGGGAACCTCAGCAGATCCTGAAGCTTCCTCGGACCATGATACGCCTAAGGAGCCAGACGCTCCTTCCTCGTTTGTGGCCGACCCAGAGGGTGTGCCGGTCAGTGTGCGCTCCTCATCAGACTGGGAGGCAGTGACTACGCCGGACGCCACCGTCTTCTTAGGTGTGGCTCGGGGGGCACGTGCAGCACGGGAAGGTGCGGAGGTGCCTGGGGGCACATATTCAGGGTCCCGCTCATCATCAGACCCGATGATCAAGCGTGCAGACGGGGCAACAGACTTGGATCGCCCGCGTGCGTAGGCTCGGTCTTGCTTAGGTGCCATAGTAGATAGTACCTGAAAAGGATCACTATTAGTACGAGTAATGTCAAACAAGACAAGCAAACCCATACAACATAAAACATTTAAAATAGTGTGTTAGTGATAGTGAAACTGTATCACACGACGGGACAGATGACGGCTCGTCGTGGATACGACGGACCGTCATGAGGTCCGTCGTGTTGTACTTGGTCGAAGTACATATAAAGAACCCTGAAAGAGGGGTCTCTGACCATCATGACGGTCACGCAGGACGGACCGTCGAGGGGACGACGGCCCGTCGTAAGTGTCCGTCGTAGGACACTTAGAAACTGTTGGGAGACCCTTAGTAGAGGTGTCTCTGACCGTCATGACGGTCGTGCAGGAACGATGGTCCGTCGTAAGTGTCCGTCGTAGGACACTTAGAAACTGTTGGGAGACCCTTAGCAGAGGTGTCTCTGACCATCATGACGGTCGTGCAGGACGGACCGTCGTGGATATGACGGTTCGTCGTAAGAGTCCGTCGTAGGACACTTAGAAAATTTTGAAAGACCCTTAGAAACAGGGTCTCTGACAACCATGACGGTCGTGCAGGACGGACCGTCGTGGGTGTGACGGTCCGTCGTAAGTGTCCGTCGTTGGACACTTGGAAAATTTTAGGAGACCCTTTTCAGAGGGGTCTCTGACAACCATGACGGTCGTGCAGGACGGACCGTCGTGGGTGTGACGGTCCGTCTTAAGTGTCCGTCGTTGGACACTTGGAAAATTTTTGGAGACCCTTTTCAGAGGGGTCTCTGACCACCATGACGGTCGTGCAGGACAGACCGTCGTGAAGACAACGGTCCATCACAGGCGTCGTTGGGGAGGGTGCTAGGGCTTATGTGACGGACCCTACGACGGTCGTCGTAGCAGGACGGACCGTCGTGAAGACAACGGTCCGTCACAGGCGTCGTTGGGGAGGGTGCTAGGGCTTATGCGACGGACCCTACGACGGTCCGTCGTGTATACGACGGACCGTCATCGGGGTCTCGTTCTGACTATCAGAGACAGAACTGTAGGTACCCTAAGCAACCCCAATGAACCCACATGGTCTTGTAGTGTTGTGGACCTATATGTGTCTATCCCAACTACCTAGGAAACTATTAATGTGAAATCACCTATGTCTAGGGTTATTAACATGGCAAATTCAAACATTTAGAGCCTAGGTCTAGACATAATCATATCAAGGGAACAAGATACGACTAAGAACAAATCTAATACTAACTAATAAATAAAAATACAAGAGAAATGAGTACAAATTTAGAGACACATACCTTGGAAATGGAGAAAACACAAGTGGGGAATGATTCAGGTGGCAAGGTAGATACCAAAACAGCAGCACCGACAAGTAACTGATAGTAATAAAGTTTGGGGAGATTGTGGGAGTAATGATCAGTGGGGGAAGTGTGGAAGTGGAAAAGAGAGGGGAGATGAGAGGAGATTGGAAGTAATGGGGTGGAATATGGAGGGGTGGGGAGTATAAACGGTGAAATTTTGAAAAGGGTCCGTCCGGGTCGGGTCGAGTAGATTTCATTAATCGCGCGACGGTTCCCCGACGACGGTCCGTCGCACTTGCGACGTCCCGTCGTAGGTTCCGTCGTGTGTGCCCTAATTTCAAAAATGACAGAAAGACGTACCTGGTGTGACGGATGCATACGACGGTCCGTTTCAGTTGCAACGGTCCGTCGTTATATCCGTCAGTGGCTACTGCGGAGTAGTTTTCTGCAGAATTTCCTGGTGATGTGCCTGCAAATTTAAAACCCATTGATAGAAAAAAAATGCTACTATTATTAAAAAAACGATAAGTATTGGGTTGCCTCCCAACAAGCGCCTGATTTAATGTCGCGGCACGACTGGGGCCACTTGATTACTCAGACTTCATCAAGATGGTATGCCTCGATCACTTCATTCGCCGATTCAGCATGCCCGAGGTAGATTTTTATGCGCTGTCCATTCACCTTGAACCGCACACCCTCCTTAGTTTCCAATTCAACTGCTCCATGAGGGAATAGTTGGGTAACCGTGTAAGGACCAGTCCATTTGGACTTGAGTTTGCCTGGAAACATGCGCAATCTGGAACTGTCTACAAGTACCAAATCCCCAACCATAAACTCTTGTTTTGCAATATTTTGTTCAGTTCCCATCTTCATCTTTCCTTTGTGGGATATGGCAGATACCGATTGGAGCTCACCACTCTGCCTCATGGTCCTACAAATGTTGAAGGTGGCTTCTTGATTATTCAACCGAAATTTCATCTGTCCCTTCTCCATATCAACTAAGGCTCTACCTGTAGCAAGGAATGGCCTCCCAAGAATAATGGGCACCTCAAAATCGACTTCGCAATCAAGAATAACAAAATCTGCTGGAAAGATGAATGACTCCACTTTTACTAGCACATCATGGAGTATCCCTATGGGCTTTTTCACAGTCCGATCGGCCATCAGTAGCCGCATCGCAGTGGGTTTTGGATCCCCCAAACCCAACTTCTTGTAAATTGAGAGGGGCATGAGATTTATGCTTGCCCCCAGATCACATAATGCTTTCGCAAAATGTAACGACCCAACTGTACAAGGCATAGTGAATGCACCCGGATCTTCTTTCTTTTGCACTAGGGATCTTGTAGCAATAGCACTACAATGCTGTAATCTATCATCATCCTCAAAAGTAACCGATCTTTTCTTGGTGACCAGATCTTTCATAAACTTGGCGTAACCGGACATTTGTTCTAAAGCTTCTACCAAAGGGACATTGATAGAAAGCTGCTTCAACATTGTTATGAAGCGCCGGTATTTGCCATCCTCGGTCTTTTTCACTAATCTCTGAGGGAAAGGTGGTGGTGGCCTAGGCATGGGGATTACCTTCACAGGTATTTCTGCATCTTTTCCATTACTTTCCTCTGCTTCACCATTACCCTTTTTCACAATATCATTATCCTTTCTCACATTTTCCTCAGTAGATGGCATAGGTGGGTCAATGGTTTGCTTACCACACCCCGTAGTGATTGCCATACAGTGCGCGTCATTCTTTGGATTTTGGACAGTGTTGCTAGGAAGAGTGCCCGTTGCCGTGTGTTTACTGTCGCAGATAATTGGGCCATTTGCAATTCAATCTGCTTAATCGAAATTGCATGTGTATCAACTTTTTGCCCAATACTAGCTAAGTCACTCCTTAACTCTTTGATGTTCTCATCACTAGCATCGAATCTCCTCATCATTTTGTGCAACATGTCCTCAACTCGCGCCATACTATCTCCACCATCCCTAGGAGTAACTTCACGATTTTGGGGAGGGATATAGGGACCATTCCTATCATTTCTGTTACCGTAGTTACCCCTGTTGAAGTTGTTGTCGCGGTTACCGTCTCGGACATAATGACCCTCACGGTTGTAATTACCATAGTTCCGACCTTGGTTCCCTTGACCTTGGCGCCAATTATCCTGATTTGCGCCTTGGGCGCCTGGTCGGAAACCCCCCATCTGTTCATTTACTGCATAGGAATCCTCCGCATAATAACACTCATCGATTGGAAGTGATGGTTTAGCCAAGTAGTTGACTGCATTAATCTTTTCTGCGCCCCCAACGACATGTTTTAGTACCAACCCAAGCTCAGTTCTCATCTGAGCCATTTCTTCACGAATATCATCTGTGGCTGGGTTGTGAGTGGACTGCACTGCGAAGGTGTTCCCTGTATCGGACTTCCTAGTACTCCAAGCTTTGTTGTTACGGGAGATTTTCTCTAACTTCTCAGCAATCTCAGCATAAGGGCATTCTCCATAAGATCCACCTGCTATAGTGTCCAACACCGCTTTATTGTTATCATCCTGTCCCCGATAGAAGTATTCCTTCAGAGACTCATCATCAATACGGTGATTTGGAACACTTCTCAAGAATGAGGTGAATCTATCCCAAGAACTACTAACTGACTCTCCTGGTAGTGCCACAAAGTTATTCACCCTGTCTTTGTGGTTTAATTTCTTGGAGACCGGATAGTAGCGTGCTAAGAAGACATCCCGTAGTTGGTTCCAAGTGAAGATGGAGTTGTATGGGAGCTCAGTAAACCACATAGCAGCCTCTCCCGTCAGTGAGAGAGGAAACACTCTGAGACCTATTACATCTAGATCCAAATCAGGCCTCCCCACACAACTTTTACACACTGCCCTAACCTTAGCTATATGGGCATGTGGATCCTCAGAAGGTAGCCCTGAAAACAAACCTCTGGCAGTGAGCATTTGCATCAGACTACTAGTTACCACAAAAGTGTGGCCTGTGGGTAGAGGAGGCAAAACCAGTGGCCCATCCGAATCTGCTATGTTATCATAGCCTCTGTAGTATGCTTGGGCCGTGGAGCGGGATTCTGTCCCCTCTGTTGATGTTCACCCGGAGCATTGGGTAACATCTGACCATGAACATCAGCAGGAGCTGGGATGTTCTGGTTTGGGTCCTCATCATTGATTCCCAAGTTTTGATTCATGTTGCGCAGTGTACGCTCTAACTCACGATCGTAGGGAAACAATGGTTCTCTTCCGCTCCGTGTATTTGGCATACAGGGAGAATAGTTCTGAAAGGAAATCAAAAACAATAAAACAAAGTAAAATCAAGAAAATATCAACTAAACTATAGTAATAAGTTCAAGTTAATCTAAAAGCTAAATTCCCCGGCAGCGGCGCCAAAATTTGATACGCTCAAACTTACTTCTCAAATGAGAAGTAAAGCGGTCGTGTCAAGTAAATAACCCAACTAGTGAGGTTGGGATCGTTCCCACGAGGAAAATAGTCTAGACTTAACTTTAACTTGTTATTACTATTGTTCGGTTGATGACTTCCTTAGAAAGTAAAAGCATAAAAGGGGGTTTGTATTACCTAATGAGTAAAAATAACTAATGTAATTGAAAGAGACACTTGACAGTTTTTAACATTGGGTTTTAATCAATGAATTAAAGTAACTAGGGTTTACGTGTTCCCCACAGGTTCATAACTTGATAATTCTAACTATAACAATTCTTTCCTAGTATCTTGCATGCAAAGTGATAAGTTATGTATTTCTAAATCCTTGGTCCGGCATCTAGAAAATCTCACTCCGCACCTTGGTCCGGCTATGTGTGTTGCTTTCCTAACCCTTATCTTTACCTCATATTAAGCATCGTATTCGATATTTGACTAAGTTATTACCTCGTACCAATCAATACTAGCCTATTAGATAGTATACACTAAATCTATGTTAATAATTATTTTCCTATTATCTACCTCCTTGGTCCGGCAAGTAGCATTAAGGCGATTTCTAACGTTGATCATCCGTTAAAAAGACTTCTAAGCGAAAGAATTATTAATACATGCAAGACACTATTCTAGAATTGTTATTTTAGTTAGGGTTTATCTCATTATTTGCCTATGGTTCCCACAACCCTAGTTATGGAGTTTAGTTACTCATAGCCATAAACACAATATTCAAAGATGTTAAATTAGAATTCATGTACTTACTTCAATGAGAAAGAATAAAGTCCGAAAATATGCTTGATTAATCACCAAAAGTTACTTGTAAGAATCTCCAACAATCAAACACAAAACTCAAACACAAAGTCTAATAATGACAAAGTCTAACTATATGGAATTTGATAATCAAAGAGTCTAACCTCAAAAACGAGGTTTTTCGAACTATTTATAAAAAATAAAACCTAATTAAACAAGGATTCTAATTTTTGGAAATCTGCCAAAACGCGGCTGGGTCGACGGACCCCGCGACGGACCGTCGTGGTCACGACGGACCGTCATGGGCTCCGTCGTCCCATACTTGTCCAATTTCTTCTGCTGCTTTCTTCATTCCCCTCGACGGCAAGTGTGACGGACCGTCATAGGCACGACG
The DNA here is from genome assembly GCA_027704805.1 of Solanum corneliomulleri. Taxonomy (NCBI): domain Eukaryota; kingdom Viridiplantae; phylum Streptophyta; class Magnoliopsida; order Solanales; family Solanaceae; genus Solanum; species Solanum corneliomulleri. The sequence continues at coordinate 5,980,033 of JAKWIY010003055.1, read as the reverse complement.
GTCCGTCGAGGGTCTTCGTTTCAAAATACTTCAACTCTTGGAATCTGGGTACTGGGATCACTTCTCTGATCTTCACGACGGACCTGCAGGACGGACCGTCATGGCCATGACGGACCGTCACAAGCTTCGTAATCCCACACTTGGTCAGACTTCCCCATCTTCCTTCAGCAGCTTCTCTACGCTGCCACCTACGGACCGTCGCAAGCACGACGGACCGTCATAAGCTCCGTAGGTGGTCTCTTCTGCATTTTTCGCTCAAAATCTCCGCATTCAGCTTTAGACAGATTTCCTGCAAAACAAAGAAAAACTTATATCAAAATTAGCACAAAAAGGCTTTCGGACACACTAAACTTAAGGAAAAAGTATTAATTATACCGTGAAACCACGGTATATCAGCAAGTAAAGTATGGACACCAGAGGCCCGGAGGAACACTTCAGAGAATGCCCATTCCTGAATGGAAGTGGGAGAGAATTGCAATGGACTTCGTTGTTTGGTCTTCCAAAGACGTTGGGAAAGTTTGATTCTATTGGGTAATTGTGGACAGATTAACTAAGTCTACTCACTTCAATCCGGTCAAGGTGACCTACAATGCAGAGAAGTTAGCCAAACTCTATATCTCAGAATTGTTCGATTGCATGGAGTTCCACTTTCCATCATATCAGATAGAGGTACACAGTTTACTTCTAAGTTTTGGAGAACATTGCATGCGGAATTAGGTACTAGGTTGGACCTTAGTACTGCATTTCACCCTCAGACCGATGGTCAGTCTGAGCGAACGATTCAGGTATTGGAAGATATGCTTCGTGCATGTGTGATAGAATTTGGTGGTCAGTGGGATAACTTCTTACCCTTAGCGGAGTTTTCATACAATAATAGTTATCACTCAAGTATTGATATGGCTCCATTCGAAGCATTGTATGGGAGGAGATGTAGGTCTCCCATTGGTTGGTTTGATGCATTTGAGGTTAGACCTTGGGGTACTGATCTTTTGAGGGATTCATTAGAGAAGGTGAAATCTATTCGAGAAAAGCTTTTAGCGGCTCAAAGTAGGCAAAAGGAATATGCAGATCGAAAAGTTAGAGACTTGGAGTTCATGGAGGGTGAACAAGTCTTGCTGAAGGTTTCACCCATGAAAGGGGTGACGCGGTTTGGTAAAATGGGTAAGCTAAGCCCAAGGTATATTGGACCATTTGAAGTACTTAAGCGAGTAGGGGAGGTGGCTTATGAATTAGCCTTGCCTCCAGGACTGTCAGGAGTGCATCCGGTATTTCATGTGCCTATGTTGAAAAGATACCATGGGGATGGAAACTACATCATTCGTTGGGATTCGGTTCTGCTTGACGAGAATTTTTCTTATGAGGAGGAGCCTGTTGCCATTCTAGATAGAGAAATTCGCAAGTTGAGATCAAGGGAGATTGCATCCGTCAAAGTTCAATGGAAGAATCGACCAGTTGAAGAGTCCACTTGGGAGAAGGAGGCTGATATGCAAGAAAAATACCCACACCTGTTTACAGATTTAGGTACTCCTTTTCGCCCTTGTTTTTCTTCTTGTGATCGTTCGAGGACGAACGATGGGTAAATTGGTATCTATTGTAACGACCTGTTTAGTCGTTTTGAGCAGCAGAGTTTATTCTGGAAATCACTGTCTGGGTCGACGGATCCCACGACGGACCGTCGAGGGGGTCTCGTTCCAAAACACTTAGAATTTAGAAATTTGGGTACTGAGATCGACTCTCTAAACTTCGCGACGAAATGGCAGGACGGACCGTCACAGACATGACGGGCCGTCACAGACTCTTTAATGAATTGAGTCTCTGAACTTTGTGACGGACCTGCAGACGGACCGTCACAGCTATGACGGACCGTCACAGGTTGCGTAACCCTGACTTGGTCGGATTTCTGTTAAAGTTTTTAAAGGGGCGTTTTGGACTATTCATGCTTATAATTATAAAGTTAGTGGATTAATACTAATAATTCAATTACTTGGGGGTTAAAGGAGATAACCTTGAAATAATTAGTGGGTTATTTTTATCATCTTTTATACTTAATTATATGACAATTAGGGTAAAAGAAAAAGGGTTTGAATAAGAAAAACAGAGAGAACAGAGAGAAAAGAGAGAAAACGATCGAGAGGGAAGAGAAGAAACGCAAGGAAAGCAAAGGTTTTGGGAAGCTAGCTTGTTTGATCGCGATTCTTCGGTGGAGGTAGGTTATGGTTTATACTATCTTATAGTAAACTCTTAATAGCGAATGATATGTATTGGGTAGTTTTATAAAGTCTTCTATATGCTTAATTGTGTGCTTGCATGATGTGATTATATAATTATGATGAATTAGCATGATGAGGCTGTTGAATCTTAAATCAAAAATTTACTTGTTAATGATGATGCCTTGGTATAAAAGAAGGCTTGATGAACTAAAGTAATGAGATCAGAGGATCGGGTGTCACGTTCCGACACCAGGATAGTAATAGAGGATCGGGTGTCACGTTCCGACACCAGGATAGTAATAGAGGATCGGGTGTCACGTTCCGACACCAGGATAGTATATAGATCGGGTGTCACGTTCCGGCACCAGGATAGTATATGGATCGGAGTGTCACGTTTCGGCACCAGGATAGTGTATGGATCGGAGTGTCACGTTCCGACATCAGGATAGTATATGGATCGGAATGTCACGTTCCGACACCAGGATAGTATATGGATCGGGTGTCACGTTCCGGCACCAGGATAGTATATGGGTCGGAGTGTCACGTTCTGACACCAGGATAGTATATGGATCGGAGTGTCACGTTCCGACACCAGGATAGTAGAAGTGGAGCGGAGTGTCACGTACCGACACAAGAGGAATAAAGATAATGAATCTTGAATTATGATAATATACTCAATCTAAAGAATCTGTTTCCCAAATGAGTAGGGTGTGGAGGCTTGAGTCCTCATAGATGTGCTTGGTGTTGTGACCAGGGGTTATGGTAATTGTTGTTGTCACCTGTTAACAATATTAGTTGATTTTATGTTATTATGTGACATATATTGCTTTCTATTTTGAGTTGACCGATGATACCTACTCAGTACTTGTGCCTTGTACTGACCCCTACTTGTATTTGTTTTTCTTTGTTAATTGTGGAGTGCAGCAAACGTGCCATCGTCTTCAACTCAACCGCAACTCTAGCCAGTCTTCATCACGCCAGATTTCAGGGTGAGCTATTGCTTCTAGCTTGGACTGGATCTTCCTCTTCATGTCTTGATGCCTTGAAATTCCGGCATGGACTAGTTTTTTTACTTATTTTAGCTTCTTAGATACTCTTAGATTTAGTAATTTGAGGATAGATGTTCTTGTGGTGATGACTTCCAGATTTTGGGATTAATAAGTATTAAATTTTAGAATGTTATTTATTGGTTATATTAATGAGTTTTAAGTCTTCCGCATTATATTCTGTTTATTAAGTTGAAATGTTGGGGTTTAGATTGGTTGGTTCGCTCACATAGTAGGATAAGTGTGGGTGCCACTCACGACTTGTTTTGGGTCGTGACACTTTCTCTCTTTCTCATTTTATACAATTTTCAAATCTAATTTCTCTCTTTCTCGTTTTATACAATTCGATTCAATTGTATATTCCTTGTCAAGTCTCTTTTGTCTTTCTCTCTTTCTCATTTTATACAAATTCAAATTGTATATAATCGTTCTATGCACTTATAATAATACAATTCGTTTTATGCACTTTGTTTTTATACAGTTCTTTGCCCAAGTGTCTTTCTCTTTCTTGTTTTATACACTTCGTTTTATACAATTTGCTTCAACTGTTTATTTATAGAGAATTATACAGTTTCTATGTTTGCTATAGAGCGCAATTATACAAACTTTGCTATAGCATACAAATATAAATTTTTTATTTGCTATATGTGAAAGTTGCCCATTATTTTATCAAATATTTATTATTTTCTGTTAAAATAAGTATGGTACTCCGCCTGTTTCACAAAAGAATGATCTTTTTTTCTTTTTTGTTCGTTAAAAAAATTGATCTTTTTTATTTTTTTGGTAACATTTTACTTTTAACTTTTTATGTGATATATTTAAGGCCACAAAATCAAGAGTAATTTTGTATAATCTATTTGATAAAACTTTGATTTAAAATCACAATATTAATTTTTATTTTATTTTCTTAAACTCTATACTAAATCAAATTATAACATTTTTATTAAACGGAGGGCGTATAACTTATTTAAATATGTTTTACTTTTTTTTTTATTGATTTAAATGTAATTTTTAAATAATATTATAATTCCTTTTGTCTCAATTTATTTGTAATATTTTTTTAAAAATAATTGAATTGTTAACTATTTTAGTTTATTAATTTAAATGTAATTGTTAAATAATATTGTTATTCCTTTTGTCTCAATTTATGTAGCTCACGATGAAATTTGAAATTTAATCAAATTTTAAATGCTTTTTCAATATCGTGTATATATATATAATATATATATATATATATATATATATATATATATATATATATATATATATATATATATATTATATATATATATATATATATTAGCATTATTTTTACTATTCTAATTTATATGACACGAATAAAATTTTAAGAGTTTTAGCTTTTAGTTTTTTTGTTAAACATCATATGGATATGTTTGATAATCATAACTTCACCTATGTCTAAAAGTTATTCTCAAATGATAAACATGTAAAAAATTAATTACAATTGAAGATGAGTTAAAATATAATGTTCAAATGAGGTATTCCGTGATCTCTCTTTATTGCAATTCATTAATGAGTATAAAAATTAATCCATAAAAACATAAAGGTAATACAAAAACTATATATTGATAAAGTTTAATTCTTAGTTATGGGCTTTGGAGTAAATAGCTTAGATCTCATTCGTGGAAAAATTGTATGAAATAACAAGTTATTAATTCAAAATAAATGTTACAATCATAATTTTATTTAATTTTAATTTGTAATAAACACTATGACATTCGTCTCTTTTCCCATAAATCTCGCTCGCTACTCTCCAGAAGTTTGGCTTGTCACTTTCGCTCGCCTCTCTCCCTTTATACAAACACTATAAATTGCATTTCTGTTTGTATAAAGCGAGAAAAAACTGTCTATATAAATATAGATAGATTTATTTTCGTCATATACACTTATAATTATACAAATACAAATCTTCCCTTACCAGCTGACTTTTGCCTTTCTCGCATTATACAAACACAAATGACAATGTATAATTTGTGTTGTATATATATAGAGAGAGAGAAAGATTTGATATACATATGTTTTATTTTGATTCAATTTTATACAAATGCAAATTTTATGTAGACATACAAACACAATCGTTGATACATATACGTAGTTACATATATACAATTATCTAATCAGTATACATATACAATAGCTACGCTTTTACAAACGAGATACCTGCCTGTTTTTATACAAATCTAATATGATTTTTATGTTGCTACGGAACGCAAATAACAAAACTGTAGCTATAGAGCGCTGATATGATTTTTATGTTTGCTAAACCTTAAATTTACTTTCATTGTAATCGTTAATAATAACTAAAAAAATTTATTGTTAATATATATCAAATAGTTAATAATTAACATTATTTTTTGAAAATCTATCGTTAAATAGTAAAAATAATGTTTTTGTTATTAATTACATAATTTATCCATTAAATTTTTTATTTTTATAGTAGTAATTAATGATTAACAAGACCTTTAACGGATTTGTGACAATTTGATGATACAACGTCAAAGCTAATAAAGGTAAGTAAATGGTTTTAATTAAATTTCCTTTGATAAAAAAAAGTATGTCGTGCAAGTAAGGTAAAACATAATTTTGAAAACATTCTAGATATAGCATATTTTTATTTATTTATTTATTTATTTATTTATTTATCAATTAGTATCTTTTCATTAGAATTTTCAATTTCACCATTCTTAGATGAAATCTATCAATATAATAACGACAACAATATAATACCCAGTGGAGAAAATTCATCGATACAAACAAATTATCTACTATTAATCGAATTTATAGCTATTTAAAATCTTCCGTGAGTATTTTGTTCTTGTTGTTGTAATATTGGGAAGTAAAACTTTAGAAAAATAATAAAGTTATAATTTTATGACATATAAGTGTTTTGAGTCGTGTAATTAGCTATAGCCATTGATGTTTACATCAGATAGACCGTCTACATTGCATTACCTAAATTTTTTAAATTTTATGTAAACTCAAGATATATACTTTGTGCGTTAATTTTTTTTCTTTTGTGGGGGGAGGAGAGAGGGAAGAGTTACAATTCCTGCCTAAAATTTAAAATTGTTATAACAATTTCAGTTAAAATTCAGATATATTTGAATTTTTTTGTAAAGTGAGATTCTTATTAAATGAGATATCAAATTTTGTGGCTAGGAACTTTTGATTAGTCAAAATTATTTAATTACTCTTAGATCATGTCACCATCTAGAATACTTTAGTCTATATATTCATAATGCACATGGTTTGTTTTTGCCAAAAGAAATATTTATTTTATTGATAGATAAAAAGTTATGGAGCTGCAAAAAAGGGAAATTTGAATTAAAATAGATATTAATGCATCAATTTACTTGTTCAACTTTGGCACGTTATAAGTTAATTAAGTGAATGTATTTTGTAACTTGTAGACAGTTAACTTAGTTTAAGATTAGTTAAGATTTATCTTCAATCAATTATGGCCATGTAAAATTATGATTTATTTCCTATTAATCACATGTAGTTAGTTAAGATTTATCTTCAATCAATTATGACCATGTAAAATTATGATTTATTTCCTATTAATCACATGTTGTTTTCATATTGATTTAGAATATGTGTCATGTGATATTGAATGGGTGATTTTTGTTATAGATATAAGATTTAGTTCGTAAATTTAAAAATGTTTTTTTCCAAATTTTGTATACACTAATATTTATAAATATTTGACTATTATTATTGTTACAAAAAAAAGGGTTGACAATACATTTTAACGATAAACCTTTCTCCTTAACGATATATTTTGACGCAAAATAAAATAAATAAATAAATAAAGGTTTATATTCTAGTGATAAGATATTTAGGGAAACTAAAACTCATTATTATTGGATAGTAATTCAAAATTATCATAAAAATCAATAATTTTCAAATTTTAAATCCGTCGTAAGATAAATGTTTGTCAAAGTATATATGTACTACATATTTAGGGATATATTTCGATGAAATGCTTTAAATTCTAAAAGAACTACAAAAAGTAGGACGACAAATCCAATCATAATCATGATGTACTTGATAATAAAAAGAAATAGTGATTCAACTATATAGTTTTCATAATAATAAAGTCTATAGAACATCAATTGTGACATTTTTATATAAAGAGTGAACTTCTTGAATTTTAAAAGTTTTAATCTCTATTCATACTTAAACATTATATGTTTGCATTGATATCTACGGTAAGGATTTGTGGCACTACGTCAAAGCATTGCAACTATGCCATCTTTGAGGTGATCACTCATGAGAATCTGATGATCACTTAGTGTGTCTATATATATATATATATATATATATATATATATATATATATATATATATATTCACTTAAAAATAGTCTAATTACTCTTCATAGCTATAGTTTGACAATTATAATTCGTAGCTACATGTTATAGAGAGGTGAGAGGCGAGCGAGACTGGAAGAGAGAGGAGAGAGGCAAGAGAGGGCAAAAAGTGGGAGAGAGGCGAGAGAGAGAGGGCAAAAAGTGGGCCAGAGAGAGGACAAAAAGTGAGAGAGAGGTGAATTGTATATGTGTATCAGTTAAATAATTGTATATCATACATATGCATTTGTATATATGGCAGCGAGCTTGGGAGACAGAGGAGAGAGGCGAGAGAGAGGGCAAAAAGTGGGAGAGAGGCGAGAGAGAGAGGGCAAAAAGTGGGCCAGAGAGAGGGCAAAAAGTGGGAGAGAGGTGAATTGTATATGTGTATCAGTTAGATAATTGTATATCATACATATGCATTTGTATATATCGCAAGCGAGCTTGGGAGAGAGAGGAGAGAGGCGATCGAGATTGGAAGAGAGAGGAGAGAGAGAGAGAGCGCCGATAGTGGGAGAGGTGAACTGTATATGTATATCGATTAGATAACTGTATATTATACATATGCATTTGTATTTTCTGGCGAATTATATATATACAAATGTATCTAATTATACAAACTCGAAGTTAGCCCACATAATTAATGTATATTGTTAGTCTTGGGTGATAATTATAACAAAATATAGCTAAATGAGTAATTTAGTAATATAAATTTTACTTTAACTGCCTAATTTTCCCTAAAAAGTATGAATAGAAAGCGGGATATATAAATAAAAGTATAAATATTAAGCTATGATTATGACATGTTTTCTTTATATTGGATTTAATAAGAACATTTGAGGATGAAACAACTAGGATTTACAATTGAGAAAAATTACGTAACTAAATAAATATTGATTTATTTGATATAGCTATAATTACAACTAATTTTGATTCGCAACTAATGTTAAATTTGAATGGTTATTAATTTTGTGGGGGCTCATCAACTCAATTTTATCAACTTATAATTATCTCTTGCCTATTTTCTTATTTATTTATACAAATTAGTTTTTTTTTCTCATTTTACATATCACCTATTTTTCACCTTAATTCACTCAACCATAAGCTATTTTTGAAATTTCAAAGATATCATTTCTCCCTTTTAATCATTCTTCCTTTATTAAATTCATTTATAAGGATTAAATACAATAGAATAGTAGTAACCATCCAAAAAAACTCCCAAATCATGCATAAGTTTCACAATTTTTACATGATGTTGAATTTGTACGAGTTTCACCATCTAAACGTAGTTCGAAATTCATTTTTTAATATTACAATATAAGTTTTTTTTTTTCTTTTTTCTCAAAACTTTTCCTTATCCGAAATAATTTCTATTGTAGTTTTTTTATTGACTTTTTTCGCTATCATATTAAAGTATGATTATTTTTTTAAAGACAAACGTTATATCTATGCACTTATATTTTGTAATTGATTGTTGAAGGAGTACACACAATATTAAAATTATGAATCTGTCACTGAGCGTAAGGTAGAAAAAATTACATCTACAAATAACAAATCGAAATCATCCGAAGAAAAAGGTATTCAAACTGAGTTATTGGACCAACAAGATGGGAAGATTTGAGGTATTTATACAGTATAACTTGTATTTTTTTCGTATGTCTGATTTGTATTATGTATCATTAAATTCAATAGTTTTTTATTAATATAATTTTTTTTTGTATTTCACCTAATTTGTATATATTACGTGATTTCTAAGCCACATATGATTTTTTACAATTAAAATTTATATACACTATAAATTATACAATATAGTCATTATACTTATACAATTTCAGCATTTGTATAAGTTTACCATTGTTTGTATATCTCAAACAACCATAGACATATATAGATATCATTATAGCAACTCATATTCTACATAATTTTTGTAGTTCAAATTTGTATATTGTCAAGAAGTATACATTATAGCTCCTAGTGGTATAAGTTCAACATTTGTTAATGTTTTTGTTTTTGCATATATTTGATTGTATATCTATGTATTTTTAATCCACGTGTAGAAGTTTAGTTCATGTTAGTATATTATTAGCAAGTATACATTTAACTATTATTTGTATAAATTTAGCATTTGCATTGATCAATCAATAGTACAAATATAATTTAGTATAATTTTCGTGTAATTTTAAATATAAATAAAAATCAATTGAAATAAATATAATGAATTAATTGTGGGATTTTTACTTGATTTGTTGAATTTTCTGCTTGATTCGTGATTTTTTTTTTTGAAAATGCAACGTCTATTAGTTAATATAAGAGCCCTCTTTGTATAAATATTTAATAGTCACGTGAGATATACAAATCGTGTCCTGTTTAGCTACGTTATATAATTTAGCAAACATTAGCTATATTTACCTCAACGAGTTTTACTCCCTCTGTCCCTATTTATTTATTCATATTTCCTCTTTTAGTTGTCCCTATTTACTTGTCCATTTTGACAAATCAAGAAAGGACAATTTTTTTCCTATTATACCCTCATTTAAACTTTTTGAAAATTTTCAAATTTAAATTCGTCATTTTTGAAACCATAATTAATAAGGGTAATATTATAATTTCACTATGCTAATTATTGCTATCTTAATATGTGTGTCATTTCTAAAGTGGACAACTAAATAGGGACAGAGGGAGTAAATTCTTACTGTGTTTTAATGTTTTCCTTTGTAATTAGCAACGCTCAATGCGAGATTTCTATTAGATCAAATCTTTTGAAAAGTTTTTAAACCTAGCGAAAAGGACTTAATGGGCCGGTAATTGGATTGTACCATGATTTCAGCCCATTTGCATCACTTCGATTGGTGCTAGTTGGGCCATTTTGGGCTGGACCATTACTATCATTCATTATGTGCAACAACTACGCGGTTTAAAAATTCGTACTGTTTAATTACTTATTATAGTAATAATTTATTTTAATTATTATTCGTGAATAACATCATACATTAATTATGTGGGTTGACTTCGAGTTCGTATAATTAGTCATGTTTGGATGTGTATAATTCCCCAGAATATACAAATACATAAGTATATATAATTTATAATTATTTAACTGACATACATATACAATTTACCGCTAATCCACTCTTTGTCCTCTCTCGCTCGTATCCCTCCTCCCCCTTCCAATCTCGCTTGTCTCTCTCCTTTCTCTCCCAATCTCACTTGCCATATATACAAGTGCATATGTATAATATACAATTATCTAACATATATACACATACAATTCACCTCTCTCCCACTCTATGCCCTCTTTCTCTCGCCTCTGTCCTTCCTCTCCCAATCTCGCTCGCCTCTCTCCTACCTCTCCCAGTTTCTCTGGCTATATGTACAAATACATATGTATAATATATAATTATCTAATCAATATACATATATAATTTAACTCTCTCCCATTCTTTGCCCTCTCTCGCTTGCCTCACTCCTCTCTCTCCCAGTTTCGCTCGCCTCTCTCCACTCTATAACATGTAGATAAAAATTATAATTATCTAACTATAACTATGAAGAGTAATTAAACTATTTTTGTGTAACTGTATGTGAAAGTTCCTCAACAATTAAATTGTTGGGAGCACGTCCTAAGAAATGAGTTTGAAATGTGTGGATTTAAATTTAATCGAGTTTTAATATAAGTATCAAAATATCAGATGGATTTTTTTTAAAAAAAAACTATCCTATTTTCCGCCAACTTTTTTCTGCGTTGGATAACCTTGGTGTACAAACTAGTATGTATTTACCATGATTGATTCAATGAGTAACGAGTAATTCTCTTAATCAAGACATAAATAAATAAATACAAAATAGTATGTAATTTTTTTTCGCTGGAATTTGAACCTAACACCTTTCGAAAATTTGAACCTAACACCTTTCTAATCATGCCCAACATAGTATAATACTACTTTGCATTATCTTGTCATTAACAAATTAAATTAAGTAAATCATTAGTGGAATTAATTAAATTAAAAACTACAAAATCCCGTTTGTGTGATCTTACACACTTTTTTTTCTCCAAAGTTTTCTCATTGTGTATTATTAACAAATTAAGTAAAGCATTAGTGGGATTAATCCAAATTTCCAAAATACTCTGTGTTATTTTACACACTTCCTTAGTCTGATTGGTCCAAAATATCAATTTATGACAAGTGTATCTATTTTCTAAGTCTCTAGAATATGAAGTTGCAAATACAATAATATATTCAATATAATTTCATTGGATTCAATTATATAATTTGTGAGTTTGGTAGAATTTAGTGTTTTTCCTATAAGAAACAAGATTTGCAGATAGAATCAAAATGATAACCGTGTATATATGTATATATATATATATATATATATATATGAAAAATTACATAAATTGATATATTTTAATAAATAATTACTGATTTTAGCAATACTTTTTATTTATTACCATTTATAGCAATCGTATGTTATCATATGTATTAAAAGTGAATTATGTATGTAATATATATGAATTATAATTTTTTTAAAATATATTATGTTTGTTTGGTAAAAATTTGACACATTGTATTATAAGTGAATTAAAATGTGTAATAAATAAATTATTTATTATTAAAATTTGTATTATATATGAATAAAAAATTATTCTTTGTAATATGAATTAAACTTGTATTATAAATGAATTAAAAGTGATCAGGTGAAAAAGAAATATTATTGCTATAAATGGTAAATATTTTGTTATTATAGTATATTTATGTAAGGTTTCCATATATATATATATTATATGTATATATATGTGTATATACATACATATATATATATACATATATATATATATAATATATATATGTATATATATACGTATGTATATACGTATGTATATACATATATATATATATATATATACATATATATATATACATATATATACGTATATATATACATACGTATATATACATACGTATATATATATGTATATATATATATATATACATATATATATATATTATATGTATATATATACGTATGTATATACGTATGTATATACATATATATATATATATATATATATATATATATACATATATATATATATTTCAAAACACATTATCTCAATTCAGAACTCAAAACAATATTTAAATTTTGAATTTGTTAAACTTAGGCAAATAACTAAATATTACAAACACATATAGCAATTCTATCTAATACACCATATATTTATGTAATTTAACATCTAAACAATTGTACAAAGTGTTTCCTTACTAGCATTCACTCACTCACCATACTCTTAGAGTGGTAAGATACACTTGAAAATATATAATATAATGTTGTAAGAAACCAATAGAGAATCCAATCATAGGGTTTGTGAGTTCGACAGAACCTAATACATCATGATTATCTTCCATCCATAAGAAAGATAATTTGTCGATAAAACCAAAATGAACCGATAGGAGAGCTATATATACATTTCAAAACAGACACTCTCAACTCAGACGATATTTAAATTTTAAATCCGTCAACTTAGAAAAAAACTAGTAGATATAAGAAACACAAAATGACATTTCTACCTAACACACTATATAATTATATCAAGTAATACCCAAAAAAAACTATACAAAATGTTTCAATACTACCATTCACTCACTCACTAAACTCTTAGAGTGCTCCAATATTACCCTTCAAAAAATATAACATGATTTTCTAAGATATCAATGGAGAATCCAACCATAGGGTTTGTGAGTTCGACAGAACCTACTACTTCATGATTCTCTTCCTTCCATAAGAAAGACAATTTATCGATAAAACCAAAATGAACCGACAGGAGAGCTATATATACATTTCAAAACACACTCTCTCTACTCAGAATTCACGTTATTTCAATTCTGAATCCATCACTATAAGTATAAGCGCCTCGATATAACAAAACACAAAGTAGCAATTACCTAACACACTTACTTTTTTTTGTAATACTATTTTTTTATATATAAATTTAAAAGAAGGAACGTTTTGTTGGAGCTCTACCAACAGCTCTCATCAAATTGGCTAATTCAACAACTCTAGCTACTTTTGTTCCTCTTTTTGCTTCTGCTGATGCCTTTCTTTCCTCTGCTTTTCTTCTTGCATTTGCTATATCATTTTGCATCTTTTCTAGTGCTTTTGCTCTTTTTTCCTCTAACTTCCTCTAAAAGAAAAAAAATACAAACAATGTTACTATATATAGTGTTTGATTGCGCACAAAATTATATCCTGAAAACTTGTGGTCTAACATGTATCATAATATTTATGACTATATATAAGAGTATTTTCATTGCTGAATTTATTTTAATTTCATGAATTTGATAGGCTACCACATCAACGTGATTTACACCTCGTTTCACCATCCCAAAGCATATAATAGATACTTAATGTCATTTGCCTAACACATAGTCGATAAAGACGTAGAGTTACTTTATATTTATGCTGGTGAAAAATAATAAGTAATTGATGAAATAATTAAAATATACGCAAATCGATACATCCACTATTTAAATTATGGTCCCAAACACTAACCTTAGAATAGGGGCAAGGGAACCAAAACAAATCATTTTTTTGGGAAGTGGGGTTTGTGGTGGTGGGGTTGTGGGAGTGGGGTGGGGGGAAGAAGAGGGAAAAAAGAAAAGAAAAGCAAAGAATTTTTGGAGTTGTGCATTCATGACTCATTGAAGGATTTCATTCACAACTTTTCCCACTTTGAGTGATTACTTGATCAAATAAATCATTTAAAGTAGCATAACTAACTCACTAAACAAGAAATTTTTCACTTTTGTAAAAGTAACTTATTCCACTATGTTTGTCCCCTAATTTATGGTAGGTTAAGTCAAATGACTCATCATTTCAATATATTCAATAATAATAATAATTTTTATAAAAAGATTGAGGATGGTAAACAATACATAAAAGTTATAATTTGTACAAGCATAATTAATGCAAATATTTCAAAATATTGACATTTGGAAAAGTAGGAA